>CM039093.1:29885653-30485653 GCA_022113865.1 Chimonanthus praecox | reverse complement strand
GTAAGGACAATTAGTCCTCTCCTTCCCGTGCCCGTGCAGTCCACAAACAGGGCAAATGACCTCAAGGAGGTAGGGGCAGTAAGTACAATTGTGCCCCTCCTGATTGCACAACTCGTACATATACCCGGGCTCTGTCTCCCCTACAAATTCTCTTATGTTTGGGACATATTCCTCATCCTCTTCGGGTACAAAGGCCCCAACATTGTACTCGGGCGATCTTACCTCCATGTCCTGACTGTTTTCAACTTCATTGATGAAGTTTGGTATGCTAGCATCGTCGGAAGAAGAAACTAGGTCTATCGGACAGCTAGGTGTCCCTTTGTCCCACAACTCGGTGTACTCTATGTTGCTCGTCATATCTGTATCATAGCAACAAAAACATATCAATAACAACTATAAATCAAATCAAACTAATCATTGTTTTGGGGAATTTTCCCTAATCAACATCTTGTACTTCTTGTTTGGGGATTCTTCCTATGTATCATAAATGTCTCGTGTTTGAGGAATTTTACCAAATAAACATCTTGTGTTTCTTGTCCTTGGGGAAAATTGCCAAATAAGCACTCTTTGTATTTCTTTGTTTTTTGGGGAAACTTCCTAAGTATCATTTGTTTGTTTCTCCATTTGGGGATATCGGGGAAGTGTTTCCTATGTTGCTATGTTTGGTATATCCATTTATGTTGACTTTACTTCCTTTGCTATCTTTGTTGTTCTCAGATTGATTGTTCAGTCTGAGTCTACGAAGTAAATTAATCCGGCCCCCAGTCAGCGGACTCCGAAGAGTCGGTCAGTTGGGATTCTTATCCGTCAGTGAGACATGAAACCGTCTTAATCTTACTTCGGAAGATTCAACTTCCCGTTTCGCTCTGATACCAACTGTAACACCCCGCCCTTTTCACTCTAAATTTTCAGAGTTTATTTTTTTTTTTTTAAATAATAATAATCAATAAGTGATTGGGGCGGAATGTCACGACGCGAGTTAAGTTCGGATCTCTAAATCCGACCCTTAACTGGCCAAGCCCATGTGCGTATGAACTAAGTCCATAAAACTGATCCGCACATGGTATATATATAACTTGCGGAATTAACTTAGTCTAAATCTAACTGAGGTTATAATAGAACCTATGATTAATCCAATTTTCCATTCTTAAATAGCAAAGTACATAACTTATTTTCCAAAATTACTAATCAATCTTAACTATTCGTTTAATAAAATCATCCAACATAAAACAAACCATAGCATCTATCTTAACTACTTATTACAAGCCAACATAACTAATTACCAAATTACATTGTTCAAATATATCAAATATCAAGTCCATAAAATAGTCCATTCATAATCCATTCCATTCATTCAAACCGCCCAAGTTTCCGTACTTGGTCCTCTTCTCGATTCACGTTCTTCCCTTTCCCTGCATCATCCACTAAGGGTATAGATAGGGCGTTAGATCAACGCGCCCAGTAGTGTTTCCGAATAGGGCTACCACATGGTTAGTCAAAAACATGCAAGTAATATAATAGTAAAACATGTGTGACAAAATCCCATAAAATATGCTATGTATGAAATGCACATGTAATGAGTCCCACCCATCACCATTCATCATAGCCATCACTTGACGGGATTCTCATCGTCAAGGTAACCCACAGTGGTCTTTCGGACGCCCCGACGGAGTGTGGCCTCCGGATTCCTCCTGATGGGATTCTCATCATCAGGGTACCCCACAGTGGTCTTTCGGACGCCCCGACGGAGTGTGGCCTCCGGTTACAACACCATCATCCCATGCCATGCATGAGATGTCTATGCAAACATGTCATTTAGAAACATAACTTTACAATCATATAGGATATCAAAATCAACATAAAACAGCATATGGAATAGGTTACAATAAAGGTAGGAAACCTACTGAAGATTCACTTCAGTACTTGATCTTTCTTTCGCGTCACCCGGTCACGACTCGTACGTCGTTCAACTTCCGGTACCTTATCCATATAACAATCAATAAATCATACTATCACTTACTTGTTCATTCATATCTAAGACCCAACTACATCATGTGAGTCCTTTGATCAATCCCTTCGTTTGACTTGTATTCACAGATTTGCCATTGGTATAACCAATGTCTAATCTTGCTCATAATCAAAGTTCATAAAAGTAATCTACCTTAGTGGCTGGTTATTTACTTATCACTAAGTCCAAAGATAAATCCATATGTTTACTTAATCCAACTCATACAACCAAGTCATAATCTCCAACAAAACAATCTATGGGGTTTGGCCATTCATATGGCCGAACCCTATGATCCTCCTACACAATGATCCCATCATTTGTTTACAAGTTAGGCTCTACCATTTAGCCATATTAACTACAAGGTTCAGCTATCCCATGGCCAACCCAAAACAGCAAGCTTATTTCATTTAACATACATAGGAAAACCCATAAATCTTGGTCCATTCATCCCAAAGCTAGCCCCATGGGGTTTGGCCATGCACATGGCCGAACCCAATGGTTCTCTTGATCTGATTATCACCATGATCACTCATGGTTTAATCATGCTAATTCAACCATGATCAATACATGGTTCAGCCATCCAAAGGCTGACCCAAATCAGTAACCATAACCCTAAGTAAACAAAATAAAAACCATAAAGCAACCCATGGGGTTCGGCCATTCACATGGCCGAACCTCATGGCTCTTTGGGATTCAATTCTTCTATTAATCTTTCATCATTTATCCTGTATCTTAGGCATAAAAACAGCAAACCTAATTCTATTTAAACTCCTATAGAAACCCCATGGTATTGCATGGTTTCTAACTCTTTGATTTCACAACAATCATCAATCTCTTTCATGGGGTTCGGCCATTCAAGTTGGCCGAACACTATGTCCATGAATTGATCCTTCAAACATGCATTAGGTGTTATTTAAATCATGCAATATCAGTACCCTTTTGCTGCCCTTATATCTCTTAGAAACCCTCTAATTAAATTCATCCAAACAGTCCATAAAAGTCCATGGTTTCCATGTTTCCCCAACATGAAAACCAAGATTCTTTTACATGGGGTTCGGCCCTCCATGGTGGCCGAACCCAATGGTTATGTTTACTGTTTTTAAACCTCAGATAATCATGTAATAACAGTAAATAAAAATCAGGTTTTACCTTTCAAACAAACATCCAAAATCAACACAACTCCATGGGATTCGGCCATCCAAGATGGCCGATCCCCATGGTCCATTTTTTCCAATTTTAATCCACTGATTTAGACCATATAAACTTCAGTCCCTATGTCAATCAGATCCATGTTTTTTAACCATTCTAAAACATGTATTTAAATCTTAAATCAAAACCCAAAAACAGTCCACAAAATCCATGGTTTTCATGTTTCAAAACATGAAAACCAAGCCATCTCTTACATGGGGTTCGGCCACCCATGGAGGGCCGAACCCAATGGTTATGTTTTTACCATTTTAAATCCTTCATAATCAAGGTTAAACACTGGTGTATTCGGCCATGACCATGGCCCAATACATACCCCACTTTATTAATCCAAAAGTCCATGAAACACTTACCAAATTCCAAGCTCTTGTCTTGCCTTTTGATCCTTGCTTCCTTTCCTTCTTATTTCCTTCCTTCTTTCTTAATTCCTTGCTGGTTTAAACTTGAATAATTGATGCTAAAAACCTCTGCTGTTCCACTTAAGCAAATGAATTGGAGAGAGGGAGAGAGAGATGGAGAATCTTGGCTTTTCAATGGTGAAAAATGGCCAAGATGGTGTTTGTTTCCTTTAATAATTCAGCCCTCAAAA
The DNA here is from genome assembly GCA_022113865.1 of Chimonanthus praecox. Classification (NCBI taxonomy): domain Eukaryota; kingdom Viridiplantae; phylum Streptophyta; class Magnoliopsida; order Laurales; family Calycanthaceae; genus Chimonanthus; species Chimonanthus praecox. Next base: position 30,481,850 of record CM039093.1, on the reverse strand, counting down.
CCCCTCCACTTCCTCATCAATTCTTGCCTAAACCAATGGGACACTTGCTGCCAACAAATGCACCCATTGGCATTCCAACATTGAAGGCTTGGGGTTTCCAAATGGAATAGAAACCCCCATATTCCATTTAATGTTTTGCATGAAACTCTCCATAACAAGTCCCCAAAGTGTGGGACTTGTTTTGGTTTGTTTGAGATCACTACACCTCCTCATATTCCACTTAACTCACTGAATTTTCAGCCCATTTGACTTCCATTTTTGACTCACTCAACTCAATGTCCAACTCACTATAATTAATGCATTTCATTCAATGCACATGAGTTAACTCAACCCTTGATCTAATTCCAACTCACTTCAGTTCCACTCAACTGATTTAACTCGTGTTTTAGCTCCCTAGAGGGTCCACACGGTCAACCATAGTCAACTCGACCCGTTGGGTCCACTTTTAGCTCCTTGACCCGTTTTTGACTCCATGACCCAATTATGGTATTTTGGTCATTTCTAATTGGTTTTTACATATGGATCAAGCCTACCATTTTTTTTCTCCACTTGATTTCCAATCAAATAGGCTTAACCCCATTTAATTTAAAATCACAAGCGGTCAAATAATCCATAAGACCCGATGGGTCCCATTTGGGCCCTTTGACCCATTTAGCCATTTTCGACCCAATTGATGTAAATTACCCATCCAATCAAACTTGACATTCATAATGTGCTCATATGATCTTAATTTGAGCAATGGGCCATACCATTTCCTTACTTAACATCACAAAATAATTAATTTAACACATCAGGGGCATTTTCGTAATTTATCCACTTCATTGAGAAATTACCCATCCAATCAAACTTGACATTCATAATGTGCTCATATGATCTTAATTTGAGCAATGGGTCCCACTATTTCCTTATTTACAATCACATTTATTGAATTCACCAATCCAGGGGCATTTTTGTAATTATTCCAACCGTTGAGAATTCTTTGACCCAATTAACCATTTTGACCTAATTTGATGTACATTACCCATCCATTATAATTTGACCCTTATAATATGTTCATAGGATCTTAATTTGAACAATGGGCCCCACTATTTTCTCATTTAACATCATAATTAATAAATTTACCAATCCAGGGGCATTTTCGTAAATATTTATCTTATTGAGAAATCGGGGTGTTACACTAATCCATGTGTTGACCCTGCTCGGAGTACCTACTGGGCGCATTGTCTAATGCCCTACTTCCACCTTAGATGATGACACAAGAAATGGAGGAAATGAAGGACGAGATGGGAGCCAAGCGTAGGAGCTTGGAGGAGCGAGCTAGTTTATTTACTTAAGTTTTAATTTTGGAAATGTAATTTGAGTAACTTAGCTCGTTGGACTGTAATATTTTAGATTACTTGCTATGGTTTGGACTTTATCTTGGACATTTTAATTTTGAGGTATTTTATTAATTAAGTGATATAACTTCCTTGCTATCTAAAACTGGTAGGATAGACTCTATTATAATTCTGCATTAAGTTTATATTCCGCAAGCTTACTTTCTACGTGTGAACCGTTCTCGTGGACCTAGTTCCACGCACATGTAGGGTTGGCCAATTAAGGGCCGGGTTTTGGAAGCTCGGACTTAACTCGCGTCGTGATGTCCCGCGCTTTTTATCACTCTTTATTTCAAAAAAAAAAAAATAGACTCTGATTTTCGGCTAAGCGAGTGAAAAAGGGGAAGGGTGTTACAGCAATAAGCCTTTAAACCCTATCTCACCACTAGTAGATGAGTTATAGTCTCGTGGGGGCTTTAGTGATGATTCCCACAATCATCAAATTTTCCAGCGAAAATACTTAAGCAAAAATCCAAACATCATACAATTCTAAAATTCATTTTACAAAACTTATACTAGGAGTGTAATGTGTGATAGACAGATATTAAGATAGCTTTCTTTTTCCAAACACACACAAGTTTCATAATCACCATTGGAAAATGCACTTTGACTTCAAATCTCATTGGACACATCTCTCAGAAAGACTAACGCTTAGAGGTTTGGGTTTATTTTCTCTCAAAGTTATATGTGAACGGATTTTATGTATTCGAATCAAAATTCTCACATATGTATTTAGAAAAAATAGTATATATCAAAGACAAAAAAAATCTCATGAATGGACGCCACTTTCCTGAGAACGTTGAGTCAAGTACTATCATTTTTCTTCCTCTATTCTCTACATGAAATACCCTATTTAGACTTAGGATTAGTAGGACTTCCTAATAGGATGAAATGTAACATCCCGGGTTTTCAAATGCGTTATTATATTAGGTATCATCTATTTTAATTGTTAAAAATTAAGATTCATAGTTGGAATGGATATTCAATGGATAAGAGGTGGGGCAATGGCCCAAGTATGGTCCAATGGACCATGGCTAGGATTAATTCTATTTAATTGGGTCAATATAGTCAATTGGGTCAAATGCCCAATTGGGACCCCATGGGTCAATATGGATTGATGATTAGGGTAAACGGGTAAGGAATTGATTTAATCAGGTCATATACCCAATTAAGACCCAAGACATGGGATCCCCCTCATCAAGTGAGGTGGCATGTGTATGAGGTGGCATGTGAGTGACATGGCCAAGTGGGATCCAAATCCACCTCATAAAGTGAGGTGGCAAATGATTTAATGCACATGCATATTCTTGGTTCACCAAGGAACAAGTGTAAGCCATGTGAAAGATAAGGGACAAGTGTAAGCCATGCATATTCTTGGTTGACTAAGGGACAAGTGTAAGCCATGCATATTCTTGTTTGACTAAGGGACAAGTGTAAGCCATGTGAAAGACAAGCCTCAAGTGTAAGCCATGTGTCTCCTTGGTTGGGACACATGGGAAAGATAAAGCCCCAAGTGTAAGCCATGCATCTTCTTGGTTGGGAGGCTAGGGCTAGACAAAAGACACACCACCAAATCCTCTCCTTGAGACAAAAGAACTTAGAGTTTCCTCCCATTCTCTCCTCCTCTCCCTCTCTCAAACCTTCACCTAGGCCGAACCCTCTCTTAGAGTTTTCATCTCAAAACCTCTCCCTCTCAAGTAACACTCTTTGGCCAAAGATCAAGGAGGAAGAAGAAAAGACTAAGGAAGGAGAAGATCGGAGGAACAAGACGGAACGGAAGAAAACGGAGGAGTTGTGGAATCGGTATGTATTGCTTAACAAGGTTTATAAATTAAAAGGAGGTTAAGGGAACCATGGTTTCGGCTATGGAATGGCCGAAACCATGGGGTTCCATTTCGGATTGGAGAGTTGGCCAAAATGTTATGGGCCATGGATTTAAAATCCATCCAAGAAACATCAATGTGATGAGTAAGTATTTGGAGTGACAAAACCCTAATTTTTTTAATGGGTAAGTTAGATTATGCAAATAAAAATGGTGATGAGGAAGACCATGACATGCATGGTTAAACATGAGAAATGATCAAAGATCATGGTTTGGCCCTTGCGTGGCCAAACCCTAGATTTTATGTATAAGGACCATTAAGGACAAAAGGGATTGGGTGAGGTTCGGCCATGATCTATGGCCGAACCCCATCAAAGGATCTAATCATGAGTATGTAACCTTTAAGAGGAAATGATGAACCATAGGGTTCGACCATGTTGTATGGCCGAACCCCATGGAAGAATATTGGTGATTTTAAATAGGTTTTAATGATGAAAATCGTGGAAAAATATGTATGGATCTAGAGTTGTTTTTAAATGATTAAACCATGGGCTATCAAGTAGGAAATGATGGAAAACAATGGACCATGAGTTCGGCCATGATGTATGGCCGAACCCCAAGGAGAAATATTGATGAATTTAAATGTGTGTAGACCATGAGGAGATAGAAACAAGGAACCATGGGTTCGGCCATGTTGTATGGCCGAACCCCATGAACCATTTTTGATGGATCATTTGTACATCTATGCATGTTTAAGAGATTGAATGATCAAGCTAAGAAATGGAGGGATTTATTATGGATCTATGTTATGTTAATGAATCATTTATGGACCTAAGTTATGTGTAAATAAGCTAAATGTTTAGCTATGGAAAGAGTGATAACTAAGATGGGAATATGGTGAAAATAAAGGACCATGGCATGGGCGAACCCCATGGAGAATGTTTTATGGACTTAGAGTTTTTATTAATGTAAAATGATTAGTTTATGTGATTGGATCAATGAATCAAAAGATGGAATAATCTTGGACCCACATTGATTAAAATGATCAAAGGACTAAAAAGAGGGGCCCAAAACCAAGAGAGTGAGGTTCGCCCATGTCGTATGGCCAAACCCCACTAATGCATGTTTGTGGACTTAAACATGGTTCAGCCCCAATTTATGATGGAAACCTCTTAGGGGATTTAACCGGATAAAAGACTATGATGGTAAAAGGAGATGAACCTAGGTCAATGTAGGGGTTGATGGAATTAAATGGATCATACAAATTGATGTATGTATATATGTTAAATGTAATAAGGTAACGGGATTTCACAAACGGTGTACGATCGGCTTGACGCGATCGGTGATCGATTTTTGGACGGAAACACAATGACCTGGTATTTGTACGTTGGTAGGATTCCTACCTTATTGATACACTTGATTTATGTATATGTGATGTTTTTACTTCTATGTTAATTTTGGTATCAAAGTACTATGTTTCAACTATGGGATTTTAATGCTATGATGTTTATTATTTCACAGCACGTTTGCACTTGCATCTCATGCATGGCATGGGAGGGAACAAATGAGGGGAGTCCACGCTCCATTCGGATTTCCGATAAACAACCGTGGGGAGGAATCCACACTGATTCCAATGGATGTATGATTGAATTGTAACCGGAGTTCACGCTCCGTTCAGGGCAACCGATAAGGCATTCATGGGGAGAGATGTACTGTGTTTGAATTGTAACCGGAGTCCACGCTCCGTTCGGGGCAACCGATAAGGCATTCATGGGGATACCTTGATGTGGATTATCCATCAAGAGGAATATACTGTGTTTGAATTGTAACCGGAGTCCACGCTCTGTTCGGGGCGACCGATAAAGCATTCGTGGGGATTATCCATCAAAAGGAATACTATATGATTGTGATATGGATGATGGGTGGGATTCATGGCATATGACATCCATGGCATTACATTGGCATGATTTTGTTATGAGTATCATGTGATGTTTTGGTTTTATCAGCATGATTATGATCTCTATTATCATGCTCTGTTTTTAGGCATTATGTTTTACAAGTACAGTATGATGTTTTGTATCTTGATTTCATACTAATCCTTTGTGTATAACCCTACTCGGAATACCTACTAGGCGCATTGACTAATGCCCTACTTCCACCTTAGATGATGATGATACAGGAAATGGAACGGACAATGGACGCGAAAAGAGCCAAGGTTAGGAGCTTGGGCAACTCATTGCTTATTTTTAAGTTTTAGTTTGGACAGCGTATTGGAGTTAATTGAATTTTGGGATTGTAATGACTTAGATATTATTCTGTTATGGTTTGACGTTACCTTCGGATATTAAGTTCAGTTGAGTTTTGGGTGATTGACTTCCTTGCTGAGTAAAGATTATGGTTGGTCTATGTAATCAAATGTAAATTCCGCAATGGATTTATTCTGCAAGTATAAATTTATGCTTGTGAACCGTTTTCGTGGACAGTCCACTCACATGTATGGTTGGCAAGTTAAGGGTCGGGCTTTGGAAGCTCGGACTTAGCTCGCATCGTGACGTCCCGCTCTCTCTCACTCTTTATTTCAAAATGGCTTAGGAACAGGTAATATCAAATAAGGGATAAAAGACTCTAAAATAATACTTTGGCAAGAAATAGTTAGAGGTCTTCATAATGTGATCGGGATATTTTTTTTCTCTTACTTTTTTCACTTTTCCTGCTCTATCAGAGTATTTTTTCTCTTGTTCATTTTTCAATTTTTTTCAACATCCCTTTTTGATGTATGGATGTTCTCTTTCTTTTACTATTTTTTTCTTTTATTTTATTTTATTTTCTTTTCCACTGTATTTATACCATCCAAATTCTTCTCTAACCTTTTCTCATATGAAAATAGGTCATGTATATATGACATGTTGGCTCAAACTCCTGTAACTGGAATTGGGTATGGTAAACATGGCTAGTCAAGAAAATAGGCTTCTATACAAGGCTCAACTGGGGAACTATCAAGATATATGGCCAAAATAGGTAGACTTGAAGGCTTAAACGGTCCAAAATAATGGCCTATATCTCTTCCTAAGCTTCATAGGTTGTTTCATTGTTTCAAATAAATTCAGAAAAACTTCAAATGTACTAACCCAATTTTAATCTCGTTCTCAGTAATATGATCAAAACAAAGGATAATGAGATCAACAACGACTTAGTGTGCAAACAAATAAACTAGATTAGACTTATGACCCTCAGAAAAATAGAATGGCTCTAAAGCACACTAGGTCTAAGTCTCCATTGCTATTCGTTTGGTAATCACTCGACTCATAAATATTTATCTTTTTCGAACCAATCTTAATATGGTTGTCTACGGGTGTTTCCGAGCATAAATCCCATAAAAAAGCTTTTCGGAAAAGTATGATATAAAATTTGTTATTAACATATCACTGCTAAAAAAAAAAACACTTTTAACGTCAGATTGTCAAGACGTATTTAATCTCTTTACACTAAAATTGACAGTCGGTTCAGGCCCAAGGAGTCATAGTCTTCACTTACACTTCCTTTAAAATAACTCTTCCTATTTTTGTCTAAGAAAAAATTATGACTCGTTTAACGTCAGATTGTCAAGATATTTGTATTCCCCCAAGCGAAAATCAACAGTTCTTTGGATACAAGGAGCCTTAGTTCTTCCGAACTTACTCTTCCCTTGATTAAGTCTAAATAAATCTGTATATTTGTGCATGTGGGTCTACTCATGGCTGTAGCACATCGGACTCCATAATCAGATTTTCTCCCGTTACAATTAGTTCGTCCACATTTGTGACACAGTCCTAACCTCTTAGCTTTCCTCTTTTTAGCCAGAGTGCATTGAGCACAAAGAGGTCTGGCTTGCTCCTCTCGGATTTCCAGTTTCCTCACCTTCATAGCTAAGAAAATGATTTCCTTACACAAATCTGGGGAAATTTGTGTTCTAGATAGACACAGTGCAAACAATAAAACTCTATCGTCTATGTGCATGACATCTGAAAGTTTCTCGGGGTGCTAGAACACGGTGCTAGATTGTCCTAGTTGGGGGGGGGGGGGGGTGAATAGGACAATTCCAATTTTAATGGTCTTTAAGAATTTCTTGATTAATCACAAAAATGTACAGCGAATAAATAAGATTAATCAAGTGTGAAACAGGAGTGTGCCAAATTAAAACATCAATCACACAAGCATAAGACCAATGTATAGTGGTTCGATTAAACAACCTACATCCACTGTTGAGACTCACCCAACCTGGGGCTAACTCCAATTGTAACGCTCCGCCCTTTTTCACTCGTTTTATCCCGTAAATTCAGAGTATATTTTTTTTTTATAACAGAGTAGAGTGATAGAGCACGGGACGTCACGACGCGAGCTAAGTCCGAACTTCCAAAGTCCGACCCTTAACTGGCTAACCCTATGTGTGTATGGAACAAGTCCATGAAAATGGCTCACACATAGTAATATCAACATGCAGAATAAAATCATAACATATGGAATCATAACATCAAAATGCAGAATCATAATAGAACCACGTTCTATTCCAATTAGATAGCAAAGTACGTCAAGTCCTTAATCATTATTAAAACGTCATAATCATCAAACTAAATCATCCAACTATCTAAGTTATTACATTCCGTAATCTAAATACTCTGATACCAACTGTAACGCCCCGCCCTTTTTCACTCGCTTTTTCCCGTAAATTCAGAGTATATTTTTCTTTTATAATAGAGTATAGTGATAGAACGCGGGAAGTCACGACGCGAGCTAAGTCCGAACTTCCAAAGTCCGACCCTAACCTGGCCAACCCTATGTGTGTATGGACTCAGTCCAATAAAACGGTTCACACATAGCAATATCAATTTGCGGAATAAAAACATACCTGCGGAATCATAACATCAAAATGCAGAATCATAATAGAACCAAGTTGTAATCTATTTTTTTTTTTTGAAATGAGAGTGACAAAGGCGCGGGACGTCACGACGCGAGTTAAGTCCGAGCTTCTAAAGCCCGGCCCTTAACTGGCCAACCCTATGTGTGCGTGGAACTAAGTCCACAAAGAACGGTTCACACGTAGAAGAAAGCTTGTGAATATTAAACTAAGTACGGAATTATAATAGAGACTATCCTATCAATTTTCAGATAGCAGGGAAGATACATTCATTTAATTACTAAAATACTTCAAAGTCATAAAGTCCAAGCCATAGTAAGTAAATCTAAATATTACAATCCGACGACCTAAGCTACTTAATTACATATTCCAAAATAAATTTAAATAAACTAAGTAGCCCCCTTCCCCAAGCTCCTACGCTTGGCTCCCGTCGCGCCCCTCCGCTGCACCATCTCTTGCGTCATCAACTAGGGTAGAAGTATGGCGTTAGACAACGCACCCAGTAGGACTCCGAGTAGGGCTAACACATGAATTAGTGATAACAAGCATACAGATAATAATATAATGAAAATAATAAGATGAATACTATGCCATGGGTGTCTATGTCATGAGTCCCACCCATTAGCCATACCATCATGATATCCCCATGTTTGCTTCTCAGTCGTCCCGACGGAGCATGGACTCCGGTTATATCTCAACACATTAAAGTATCCCCATGTCTGCTTCTCGGTCGCCCCGACGGAGCATGGACTCCGGTTCCTTTATTTTCCCGCCCATACCATGCATGAGATGTAATTGCGATATGCTTTATAGTATTTAAATCATTGTAAATGTAATATGCCATATAATGTTAAATCATAGCCATAACACATAATCCATAGCCTTAAAATCCATCATAAAATAAGTCATATAATTATCCAACAATAAATCAAGGAAACCATCATATAACACGTAATCCACAGCTTACAAAAAGGTAGGAATCCTACCGAATACCGATCAACGTCCTTTTATGTTTTCGTTCACAAACCCGGTCGCCGACCTCACACCACTTGCGATGTCCGGTTCCTTATTATACATTACCAAATCAGTCCATATTTTCATCACGTCCAAGTCCATTATCCAAGCCTTAGTGGGGTTCGGCCCTACACCACGGCCGAACCCTACTAGTTAGGCTTGTGGGTCCCATTTAATCCTTTAACCATATTAATTTTGTGAGTTTAAAAACCAACACCCTAGGCTTCATTTAATCATACCTAAGGTCATTACTTAGAGCCCCCTAAGTCCATGATCATTTCCCATGGGGTTCTTTGAATTGGGCCATTATTTACAATTTTGCCACTACCCCTTCCATGGTTAAGTTCTTATTTTATTTCTCCATTCTTAGGCCCATAATTGATCCATAATCTTGGATCTATTAATGACTCACAAATCATGAGATACAACCATTTAAAATCAACCACTAACTTAACTTTATTTCCATTAATTAATGCATATACATAAATCCTAATCTTAGCCCATCAATTGGTTCACAAAAAAGGTCCATTGATGTCTCATTAACCATGACATAACAACATTAGAAATCAGCCATTTAATTAAACTAATCTCCATTCATTTAAACACATACATCACCCCATGCTTAGCCCATTAAGTGGTTCATAAAATTGGGTCATGGGTTCGGCCCTACACCATGGCCGAACCCATGATGTCTCTTCCCCATTTTTTTTTCTTGGATCCATTATAACACTTTAGATCCACCAATAGTCCTTTCTTGAGGGGTTTAAATCATGCATTTAAACCACATTGAGTTCATTAATCTTAACCATGTTCTCTTATTCAATTCATTGTTCCAAAATACCTAAGTTCACCAAAATACTCAATCCATCAAATCTTCCCATTTTCCATCCTTTTAAACCCATTTAAAATTCTAATACATCACCATAGGGTTTGGCCATATACCATGGCCGAACCCATGGTTCATGGTCCATCATTTATCTATGCCTCTTGAGTCCATGAAATCCATTTACATCTTCCATGAATTTCTTCATTTAAAAACCCTTCACAAATCACTACATTTAATCATTAACACCTTAAAAATCATAAACCATCTTTCCATATTTTTCTTATAAAAACCCCTTTAAAATTACCCACATTTAATCAATAAACTTAAAGCCCTAAATCATCCTCCATGGCTTCCATTCTTCATAAACCCTAATAAATCAATTAATTCCTTACCATGCTTACATAATGTCCTTAATCCATTTACTTTTTCTTAACCCTAATTTACCCATTAGGGTTTTGTCCAATTTTCATCCTTCCATTGGATGGATTTGAGATCCAAGGTCTATGATAATTTGGCCACAATCCAATCCAAGGAAAATGGATTCCATGCTCTCTCCTTAACCCTAAAAAAATGCACACTCTTTTTTAAGAGATACTTACAATCCGGCGGCTCCTCCGACTTCCTTTGCTCCCGTTGGCTTACTTGGCCTCCTTTCTTCTTCTTCTCCTTTGTTGGTCGGCCAAGATGCTTGATCAATGGTGAAAACCTCAAAGCTTGGGTTCGGCCAACATAGGGTGTGTTTGAGAGAGGGAGAGGAGGAGATGGTGAGGAAGAAGATACCAAGTTTGATCTTGGAGTGATGGCCAAATTTGAGCTTCTTTCTTCTCTTCTTCTCTTCTTCTCTTTTTCTTCTTCTTCCTTTCTCTTTGGTGTGGGACGGTGGTGGAGAGCAAGAGAGGGAGAGAGTGAAAATGAGAATGAGATTTGAGAGATGAGATGAAAGCATCTCCTTTTGGTTGCTTAACTTATACTCAACCATTAATTCTTCCCACCAACCACATGAGATCTTTTTATGCTTTAATGGTGGTGGTTGGAACAACCACCACTAGCCAACGTTAATTAATTCCCACTTATCTCCTTTAATCTCCTTAATTCTTCTCCATTACTCCACCCATGGTTGATCAAGTCAACCATGGTGGCTGGCCCCACCAATCCTTAGTCCACACGCCACCTCACTTGGTGAGGTGGAGGTGGGTCAAATTCGGCCATGCTACCTTGATCATTCCATCACCAACTTAGGTGATTTAAATTTGATTAAAACCACTTCAACTACTTGGATCACCATTGGGCCCATGGCCCAATTACATTCACCTCCTACCCATTTACCTTACCTTCTTACCTCATCTTGATCCATTGGGTCCCAAATGGGTATTGGGCCCAATTTGACCATCCTTGGCCCAATTGACCATCATTAACCCTTTAAATGAATTTAAATTCAATCCATGGTCCACTGGGCCATACTTGGGCCTTTGTCCATATTTTGATCCATTCACCATTTATTCCATCAAATTTCCAATTTCCACCATTAAAAATAAATAATAGCCACATATTCATTGATTTAAAAATTCCGGGCCATTACAATACAATCCTCTTTTAAAATTTTCGTACTAAAAATTCGAACGAAGTAGGGGTTCAAACAACTCATAAAAAGAGCTCCGGATGAGCGGCTCTCATTTCGGATTCAAGTTCCCAGGTGGCTTCCTCATTGCCATACTGTTTCCATACCACCTCGACCAACTGAATAGGGCGGTTCCGCAGTACTCTTTGTTCTCTCCCGATCACTCTGATCTGTTTCTCTACATATGTCACGTCGCTTTGCACATCGACGTCTTGTACGTTCAATACATGTGAAGGATCAGGGTTGTACTTCCTCAGCATGGACACATGAAATACAACATGTAGAGATGATAGCAGTGGAGGGAGCGCCAACTGATAAGCCACCCCCCCCCCCCCCCGACACACCATTTTTAGGATTGGAAACGGCCCCACAAATCTAGACGACAGTTTCCCCTTCTTCTCGAACCTCATGTGCCCTTTCCGTGGTGAGACTTTTAAGAACACTAAGTCTCCCACCTCAAACTCGAGGAACCTTCTCCTCTTGTCGGCATAGCTCTTCTGACGGCTCTGTATAGTGAGTAGATGTTACCGTATCAACTTAATCTGTGTCGTAGTCTCCGTAACCAAATCCGGTCCAATCAATGTAGGCTCACCGACCTCTGTCCAGTACATGGGTGATCTACAAGGCCTACCATACAAGGCCTCAAATGGAGCCATCTGAAGACTTGCTTGGTAACTGTTGTTGTAAGAGAACTCCACCAGTGGCAAATGATCCTCCCATCCACCCTTGAAATCTAGCATACATGCTCTCAACATATCCTCCAGTGTCTGTATAGTCCTCTTTGACTGTCCATCAGTCTGTGGATGAAATGCCGTGCTAGTCAATATGTCGGTTCCGAAAGCCGACTGCATGCCCTGCCATACTCTGCCGGTGAATCGGCCATCCCTTTCGGACACAATAGACCGGGGAATACCATGTAACCTGATGATCTCCCGGATGTACCGTCGACCCAAAGTCTCTGATGAATCTGTCATCTTGATGGGAAGGAAATGCGCAAACTTGGTCAACCGGTCCACTATGACCCATATCGCATCGTTGCCCTTTGATGACCTTGGTAACCCTGTTACAAAGTCCATGGATATGTGCTCCCATTTCCATTCTGGCACCGGCAAGGGTGCGAGTAAACCTGGTGGTTTCCGATGTTCTGCCTTAACTTGCTGACAAGTTAGGCAACAAGCAACAAATACTGCCACATTTTTCTTGAATCCATGCCACCAATAGTGCCTCTTAAGATCATGATACATCTTGGTGCTGCCCGGGTGGATAGAGAGTTTGGTTTGGTGCACTTCAACCAGCAACTCTCTTTTGCAGCTCTTAGGCACATATATCTTGCCTCGGAACATAAGACCCTGTCCTGGTCGTAACTCCCACTCCGGTACAACCTCACCGGTAGACATCTTAGCCCAAATCTCCTCCACCTTTGGATCTGTCTGTCGCTCCCGTTCAATCTCGGAGACCATGTTGGATCATATGATCAGATTATATATGGTCCCATGGTTGTTGAGGTAGAGTTTAAACTCTCTGATGGTATTCAATACCTCCCACTCCGTCCTGATCAAACTGGCTACTGTCGCATGTGACATGCGGCTGAGGGCATCCGCCACCTTGTTCGCCTTGCCCGGATGATACCGAAGTGCGAACTCATAATCCGCTAGGTATTCCATCCATCTGTGTTGTCTCATGTTGAGTTGCTTCTGATCAAATAAATACTTCAGGCTCTTGTGATCTGAGAACACCTCAAACTGCTCACCATAAAGGTAGTGTCTCCAGCTTTTGAGAGCGAAGACCACTGCTGCTAGCTCCAGATCATGTGTGGGGTAGTGGCGCTCATGAATTTTCAACTGTTTTGATCCGTACGACACCGTACGATTACCTTGACTAAGTGTACACCCCAGTCCCTCACCTGAGGCATCACAGTACACCTCATAATTTCTGCCTCTTTTCAGCAAGATCAGAATAGGAACAGTTGTAAGCCTCTCCTTTAGCTCCTCCAATCTCCGGTTGCACAGATCTGACCACTCAAATTTGACTCCTTTCTGAGTGAGTCGGGTAAGTGGAGCTGCAATCTTGAAGAAGTCCATAATGAATTTCCTGTAGTAACCTGCCAATCCCAGAAAACTGCAGATCTCTGTCACATTCGTCGGCGCTTTCCACTCCTTCACTGCCGCTACTTTAGCCGGGTCCACGGCCATACCTTCCTCCGATATAATGTACCCCAAGAAGTTGACCTCGGATAGTCAGAACTCACACTTGCTGGCTTTGGCATACAACTGGTTCTTCCTCAAGGTGTCCAAGACTATCCGCATGTGCTCGGCATGTTCCTCCTGACTCTTGGAATAAATCAGGATGTCGTCAATAAATACGATCACAAATTGGTCCAAGTAAGGACGAAAGATCTTGTTCATCAAATCCATGAACACAACCGGTGTGTTTGTAAGTCTAAACGGCATGACCACATACTCATATAAGCCATACCGTGTCCTGAAGGCTGTCGTCTCTATGTCCTCCTCTCTAACCCGGATTTGATGGTATCCAGACATCAGATCAATCTTAGAGAAGTGAGAGGAACCCCTAAGTTGATCAAACAAATCATCTATCCGGGGTAGAGGGTACTTGTTCCTCACAGTCAGCTGGTTCAACTTCCTATAGTCCACACACATCCGAAGGGTACCATCCTTCTTCTTCACAAATAACACTAGGGTTCCCCATGCGGACGTGCTGTTCCTAATAAAACCCAGTCTGAGCAGTTCATCAATCTGCTTCTTTAACTCGGTCATCTCAGCTGGTGCCATCCTGTAATGGGGCAATGATACTGGAGCAGCGCAGGGATATAACTTGATCTCAAAGTCTATCTCCCTATTGGGTGGCAACCCAGGGAGCTCTGTTGGGAATACCTCGGCATAATCTGCCACTGCCGCTGGAAGTTCAGCCCTTGGTGCCCTGTCTAATCTAATGTTGTTCAAGACAAGGTGGTTCAATTCTTCCTGCAGCCTTCTAGGGATACCCTGTCTGTCAGCGTACACTATATACCGCTTCCCCTCGGGTGACCAAAATATCACCCTACGAATATGGCAATCAATATGGGCTTGAAATGTAGCCAACCAGTCCATGCCAAATATAACATCGTACTCGGTCATATCGAGTACCAAATAGTTGAACTCGAATCGGAATCCAGCGAGTTCAGTGTTTAATGTAGTGCATATGAGTCCCAAAGATGTGTCTCCGACGGGGGATACAATGGTAAGTGATGTGGACAGGTTTTGTACTAATGTGCCCGTAGCAGATATGAATGCAGCAGATATAAATGAATGGGAAGCTCCAGAATCAAATAATGCAACAGCATAGGAACTACCAACTACGGCCATACCTTGAATCACCGAGCGATCCACCGCTACTGGAGAAGGTATGGTAAAAAGTCGTCCAGATCCTGTAGGGTTTGGCGCCCGCCCCTCCTGATTGTAAGCCCTGCCTCCTCGTGACTGAGCTGGTCTAGTTGGAGGGCGAAAGGAACCCCTGAAGTGAGAGGGTCTGCTGATCTGTGGACACTCCCTCTTGAAGTGGCCCTGCTGGCCACACTGATAACATGTGTTCCCACCCCTTGGAACCTGAGTGACTGACGCTGATGGGGAGGGCTGATTGGGGCGAAAACCCCCTGTAGATCTAGTGGAGGGTGAGGGTCTGCTGAAGTTCGAGCGGAACTTCTTGTTGGGCTGAAATGCACCCCTCCCACTATGTCCTAGGCGGTTGTCAAACCACACCATCTCGCTCTGCTATTGTGGCCTTGCTGACCACCTCTGCCAGTGTGGCTGCCTTGAATATGTTTACTCTGGCTCTTATACTCGGTTGCAGGCCCAACTCAAACTTGTGGGCTCTCCGGTACTCAGTATCCACCATATAGAATGCATAGACGGATAGACTAAGGAATTCCCTGTGATATTCCACCACCATCATACTGCCTTGTACCAATGATAGGAAAGCTTGAGTCTGGTGCTCTCTCTCTTCCTCCGGGAAACACTGCTCTAGGAAAGTAGTTGAGAACCATTCCCATGACATGGTAGTCCTTTCCTTCTTTGGCACAAGTGCTTGTTGCTTCTCTACGACCTCCCACCAATTTCCGGTATCCTCAATCAGTTGAGATGTAGCCAATAAGATCTTGTCAGTATGACTTGAAATTTGAAGTAGATTCAAGATATGAGTGATCTTCTTCAACCGATGTTCTGCTCCGACAGCCCCTTCTTTGCCTTTAAAGTAGGGAGGGTGTTGTTGCTGAAAATCTCTAACCATGTTCCGGTTGTTAGAGTCACTGGTAGTCACGTTCCCGTTCAAGTGTTGCTGCAGTACAGAGGTGACCACTGCTTGGACCAATTCCTTCAACTCGGGAGGTACAACCGTTATGTTCACACTATTTTGTCATTCCTCCCGATGAGGTGGTGGCACCTCCTCTTCCTGATGAGGGGGTGTGACCTCTTTCTCTACCCGTGGATTTCGATGGGTCCTTCTCTTTGGAGGCATTTCCTAAGTCATCGAAAAATATTGACTTAGTTCCTTCATAAAATTGTCGTGTTCATATTTTGGGAAAAGAATTTTCCTAAGTATCAAATATTTTCTTCAAATAGGGGGAAAATTACCAAATAATCATACTTAGTTTTCGGGGGGGTTTTCATGTATAGTACAATGTATCTTTGTTGGGGAAATTGCCAAATAAGCACACTTGGTTTTCTTATTTTGGGAAAGTAAGCCCTATTTGCTATGTTTGATAATTCCAACATAAATTGATTTTTTTTTCCTTCCCTTGCTATCATTCCTTTTCGTCAAATGTTGTTCTCAGATTGAACGGTTCTATTATGATTCCGCATTTTGATGTTATGATTCTGCAGGTTATGATTTTATTCCACAAATTGATATTGCTATGTGTGAACCGTTTTATTAGACTGAGTCCATACACATATAGGGTTGGCCAGTTAAGGGTTGGACTTTGGAAGTTCGGACTTAGCTCGCGTTGTGACGTCCCGTGCTCTATCACTCTACTCTGTTATAAAAGAAAAATATACTCTGAATTTACGGGAAAAAACGAGTGAAAAAGGGCGGGGCGTTACACCAATTCACTAAGTGAGGAATTACACCCACACCAATAGATTAGGACTTCCGCCTAATCAATTGGTTGGAAATTTCACCCAACTCCTATCCCTCTATTTTTTATAGTTCTTCAAGCCCCTTGCTTTAATCCAGTTCACAATGATGATGACTGAAAAATAAAATCAAACACTAAGAAGCACTTGCCTTTTGATACCTTAACCTTGCAGATGTATGCTTCTTAAAGATTCGTTCCCAATGTGATGTTGTTCGATGACGTAGATGCGCCGAGTATGTGCAATCACAATCCTTGGGAGGGTTTGAGGATTTAAGATATGCCTATTGTTATCCTAGATCTTTTTTTTTTCTCTCTTTTTCTAATCACAATCAAAATGATTGGATTTTAAATGATTCTCCTAGGTAAGGTGCATAGAGAGGAGGTGGGATCTATGGAAATGCCTTGGATTTTCCTCACAAGAGTGTCCAACCAAAATACAACAAGGTTTGATGTTTAAATCGACAAACAAGACAATCCCGGACTTTACAACGGATGATCGGTTGTGAGGTGGCGATCGGTCGTGTGACAAATATAGATGTTGCAATATGACTGTTGGGCTCTAACGGTAACATCCTGGACACGGACAATTGATTGTCCCTACACGATTGGTCGTGCGAGTCCATAGGTGATTGATCATGGGGTGATGATCAGATCGGCCTGAGGCTATCTTGTTTTGACAGGGTTTTCAAACAGACCTAAACTAAACGCAGGGCGATGGGTCGTGCACCCGATGTGTTTCTGCCTTGTCCTGGCGATAGGTCGTGCAACCGACTGGTTGTGCTATACCACAAAATGTTTTTCTGCCAGACGAAAGGATCGTCCAGAGCTTGTCTGCATTTTATAGTGAGTATCCAACCCAGGCTCCAAGCGTTTAATCGTGAGGGCAATTAATAGGCCTAATCCCAGACGAAGTATCGTCTGCACGATTGGTTGTTTGAGACATGACTCTGAATGGGAGTGCAATTTTGTTTAAGTCCAAGGCGATTGATCTATGTACGATTGGGTCGGCCTTGTCCCAGCAATGCATCGCCTTCACGAATGCATCATGCTGATATCAGACGTGTTTGACACTCCTTTCCTTCCAGAACCCTTTGTATACCAGATGATTTGTAACGCCGCCCCTGTAACGCCCGCCCCTTTTGATTGTATGCCCTGCCTCCTCGTGACTGAGCTGGTCTAGCTGGAGGGCGGAAGGGACCCCTGAAGTGAGAGGGTCTGCTAATCTATGGACATTCCCTCTTGAAGTGGCCCTGTTGGCCACACTGGTAGCATGTGTTCCCACCCCATGGAACCTTAGTGACAGATGCTGATGGGGAGGGCTGATTGGGCGAAAGTCCCCTATAGATCTAGTGGAAGGTGAGGGTCTGCTAAAGTTCAGGCGAAACTTCTTGTTGGGCTGAAATGCACCCCTCCCACTCTGTCCTCGGCGGTTGTCAAACCGTACCATCTCATTCAACTCTCGCTCTGCTATAGTGGCCTTGCTGACCACCTCAGCCAGTGTGGCTGCCTTGAATATTGTCACCTTCGCTCTAATGCTCGACCGAAGGCCCCGCTCAAACTTATAGGCCCTCCTGTACTCGGTATCCACCATATAAAATGCATAGCAGGTTAGACTAAGGAATTCCCTGTGATATTCTGCCACTGTCATAGTGCCTTGTACCAATGATAGGAAGGCTTGAGTCTGGCGCTTTTTCTCCTCCTCAGGAAAATACTGTTCCAGAAAGGTAGCTGAGAACCATTCCCATGTCATTGTAGTCCTTTCCCTTTCCGGCACAAGTGCTTGCTATTTTTCTACTACCTCCCACCAATTACCGGCATCCTCGATCAGTTGAGATGTAGCCAGCAAAATCCTGTCAGCATGACTGAAAATTTGAAGTAGAGTCAAGATCTGAGTGATCTTTTTCAACCAATGTTCTGCTCCGACAGCCCCTTCTTTTCCCTTAAAGTAGGGAGGGCGTTGTTACTGAAAATCTCTAACCATGTTCCGATTGCTGGTGTCGCTGGTGGTCGCATTCCCGCTCAAGTGCTGTTGAAGGACAGAGGTGACCACTGCTTGAACCAACTCTTTCAACTCGGGAGGCACAACAGGTAGGTTCACACTATTTTGTCCCTCCTCTTGATGAGGTGGTTGTACCTCCTCTTGATGAGGTGGTGAGGTGGTGGCACCTCTTCCTCTACCCGTGGGTTTCGGCGAGTCCTTCTCTTTGGAGGCATTTCCTAAGTCATCGAAAATCATTTATTGACTTAGTTCCTTCATAAAGTTTTGTTTTTACATATTTTGGGGAAAATTACCAAATAAGCACTCTTATATTTTTGGGGAAAAACTTCCCAAGTATCATGTAGCATTTCTCAGATTGGGGAAATTATGATGTATTCTCATTTTGCCTATGTATCAAGTTCTTTCTCAACTTGGGGAAATTTGACAAATAAACATACTTCGTTTTGGGAAGACTTCCTAAGTGTTATTTATTCCTTTCCAATTTTGGGGAAAATTACCAAATATGCATACTTAGTTTTGGGGGAAACTTCCTAAATATCAACTGTTTTGTTCAATTTGGTGAAATTGGGGAAATTTTTCCTATTTTGCTATGTTTGATAAATCCATCTTAGAGTGATTGTCCTTCCCTTGCTATCATTCCTTTTCGTCAATGTTGCTCTCAGATTGAACGCTTCAGTCTGAGTCTAACGAAGTAAATTAATCCGGCCCCCGTGCAGCGGACTCTGAAACTCGGTCAGTTGGGATTCTTATCTGTCAGTGAGACATGAAACCGTCTTAATCTTACCTCGAAATATTCATTCTTCCAATTTCGCTCTGATACCAACTGTAACGCCCCGCCCTTTTCACTAGCTTAAATTTAATTATCCTAAAATCATAGTTTATTATTTTTTTTTTTTGAAATAAGAGGGACAAAGAGTGCGGGATGTCACGACACGAGTTAAGCCCAAGCTTCTAAAGCCCGGCCCTTAAATGGCCAACCCTACTTGTGCGTGGAACGAAGTCCACGAGAACGGTTCACACGTAGAAAATAAGCTCGTGGAAAATCTAAATGCAGAATTATAATAGAGACTATCCTACCAATTTTAGATAGCAAGGACGTAAGTTACTTAAATTACTAAAATACCTCAAAATCATAATGTCCAAAATAATGTTCAAACCATAGCAAGTAATCTAAATTATTACAGTCCGACGAGCTAAGTTACTCAAATTACATTCCAAAATAAATTTAAGTAAAACATCTAGCCCACTTTCCCAAGCTCCTACGCTTGGCTCCCATCACGTCCTCCGTTTCCTGTGTCGTCATCTAAGGTAGAAGTAGGGCGTTAGACAACGCGCCCAGTAGGTACTCCGAGTAGGGCCAACACATGGATTAGTGATACAATGCATATAGGGAATAATATAACAAAAGCCATAAAATCAATACCATGCCATGGGTGTCAATGTCATGAGTCCCACCCATCATCCATACTATCATTATACCATGTCCCTCTTGATGAAAAAGCCTCATCAAGGTATGATCAATACTAGGTATCTCCCTTGATGGCAAAGCCTCATCAAGGTATCCCCATGCTTGCTTCTCGGTCACCCCGACGGAGCATGGACTTCGGTTATATCTCATAGTACCCCTCTTGATGGATGAAACACATCAAGATATCCCATGTTTGTTTCTCGGTCGCCCCGACGAAGCATGGACTCCGGTTCCATTATTATCCCTCCCATGCCATTCATGAGATGTAAATGCAATATGCCATGTAATATATAATTCATAGCCTTAAAACCCATCTTAAAACAATCACATGATTACCAAAATAAATTAAGGAAAAACAATTACATAACACATAATCCATGGCTTATAATAAGGTAGGAATCCTACCGAATACTGACTAATGTCCCTTTATGTTATCCGTCGACGAATCCGGTCACCAATCGCGTACCGCTTGCGATGTCCTATACCTTATTACATATCAATAATCAGCCCATGTTTTATCCATGATTAAGTCCCTAACACATGCCTTAGTGGGGTTCGGCCATACCCCATAGCCGAACCCTACTAATTAGGTTTGTGGGTCCCATTTAACCCCTTAATCATCTTAATCTTGTGGGTTTAAAATCCAGCAACCCTAGTCTTCATTGATCCGCCCATAAGTTCATCTTAAATGTACCTAAGTTCATGATCATCCCCCATGGGGTTCGGCCATACACCATGGCCGAACCCATGGTTCTTCATTTTTGTCCCATATTTACGATTTTGCCACTACTCTTCCATGGTTAAATCCTCATTTTATTTTTCCATCCTTAGACCCATAACTGATCCATAAAACTTGGATCCATTAATGACCCATCAACCATGACATAAAATTATTAAAAACAGCCCTTTACTTAGTCTAATGCCCATTAATTTAACCACATGCATATACCTTAATCTTAGTCCATAGAATGACTCACAAATGGGTCATGGGTTCGGCCATACACCATGGCCGAACCCATGATGTCTTTCCCCATTTTTTCTTGGACCTTTTCACCACATTTAGATCCACAATAAGTCCTCCCATGAGGGGTTAAAATCACACATTTAAGTCATCCTTCTTAATCATCATTAGATGTATTTTGGTCCATCAACTTAGCCATATTCCCTTATTATTATTTTTTTCATGGTTCCAAAATACTTTATCCATCAAAATCTCCCCATGGGGTTCGGCCATACACCATGGCCGAACCCATGGTCCATGGCTCATCACTATTTCCACCCCTTTTAAAACATTATTTACTATACTTAAAAATCCATTTAAGCTATCAACATTCTTAATCATTTTTTTCCATTCTTTTCACTCATTAAAACCACTATTACATCACCATACGGTTCGGCCATACATCATGGCCGAACCCATGGTTCATGGTTCATCCTCATCCATGCCTTTTGAGGCCATAAAAACCATTTACATCTCCCATGATTTTCCTCAGTTAAAATCCCTTTAAAAATCACTAACATTTGATCATTAAAACCTTAAAATCATAAATCATCCTTCCATGGTTTTAATCCTAAAAACCTCATTAAAATTACTTAATTACCTACCATGGGGTTCGGCCATACAACATGGCCAAACCCTATGGTCCATGATTCCTTCAAAAGTCATCACATCTCCATGTTTAATAAACCTTAATACATAATGTCCTTAATGCTCCTTTATTTTTCTGAACCTATCTCACCCATTAGGGTTTGTCCATTTATCATCCTTTCCTTGGATGGATTTTAGATCCATGGCCCATAACATTTTTGGCCACCATTTAATCTAAGAAAATGGACTCCATGATCTCCTTTTTAACCCTTAAAAATGTAAACTCTTGTTGAGAATTACTTACCACTCCGGCGGCTCCTCCGGCTTCTTTTTCTCCACTTGGATCCTTAGCCTTTCTCCTTTCTTCTTGATGTTCGGCCAAGATGTGGGCTTGATCCAATGAAAAACTCTAAGGTCTGGTTCGGCTAAGATGGAGTGGGTTTTTTAGAGAGGGAGGGGATGAGAGGATGGGAAAAATATCCCAAGTCTTGATCTTGAAGTGGTGGTCGGCCAATGCTTGGTTTTTCCGCTTTCTTCTAAGTCTTTTCTTCTTCTTTTCCCTTGTGTATGGATTGGTCAAGAGAGGGAGGGGGAGAGGGAGAGAGTGAGATGAGAATGGGATTGAGGAATGAGATGAAAACCCATCTCATTTGGTTGCTTGGGTTAGACTCCACCATCATTCCCATTCACCAACCAAGCATGGGCTCACATGCCTTAGTGGTGGTTGTTGGGATGAAACCACCACCCTTGGCCAACGGTTTTGTGGTGACTTGTTTGAGTGGTTTGGGTGATTTCTATGAGTTGAAACCACCCATTGACTTACCCCTTTGACTCACTTCTTTGACCTATTTGACTCACCTAATTATTTAATTAATTGGATCGTCAACTTAGGTTAATTAATTCTCATTTAATCCCCTTTAATCTCCTTGATTCTTCTCCTCCTTGATTCTTCTCCATTAATTCACCCATGGTTGACCAAGTCAACCATGGTGCCCAGCCCCACTAATTCTTAGCCTACCCGCCACCTCACTTGATGAGGTGAAGGTGGGCCCCATTCGGCCATGTCACCAAGGTTTAATAAATATTAACTTAGATGTTTTACATTAATTAATTCAACCTAATTCACTTGATCCTCCTTAATTCCCTTTGACTTATCCATGGTTGGCCAAGTCAACCATGATGGTCGGCCCCACCTATGCCTTGGTCCACACGCCACCTCACTTGATGAGGTGGAGGTGGGCCCCACTTGGTTATGCCATCTTGAGTTATTCACCACTAACTTAGGTGATTTAAATTTAATTAATTACACTTTAACTTAGGTGATTTTAATCACTTCAATCCCTTCCAACTAATTGGATCACCATTGGGCCCATGGTCCAGTTAAATTTATTTCCTACCTATTTACCTTAGAGCTTAAATCATCTTGACCCATTGGGACCCAAATGAGTATTAGACCCAATTAATTATCATTGACCATTTAAATGACTTTCATCAAATCCATGGTCCATTGGACCATACTTGGGCCTTTGCCCAAACTTTGATCCTCTTAACATCTATTCCATCAAAATTCTCAATTTCCATCATTAAAATAAATAGTAGCCAATATATATATATCGATTTAAAAATCCGGGCTATTACAGCCTCCCCCCCCTCCCTTTTTCACTCGCCGAAAATCAGAGTATAATTTTTTTTAAAAGAATAAAGAGTGAGAGAGAGCAGGGAAACGTCATGACGTGAGCTAAGTCTAAGTTTCCAAAATCTGACCCTTAACTGGCCACCAATAAGTGTGCGTGGACCAAGTCCACTAAAACAGTTCACACGCTTTACATTTAACTGCGGAATGATTACATCCACTGTTAAGACTCACCTAACCTTGGGCTATCTCCAATTCACTAAGTGGGGAATTACACCCACACTAATAGATTAGGACTTCCACCTAATCAATTGGTTGGGAATTTCACCCAACTCCTATCCCTCTATTTTTTATAGTGGTTCAAGCCCCTTCATTTAATCCACTTCGCAATGATGATGATTTAAAAATAAAATCAAACACTAAGAAGCACTTGCCTTTTGATAGCTCAACCTTGCAGATGTATGTTTTTTGAAGATTCCTTCCCAATGTGATGTTGTCTGATGACGTAGATGTGCCTAGTATGTGCAATCACAATCCCTGGGAGGGTTTTAGGATTTAAGATATGCCTATTGTTATCCTAGATCTATTTTTTTTCTCTCTCTAATCACAATCAAGATGATTGGATTTAAAATGATTCTCCTATGTAAGGTTGGAGGAGGTGGGATCACTGAAAATGCCTTGGATTTTCCTCACAAGAGTGTCAAACCAAAACAAAACAAGGTTTGGTGTTTAAATAGGCGAACAAGACAATCCCGGACTTTACAACTGACGATCGGTCGTGAGGTGGCGATCGGTCGAGTGGCAAATATAGTCGATGTAATATGACCGTTGGCTCTAACGGTAACATCCTGGAAAATGACTATTAATCGTCCATATACGATTGGTTGTTCAAGTCCATAGGCAATTGATCGTAGGGTAGTGATCCAATTGGCCTGAGGCTATCCTGCTTTGACAGTGTTTTCAATAGACCTCAACTAAACCCACGGTGATGGGTCGTGCGCCCAATGTGTTTCTGCATGTCCTGGCGATAGGTCGTGGAACCGACTGGTCGTACTATACCACACGAAGGGTTGCCGCCTGACGAAAGGATCGTCCTGAGCCTGTTTGTATTTTACAATGAGTATCAAAACCAGGCTCCAAGCGATTGATCGCGAGGGAGATTATTCGGTCCTGATCCAAGACGAAGTATTGTCTGCACGATTGGTTGTCTGGTACATGATTGTGAATGACAGTCCAGTTTTGTTTAAGCCAAGAGCAATTGATCGTGTGTACAATTGGATCAGCAATGCATCGTCCTGAGATCAGACGTGTTTGATAGTCCATTCCTTCAAGAACCCTTTGTATACCAGGCGATTGGTCGTATGATCGCGATTATTCATCTACTGTCATTGGAAAAAGATCGTCGACGCAATGTCTCATGCGTGACAGTGAATTCATATTTCCAAGTTGGGTTCCAAATCGTTTGTTGGTTTGTCGAAAGCTCACTAGGCTTCTTATGATTATCCAGATGTAAGAACTAAGCCTAGGCACGGGCTGTAACACCCCGCCTTTTTTTCACTCGCTAAGCTTTCCGAAAATCAGATTCTATTTTTTTTTTTTAATAAACAGAGTGATAGAGAGTAGGACGTCACGACGCGAGCTAAGTCCGAACTTTTAAAGTCCAACCCTTAACTGGCCAACCTTATGTGTGCATGGACTTAGTCCATAAAAACAGTTCACACATAACAATATAAACGTGCGGAATTAAAATCATGACTGCAGAATTATCATAGAACCTAGTTCTATTCCATTTCAGATAGCAAAGTACGTCAAGTCCTTAATCATCATTAACATAACATAATTATCCAAGTAAACATCCAACCATAGCCAATCTTCTAAATTATTACATGCCCGAAGTCTAGTTACTCAAATACAAGTACATGAGTATCTCAAATAAAATATATTCCAATCACATATCCAAGCTCCTATGCTTGGCCCTTTTCGCGTTCATCGTTCCCCTCGTTTCCTGTATCAACCACTAGGGTAGAAGTATGTCGTTAGAATAACGAGCCCAGTAGGTATTCCAGTTAGGGCTAACACATGGTTAGTACACAACATATATAATAATATCATAATGTCAAAAACCATATAATCCATGCCATGTCATGATGTCAAATGCAATGAGTCCCACCCATCACAAACACATGTATCCTCTTGATGGAATTCTTATCATCAAGGTACCCCCACATAGGTCTTTTGGACGCCCCGACGGAGTGTGGCCCCTCCGGTTTCTTCTTGATGGAAAAGCACATCAAGGTACCCCACATAGGTTTTTCGGCCGCCCCGTCGGAGTGTGGCCCCTCCGGTTACATATCCTTCATCCCATGCCATGCATGTGATGCCAATGAAACACATGCTATTTTATATAATAAACATATTATTGAAAACATCACATTGAAACACATCTTTTTTCCAATGAAACACATGCTATTTTATATAATAAACATAGCATTAAAACATCACATTTGAAACACATCTTTTTCAGCATAAATTCATCAAATAAGATAAAAACAATGTACATAAACCCATGGTTTCAAAGAGGTGGAATCCTACCAAAGACCACTACGTGTCCTTGAGCTTCAGTCCGGTAACCGCTCATGATCGTGCACACCTTATGAGGTCCCGTTACCTTATAATACATCAATCAATTAAGACCATGTTCCATTTGATTTCCTATTATGTTTAAGTCCATAAACCATTCCTCATGGAGTTCAGCCATGGTCTATCATTTTCACACCTATTTACCACATTGCCATTGGTCTAATCTTTAGTTAATATTCCATTCATTTTAATGTAACATCCTGCCCTTTTCACTCTTAATAATCAGAGTTTTTTTTTTTTTAATAATAATAATCAAGTGATCGGGGCGGAGTGTCACGACGCGAGTTAAGTTCAGACTTCTAAAGTCCGACCCTTAACTGGCCAAGCCCATATGCGTATGGACTAAGTCCATAAGAATCGATCCACACATGGTACAATAAACTTACGGAATATACTTAGTCTTAATCTAACTGAGGTTATAATAGATCCTAAGACTACTCCATTTTATAACTTAAGATAGCAAAGTAGATGATCATATTCTCCAATATTACTAAATAACCTTAGTCTACCATTCATTCCAAACCATCCAAATAAATCAAACCAAGTAACTAGTTAACTACATTATTACATGTCGACATCAACTAATTACCAAATTACATTGTCCATATAAAAGTCCATAAGTCAATCCATTAAAAGTCCACTCAAAGCCCAAGCTTCTAGGCTTGGTTTCCTTCAAGATCCTTGTTCTTTTCCTTTCCTGCATCATTCACTAAGGATATAGATAGGGCGTTAGATCAACGCGCCCAGTAGGTCATCCGATTAAGGCTACCATAAGGTTAGTATAAAACATGTAAATAATATATAATACATGTTTAACAAAATTCCATAAAACAATGCTATGTATGAAATGAATATGTAATGAGTCCCTGTAAGGTCTCGGAATTTGGGAATTAATATAAATGTGAATATTAATTATTTTAATGATGGAAATTAGAAAATTGGTGGAGTAAATGGTAAATGGGCCAAAATTGGATAAAGGCCCAAGTGTGGCCCAATAGACTATGGTTTGGATTTAAATTTATTTAAATGGGTCAAGAATGGTCAAATTGGGTCAAATACCCATTTGGGACCCAATGGGTCAAGATGGTTAAGCTCTAAGGTAAATGGGCTAGTGGGAAATGTAATTGGACCATGGGCCCAATGGTGATCCATTTAGAGTGGGCTTAATGAAATTTAAACACCCTAAGTAATTTGGAATTAAACAATGGTGGTGTGGCCAAGCGGGACCCACCTCCACCTCATCAAGTGAGGTGGCGAGTGGGCCAATGATTGGTGGGGCCGGCCACCATGGTTGACTTGGTCAACCATGGGTGGAGTAATGAACTTAGGCTAAGTATCAATGGATTAGCCTAAGGTAATTATCTAATTAAATTATTTAAATATGGTAGTTAAGAGTGGTCAAGGTGGGGCCATGAGGTGAAGATTCACCTCATCTCAAACTTAAAAAAATTCACACACGTTGGGCTTCGTGGTGGTTTAGATAACCACCACCATAAAGCAAATAAAAGATCTAAAAAATATCTTGAGGTTGGTGGAGGTAGTTAATGTAAAGAAAAAAAAATGGGAATGAGTCTTATCTTTTCCTTTCTCTCTCTTTTCATTCTCATTTCAATTCTCCACTCCTCCATTGCCGTCCCATGTCCAAGTGAAGGAAAAAAAAAAAAAAAAGAGAAGGAGCTCAAGGAGAGAAGAAAAAAAAAATGGAATTTGGAGGGAGTTCACTCTAAGATTAAGGTCATCATCTTTTCCTCTTTTCATCTCTCAAATTCAAACCTAACATGGCTGATTTTAAGGTTGGGAGTTGCCACCCTTGATCAAAGATTTGACCTATCAAAGATCAAGAGGAAGGAGAGAGGAGGCTACGGAGATCGACGGCAGCGGCGGAAATCGGAGGAGACGTCGGATAGTGAGTATTTTTTTTAAAACAAGAAATTTTGGATTTTAGGGTTTAAGATTTAGGGCTTATTTTTGTGAAATTTAATGGGGGATGGATAATTTTATGCTATGGATTTTAAATCCATCAAATGGAAGAAATGGAAAGTGGGTAAAACTCTAATGGAGAAAAAAATTAGGGTTAGGGAAAAGAAATAAATAAATGTAGTATGTGCATTGTATAAATTATGGAATTGAGTATGGAATGGAGTGCTTGGAATAAGAATCATGGGCCATAGGGTTCAGCCATGTAGCATGGCCGAACCCCATGGTGGGTGATTAGGGTTTGATGAAATTGGTTAGGGTTTAAAGGATGGAAGACAATGAAGGTTTTTGATTAATGCATTTAGGGTTTTAATGAATGCATGGGAGTAATGTTTAAAATGGTTTTATGATGAAAATGTAAAAGGATTTTATGGCATTGGAAGACATAAAAGAGAATAAATTATGAACCATGGGTTCGGCCATGGTGTATGGCCGAACCCTAGGTTGTTGTGTGTGTGAAGTTAATTAGGGTTTTTAAGGTTAAAGTCATGGAAAAATGGGAAGAGTAATGGATTTAATATTTTGGTGAATGGAGATATTTTGGAGTAAGGAGTGATGAATCATGAACCATGGGTTCGGCCATGGTGTATGGCCGAACCCTATGGTGAACAATGGTGGATTTAATGGTTGTGATTTATGGAGAAATAAATGGGAAAATGTTAGTAGTTTTGATGGACCCAAAATATGTAATGATACCTTAAAATGGTGATTTAAATGCATGATGTAAACCTCTCATGGGAGGACTTGTGGTAGATCTAAAATGTACTAA
The DNA here is from genome assembly GCA_022113865.1 of Chimonanthus praecox. Taxonomy (NCBI): domain Eukaryota; kingdom Viridiplantae; phylum Streptophyta; class Magnoliopsida; order Laurales; family Calycanthaceae; genus Chimonanthus; species Chimonanthus praecox. The sequence continues at coordinate 30,453,095 of CM039093.1, read as the reverse complement.
AGGATCCAAGGAAAAATGGAGAACAAGACATCATGGGTTCGGCCATGGTGTGTGGCCGAACCCATGACCCATTTTGTAAGTTATTGTATGGGCTAAGGTTGGGTCCATGCTTGTGTCTAGATGATGGAAAATTTGATTAAATTAAGTGGATGATTTAGGGATGTTAGGTCATGGTCAATGAATCATTAATGAACCTAAGTTAGGGACCTAAGTGGTGGATCAAGTTTGGACTTAATCATACCTAGATAAATGAGTACATAAAATCATGTGAAGGGGTTAGTGGCAAAAATGGTAATTATTGGCTAAATTGAAGAAAACCACTAAGATATGATGTATGGGCTTGGAAATGGTAAAATATGGACTAATGTGGTAATTTAATAAGGTGTCGGATAGCACGAACGGTACGCGAGTCGCTGGATTGTCGGACGAATACGGGAAAAGGAGCTAGTTGGTAATCGGTAGGATTCCTACCTATTTGTAAGCCATGGATGTGTGATGGTATTTTTGTCATATTTATTGATTAGTAATTATCTTATGATGGGTTTTACAATTATGGATGCTATGTTTAAGATGGATTTTATTTAATGGTTATGAACTATGATTAAGGTTATGCATTATAAATTAAGGCTATGTATGATATCTTAAGGTTATGAGTTATAAATAGTACATAGCATAATGCATTACATCTCATGCATGGCATGGGCGGAAAAAATAAACAAACTGGAGTCCATGCTCCGTTGGGGCGACCGAGAACAGGCATGGGGACACCTTGACGAGGCTTTGCCGTCAAGGGGATATTTGCTGTTGGACATATCTTGACGAGGTTTTTCCGTCAAGAGGGATATGACAGTATATGGCAGGAATGATGGTGGGATTCATAACATTGACACCCATGGCATATCATTTACTTATATTTCAGATATGGTGGTTTATAGTTTTCACTGTGTTATTATCTGTATGTGGTTATTACTAACCCATGTGCTAGCCTACTCGGAATCCTACTGGGCGCGTTGTTCTAACGCCCTACTTCTACCCTAGCTGACGATGCAGGAGATGGCGGACCGGAAGGGCGAGACGGAAGCCAAGCTTAGGAGCTTGGGGAGGCAGATTAATTATTTTGTTTTACTTTATTTTGGAAAAGATGTATTTGTATAGTTAGCTTGTCGGAAATGTAATAATTTAGGTAGTTTGCTATGTTTAGGTATTATTTTGGATAATACAGTATAATGGCATTTTCGTAATTAATTGGGTATTTCTTCCCTGCTATCTGAAAAACTGGTAGGATAGTTCTATGATCATTCGCATTTATTTTTATGTTCCGTGAGCTTACTTGCTACGCGTGAACTGACTCGTGGACTTATGTTCCGCGCACGCGTAGGGTTGGCCAGTTAAGAGCCGGGCTTTAGAAGCTCGGAACTTAACTCGCGTCGTGATGTCCGCGCCCTTTGTCACTTTTATTTTAAAAAAAAAAATGTACTCTGATTTTACGGTGAAAAGGGGCGGGCGTTACAGTTGGTATCAGAGCGAATTCGGAAGAATGAATCTCTCGAAGTAAGATTAAGACGGTTGCACGTCTCACTGACGGCTAAGAATCCCAACCGACCGACTCTTCGGAGACCGCTGCACGGGGGCCGGGTTAAATTACTTCTATTGACTCAAACTGAAGGGTTTAATCTGAGAACAACATTTGACGGAAAGGGATGATAGCAAGGGAAAAAAAAAATTCAATGTAAGTCGGAATTATCAAACATGGCAAGTAGGGTTACATTTCCCCGACATGAGAAAACGAATCTAGGTCTTCCCCAAATCTGATAGAATAATGGTAGACTTATTGAACATAGGAGAGAGTTCCCCGATTTCACAAATGGAACGAAACATGGATACTTGGGAAGTTTTTCCCCAAACCAAGTGTGCTTATTTGGCAATCTTCCCCAAAAAAAATGAGAAACAAAGTATATTGTTTAGTATTTTTTTTTTTTCTTTCTTTCTTTTTCCTCCATTTGAAAAGGAACTAAGTCAGTGTTTTCGATGACTAGGAAATGGCTCCGAAGAGAAGGACTCGTCGCAACCAGAAAGAGGTATCACCACCTCGCCAGGAAGAGGAGGTACCCCATCGGGAGGAAGAACAGAATAATATAAACATACAAGGTGTACCTCCCGAGCTAAAAGATGTAGTTCAAGCGGCAGTCGCTGCTGCTCTTCAGCAACATTTGAGCAGAAATACGACTACTAGCGACGGAATGCTACTACTAGTGACACTAGTAAACGGAAGATGGTCAAAGATTTTCAGCAACAGCGCCCTCCCTATTTCAGAGGAAAAGAAGGGGCTGTAGGAGCAGATCACTGGTTAAAGAAGATCACTCAGATCTTAAATCTGCTTCAGGTTTCCAGTTCGACTGACAGAATCTTACTGGCAACATCTCAACTGATTGAGGATGCCGGTAATTGGTGGGAAGTGGTAGAAAAACAACAATCACTGGTGCCGGAAAGGGAAAGAATTGCCATGAGTTGGGAATGGTTCTCAGCCACTTTTCTAGAGCAGTTTTTCCCGGAGGAAGAAAGGGAGAGCCAGACTGAAGCTTTTATATCATTAGTACAAGGCAATATGACAGTGGCAGAGTACCACTGGGAGTTCCTTCGACTATCTGTCTACGCGTTCTACATGGTGGACACTGAGCACCGGAGGGCCCGTAAGTTTGAACGGGGCCTTCGGCCGAGCATCAAAACTAGGGTGACAGTATTCAAGGAACCTACATTGGCAGTGTAACGCCCCGCCCTCTCCGAGAATTTCAGAGTCTAATTTTTTTTTTTTAAAGTAATAATAAAACATCGAAAGAGAGCGGGCGGCGTCACGACGCGAGTTAAGTTCAGACTACCCAAGTCTGAACCTTAACTGGCCACCCATGTGTACATGGATTAGACCATGATAATGAATCACACATGGAACTAACATCAACATGCGGAATAATCTAGATTAATTGCGGAATAGAAAGACGAGATAGCAAGTAACAGTCCTAAACATTATTTATCATAGATCAAACATCCAAATGTTATCAACCTACTCAAACCATAGCAAGTAGTGAGTTATTACATGTCCCACAAAAGTATTCAAAAGACAGTAATATAAAGTAGTTCAGTCCTTCATTCAAGCACTTAGGCTTGGCTCCCCTCCCTGTCAACGACCTTTCCTTTCCCTTTGCTTGTACCTGCAATCTCCTCTGAGGATAGAATTAGGGCGTTAGATCAACGCGCCCAGTAGGTTCCCGAATCAGGGCTACCACATGTTAGCATATAAAACATGCATATACATATCATAATATATGATCATCAAAACAGGTAAAACAATGATATGATGTATGCACATGCAATGAGCCTCCCCCATCATGTACATCCATAGCCATCACTTGTCGTGCCATGCACCGACAAGATAAATCACAATACAACTTCCATCTCTTCATCACTGACTGATTCATATCACGTATTAGTCCTCCTGGCGGAACTCTCTTCGTCCAAGGAGACCATTGTGACTATGATCATCATGTTACTCTTCCTGGCGGAACTCTCATCGCCTAAGGAGGACGTAACCCATAATTGTAACACTGTAGAACCTCATTCATCATCCCATGACCATGCATGAGATGCCAATGCCTGTATGCCATTTGTTAATGCATAATATATCATTTGAAACACATATATTAAAACAAGAGTATCATAAGAAAAACTGGGTAAAAACCGTGGTTACAAGTAGGTAGGAAACCTACTGAAGAATCACTTTAGTAACTGATCTTTCTTTCGCGTCACCCGGTCACGACTCGCTCGTCGTTCAACTTCCGGTACCTTATCCATATATCAATCAGCAAGTCATAACTTATTCAATCACATCTACGACCCATCCACATCATGTGGGGTGCATGGCCGAACATCATCAACTTAGAGTTTGTCATTTTATGGGATTCGGCCCTATACTTGGCCGAATCTTGTATTCCCACTCTTCCATCATCAAATGGTTCTCCATTACAATACTTTAAACCCTTTATAAAATCATGGGAATAATATCAAACACAAACTATGAACTTAGTCCATTTATTCGAAAAACAGCCCATTCGGGGTTGATCACATGGTGGTTCTCTGATCTGATTGATCCATCAATTACCCATGATTTGAATCAGTAATCTTAACCCTAATATTGACATGGTTCAGCTCTACATTGGCCAACCAATAACAACAAGTTAAACTTCACCAAATTACATCAAACACCATATTTTATATGGTTTTAAACTCATCAAAATCATCAAATACTAACATGGGGTTCGGCCATCCAAGGTGGCCGAACCTCATGTCTATGTTTTGTTCTTTCAAACATGTTTTTAGGTGTCATAGTATCAGTATAACTTTGCTGCCTTATTACCTCTCAAGACCATCCAACTAAGTTCATCAATTTGTCCAAATGACCATCAAACTTCGTGGGATTCGGCCATCCAAGATGGCCGATCCTGATGGTCCAATTCATCAATTTTAAACCGTTGATTTAGACCCATGATACCTTCAGTCCTTATGTCATTCAGATCCATGTTTTTAACCCTCTTTAAAACATGCATTTGAATCTCAATAAAACTCAAAAACAGTCCACCAAAAACTCCATGGTTTCCATGTTTCAAAACATGAAAACCAACCTAACTTTTGCATGGGGTTCGGCCCTCCATGGTGGTCGAACCCAATCGTCATCTTTACCATTTTAAAGCCTCTCTTAATCAAGGTTAAAACCTTGGTGTATTCGGCCATAACCATGGCCCAATTCACCCCCATTCATTCCATGTTATTAAACCAAATAACACATAAAATACTTACCAAATTTTCCAAGTTTTCTTCTTGTCGTTGATCCTTGATTTCTCCCTTTTATTTCTTCTTTCTTTCCTTAATTCCTTGATGGTTTAGGCTTGATTAACTGAGGCCAAACCTCTGCTGTTCAGCCAAGAAAACGAATTGGAGAGAGGGAGAGAGAGATGGGAATTCTTGGATTCTTTGGTGTGAAAAACGGCCATGTATGGTTAGGTTTTCTTTTATAGTTTCAGCCCCCCAACTCCCATTCATCCTCCCTCATTAATGTTGTTAAAAACGATGGGGCAAAGGGTGTTAACCAAGACACCGCTTGGTGCCAAACATTGCACCCCTTGGTGCCAAACATTGTATCACATGGGAAATGAACCAATGCAACCCTTCATGAAGAGGTGCCGCCCAACCTTGGTGTCTTTTGGCTTTGCCAAAGCACCCTTTCATACCAACGGCTGAGATTAATTCAGATTAATTGTTGTGTGAGAATACAACTCATTTCCATCTCCTCTTGACTCACCTAACTCGGAATATTTTTATTCTAAACCAACTCATCCAACTCATCACTTTTAATGCACCAAGTTTGAGTCAACTCATTTCTTAAATCCAATTCATTTCAAATCGACCCAACTCAAGTTGAATTAACTCACACTTGAGTTCAATTGAGGGCCCACACGGTCATCTGTGGTCAAACTGGTCAACCCGACCCATTGGGTCCCCCCTTTAGCTCCTTGACCCATTTTTTTGACTCTATGACCTAATTATGGTATTTTGGTCATTTGTAAGTGGTTTTCTCATATGGATCATGCCTACCCATTTCTTCTCTACTTGATTTCCAATCAAATAGGCTTAACCCTATTTAATTTAAGCTTACACAATGGTCAAATCATCCATTTTGACCCATTGGGTCCAATTGAGCCCTTTGACCCATTTAGTCATTTCCAACCCAATTGATGTACATAACCCATCCAAATCAACTTGATATACATATAATGTGCTCATACGACCTTAATTTGAGCAATAGGCCCCAACATTTCTTATTTTGACATCACAAAATAATTAATTTAATAATTCAGGGGCATTTTCGTAATTTTCCATTTTATTGAAAAAATTGGGGTGTTACATATAACCCTCTTTGAAATTTTCGTCCCGAAAATCGATCGAAGTAGGGTTCTCAAGTAATTACATAAATAGTTCGGGGTGAGCTGTTCTCATCTCCGACTCAAGTTCCCATGTGGCCTCTTCATCACCATGACGATCCCATACCACTTTCACGAACTGAATCGCTCTGTTTCGCAACACCCTTTGTTCGGTCTCCACTATTCTGACCGGCTTTTCGACGTACGTCACGTCACTTTGTACTTCAATATCTTGAACATTTAAAACATGGGACGGATCCGGATTGTATTTCCTTAGCATCGACATGTGAAACACATCGTGTAAAGATGCTAATTGTGATGGAAGTGCTAACTGATAAGCAACATCCCCCATCCTTCTTATGATCGAAAACGGTCCCACAAATCTTGGTGACAGTTTTCCTTTCTTGCCAAACCTCATATGTCCCTTCCGTGGTGAGACTTTTAGAAACACCATGTCTCCCACTTCAAATTCCAAAAACCGTCTCCTTTTATCAGCATAGTTCTTCTGCCGACTCTGTGCAGTCAGTAGATGTTGACGTATCAACTTAATTTGTGTAGTAGTCTCTGCGACTAGTTCCGGTCCGATCAATGCAGCTCTCCTGCCTCTGTCCAACATATCGGTGACCTACACGGTCTACCATATATAATGCCTCGTATGGAGCCATCTGAAGGCTTGCCTGATAGCTATTATTATACGAGAACTCCACCAGTGGTAAGTGGTCCTCCCATCCACCCTTGAAATCTAACATGCATGCTCTCAACATGTCTTCCAAGGTCTGTATTGTCCTTTCAGACTGTCCATCAGTCTGTGGATGGAAAGCGGTGCTAGTCAATAAGTCTGTCCCCATGGCTGACTGCATGCTTTGCCATACTCTGCCGGTAAAACGGCCATCTCTGTCCGATACTATCGTTCGGGGAATGCCATGTAGCCGAATGATCTCTTTAATATACCGCCGACCCAACGTCTCAGATGAATCTGTCATCTTAATGGGGAATGAAATGTGCGAACTTAGTCAGCCGGTCGACTACGACCCATATGGCGTCATTGCCCTTTGAAGACCTCGGCAACCCCGATACAAAGTCCATGGAAATGTGTTCCCATTTCCATTCTGGCACTGCTAAGGGTTTGAGTAACTCTTCCTGCAATCCACTTTGTTTATCTGAATGGACTACATATTGCTTGCCCTCGGGTGACATAAATGTCACTCGTCGACGATAACAGTCGATGTTGGCATGAAACTTAACCAACCAATCTATACCGAATATAATATCATATTCAGACATGTCCAGCACTAGATAATTGAACTCAAATCTGAGTCCAGCTAATTCAATGTTAACTAGACTCTTAACTTTTCCACTAAGTACATCTTCCCTTGCACATAAGTCTCTATGTGACTAGCAACCTTTATTCAAAAGCTTTTACGATGTTGAGTATCTCTCAATACCAACTTTCCTTAAAACGTGGGATGTAGATCAAAACATGACCCAATCATTAAGGCAATATGTCATCTATGAGACCAATAGGTCCATCATATTACTAATATGTCTACCATGATACCGATACCTGACATCAAGTCACACCACCATGGGAACCATCATCATGGTTATACACAACTATCTCTGGTATCTCTCTATCCGTGTGTATCATCTACCCATGGTTAATAACCATCCATGAATATAACCCTCTTTTGGGTATAATCCATTCATGGCATACCTAATACCTTCGTAATAACTGATATGTCTTTCATAAGGTTAACGGTCTAACGTACGACCAATATGCCAACCTATGGCACCAAAATGTCATTCATGCTACCAATACGTATACCCTAATGCCAATGTCCGGCATCAATTCAAACCACCATTGAAACTCTCATCCATGTTTATAGGCATCCATGAATATAACCCTCCTATGGTATAATCCATTCATGGAAACAATCCATCATTGGTATTACTCTGTCCATGAGTATCATATATCCATGATTAATATCCGTAAGAACAACATTCAAATGATTCACTATAAGATTGTGGTAACCATATCAAATCACAAATATATCCCGACCCCTTGCAAGACTTAGGGCTCATGACTTACCAAGTAGAAGATCCACGTCCAACTTGATCCGGTCTACCTCGCCCTGCATCCCTTCACCTCATAGGTGATTCAGTCAAGCTCTAAGGCGGTCGCTCCGCATCTGACGAAGCTAGTACCACCCCCACCAGGTAAAACAGTACCTAGCTCTGCGCATTCCAGCACACCTAGTGTGCCAAACAGCCGTGAGAGCGCCCTCCAGTGCGTAGCATGCGAGGGACCCACTCCTCAACGCAGCCCTACGGGACCAAGTCTCCGTATTTCGTATCAAGGTTCCCACAGCCTCATAGCTACTCAAAGCCATACTTATGATGTTTATATTCTTATCTCATCAATACCATGTGAGGGACGCACCCATACCACATCTCAATGTAATCAAGTGACCTCGTCACCTATATCTTAGTGCCAAAAATCCTTTTAGAATCATAACATCGTATACTTTATATAATTCATACTTCATCCTTGTACAAAGGTGGGTAGGGTGAAACAAAACCCTATAGAGAACAAAATATACCTCCTTACAAAAATAACCCTCTTTTTAATACCCCTACTATTACTTCCTATCCTAGTCTTCCGTAGAAGACTCCGCATCAAAAGCGAACTTGAATCGGTTATCAGGACACGTCATCGCCGTGTGCCCCAATACTTCACATGTCGTGCAGGGGATTATTCCAGGTCCTCCAATACAAGGACAATTAGTCCTCGCCTCTCCATGCCCGTGTAGTCCACAAACCGGACATACAACTCCCAATGGATGAGGACAATACAACCTGTTGTGGTCGTCCTGATTACACAACTCACAGGTATCATAGGGATCTACTTCCCCCGCCGATTCCAATATTATAGGAAAATCTTCCATCGGATCCTCATAAAAGAAAAATCCCAGATCCTCCTCCTCTTCTTCCTCAGGAGGTTCCACCATCCCAGGAATATCATCCCTCAAATCCTCTACAATAGGTGCTAAGTCCATCTCAACTTCTTCAGGAGGTCCCTCCTGAAGGTCCACTTGAGCTTCTACGTCGGTGTTGTTAGAAGCAGATACCAAGTCTATGGGATGGCTAGGAGTTCCGCTGTGCCATTCCGAGTACTCCACATTACTCGACATATCTGTATCATATCAATAGAACACAAGCATATTTAACAACAATTCTAATAAACCAACCTTGGTTTTCAGGGGAATTTGATCAGGCATAAAGTCATGTACTTTGTTTGGGAAGAATACCAATTCAACATTCTCTGTTTTCTTTTGTTTCTGGGGAAATCTCTAATTTCCTATTGTCTGTTTCTCAGTGTGGGGATTTCAGGGGAGTACATCCTACCTTGCTACGTTTGATTTGTCCAATTATGATGACTGTACTTTACTTTGCTATCTTTCATTGTCGTTCTCAGATTGATTGTTCAGTCCGAGTCACTCGAAGTAAATTAATCCGGTCCCCAGGCAGCGGACTCCGAAGAGTCAGTCAGTTGGGATTCTTATCCGTCAGTGAGACATGAAACCGTCTTAATCTTACTTCGATGATTCAACTTCCCGTTTCGCTTTGATACCAACTGTAACGCCCCGCCCTCTCCGAGAATTTCAGAGTCTAATTTTTTTTTTTTTAAAGTAATAATAAAACATCGAAAGAGAGCGGGCGGCGTCACGACGCGAGTTAAGTTCAGACTACCCAAGTCTGAACCTTAACTGGCCACCCATGTGTACATGGATTAGACCATGATAATGAATCACACATGGAACTAACATCAACATGCGGAATAATCTAGATTAATTGCGGAATAGAAAGACGAGATAGCAAGTAACAGTCCTAAACATTATTTATCATAGATCAAACATCCAAATGTTATCAACCTACTCAAACCATAGCAAGTAGTGAGTTATTACATGTCCACAAAAGTATTCAAAAGACAGTAATATAAAGTAGTTCAGTCCTTCATTCAAGCACTTAGGCTTGGCTCCCCTCCCTGTCAACGACCTTTCCTTTCCCTTTGCTTGTACCTGCAATCTCCTCTGAGGATAGAATTAGGGCGTTAGATCAACGCGCCCAGTAGGTTCCCGAATCAGGGCTACCACATGTTAGCATATAAAACATGCATATACATATCATAATATATGATCATCAAAACAGGTAAAACAATGATATGATGTATGCACATGCAATGAGCCTCCCCCATCATGTACATCCATAGCCATCACTTGTCGTGCCATGCACCGACAAGATAAATCACAATACAACTTCCATCTCTTCATCACTGACTGATTCATATCACGTATTAGTCCTCCTGGCGGAACTCTCTTCGTCCAAGGAGACCATTGTGACTATGATCATCATGTTACTCTTCCTGGCGGAACTCTCATCGCCTAAGGAGGACGTAACCCATAATTGTAACACTGTAGAACCTCATTCATCATCCCATGACCATGCATGAGATGCCAATGCCTGTATGCCATTTGTTAATGCATAATATATCATTTGAAACACATATATTAAAACAAGAGTATCATAAGAAAAACTGGGGTAAAAACCGTGGTTACAACTAGGTAGGAAACCTACTGAAGAATCACTTTAGTAACTGATCTTTCTTTCGCGTCACCCGGTCACGACTCGCTCGTCGTTCGACTTCCGGTACCTTATCCATATAACAATCAGCAAGTCATAACTTATTCAATCACATCTACGACCCATCCACATCATGTGGGGTGCATGGCCGAACATCATCAACTTAGAGTTTGTCATTTTATGGGATTCGGCCCTATACTTGGCCGAATCTTGTATTCCCACTCTTCCATCATCAAATGGTTCTCCATTACAATACTTTAAACCCTTTATAAAATCATGGGAATAATATCAAACACAAACTATGAACTTAGTCCATTTATTCGAAAAACAGCCCATGGGGTTCGGCCATGCACATGGCCGAACCCAATGGTTCTCTTGATCTGATTGATCCATCAATTACCCATGATTTGAATCAGTAATCTTAACCCTAATATTGACATGGTTCAGCTCTACATTGGCCAACCAATAACAACAAGTTAAACTTCACCAAATTACATCAAACACCATATTTTATATGGTTTTAAACTCATTAAAATCATCAAATACTAACATGGGGTTCGGCCATCCAAGGTGGCCGAACCTCATGTCTATGTTTTGTTCTTTCAAACATGTTTTTAGGTGTCATAGTATCAGTATAACTTTGCTGCCTTATTACCTCTCAAGACCATCCAACTAAGTTCATCAATTTGTCCAAATGACCATCAAACTTCGTGGGATTCGGCCATCCAAGATGGCCGATCCTGATGGTCCAATTCATCAATTTTAAACCGTTGATTTAGACCCATGGTACCTTCAGTCCTTATGTCATTCAGATCCATGTTTTTAACCCTCTTTAAAACATGCATTTGAATCTCAATAAAACTCAAAAACAGTCCACCAAAACTCCATGGTTTCCATGTTTCAAAACATGAAAACCAACCTAACTTTTGCATGGGGTTCGGCCCTCCATGGTGGCCGAACCCAATGGTCATCTTTACCATTTTAAAGCCTCTCTTAATCAAGGTTAAAACCTTGGTGTATTCGGCCATAACCATGGCCCAATTCACCCCCATTCATTCCATGTTATTAAACCAATAACACATAAAATACTTACCAAATTTTCCAAGTTTTCTTCTTGTCGTTGATCCTTGATTTCTCCCTTTTATTTCTTCTTTCTTTCCTTAATTCCTTGATGGTTTAGGCATGATTAACTGATGCCAAACCTCTGCTGTTCAGCCAAGAAAACGAATTGGAGAGAGGGAGAGAGAGATGGGAATTCTGGATTCTTTGGTGTGAAAAACGGCCATGTATGGTTAGGTTTTCTTTTATAGTTTCAGCCCCCCAACTCCCATTCATCCTCCCTCATTAATGTTGTTAAAAACGATGGGGCAAAGGGTGTTAACCAAGACACCTCTTGGTGCCAAACATTGCACCCCTTGGTGCCAAACATTGTATCACATGGGAAATGAACCAATGCAACCCTTCATGAAGAGGTGCCGCCCAACCTTGGTGTCTTTTGGCTTTGCCAAAGCACCCTTCCATACCAACGGCTGAGATTAATTCAGATTAATTGTTGTGTGAGAATACAACTCATTTCCATCTCCTTTTGACTCACCTAACTCGGAATATTTTTATTCTAAACCAACTCATCCAACTCATCACTTTTAATGCACCAAGTTTGAGTCAACTCATTTCTTAAATCCAATTCATTTCAATCACGACCCAACTCAAGTTGAATTAACTCACACTTGAGTTCAATTGAGGGCCCACACGGTCATCCGTGGTCAAACTGGTCAACCCGACCCATTGGGTCCCCCCTTTAGCTCCTTGACCCATTTTTTTTGACTCTATGACCCAATTATGGTATTTTGGTCATTTGTAAGTGGTTTTCTCATATGGATCATGCCTACCCATTTCTTCTCTACTTGATTTCCAATCAAATAGGCTTAACCCTATTTAATTTAAGCTTACACAATGGTCAAATCATCCATTTTGACCCATTGGGTCCAATTGAGCCCTTTGACCCATTTAGTCATTTCCAACCCAATTGATGTACATAACCCTTCCAAATCAACTTGATATACATATAATGTGCTCATACGACCTTAATTTGAGCAATAGGCCCCAACATTTCTTATTTTGACATCACAAAATAATTAATTTAATAATTCAGGGGCATTTTCATAATTTTCCATTTTATTGAAAAAATTGGGGTGTTACAGGCAGGGGTGGTCGGCAGGGCCACTATAGTGGAGCGGGAATTGAATGAGGTAGCGCGGCGTGACAACCGCCGATGGCAGAGTGGGCGGGGTGCATTTCAACCCAATAAGAGGTTCCGCCCGAGTTTCGGCAAACCCTCATCCTCTACCGAATCTACAGGGGGCTTTCGCTCCAATCAGCCCTCCCCATCAGCATCAGTTACCCAGGTTCCTAGAGGTGGGACACTTGCTATCAGTGTGGCCAACAGGGTCACTTCAAGAGGGAGTGTCCGCAGTTCAGCAGACCCTCTAACTTCAAGGGTTCCTCCCACCCTCCAGTTAGATCAGCTCCGCCGCGAGGGGGCAGAACATACAATCAGGCAGGACGGGCGCCAAACCCTACGGGATCAGGACGACTTTTTGCTATACCTTCTCCAGTAGCAGTGGACCGCTCGGTGATTCAAGGTATGGCCGTAGTTGGTAGTTCTTATGCAGTTACATTATTTGATTCTGGAGCTTCCCATTCATTTATATCTGTTGCATTCATATCTGCTACGGGCACATTAGTACAGAATCTGTCCACCTCACTTACTATTGTATCCCCTGTCGGAGACACATCTTTGGGGCTCATATGCACGGCACTGAACACTGAACTTGCTGGATTCAGATTCGAGTTCAATTATTTAGTAATCGATATGGTTGAGTACGATGTTATATTTTGGCATGGACTGGTTGGCTACGATCAGGCCCATATTGATTGCCATCTTCGTAGAGTGATATTTTGGTCACCCGAAGGAAGGCGGTATATAGTGCCCGCTGACCGACAGGGCATTCCTAGAAGGCTGCAGGAAGAATTGAATCATCTTGCCTTGAACACCCTCAGATTAGATAAGGCACCAATAGCTGAACTTCCAGCGGTGGTAGTAGATTATGCCGAGGTATTTCCAACAGAGCTCCCTGGTCTGCCACCTAAGAGGGAGATAGACTTTGAGATTAAATTATACCCCGGTGCAGCTCCAGTATCATTACCTCATTACAGGATGGCACGGCTGAGATGACTGAGTTGAAAAAGCAGATTGATGAACTGCTCAGGCTGGGCTTTATTCGGAAACAGCACATCCGCATGGGAGCCCCGGTATTGTTTGTTAAGAAGAAGGACGGTACCCTTCGGATGTGTGTGGATTATAGAAAATTGAACCAGTTGACTGTCAGGAATAAATATCCCCTACCCAGGATTGATGATCTGTTTGATCAGCTTAGGGATTCCTCTCACTTTCCAAGATTGATCTGATGTCCGGGATACCATCAAATCCGGGTTAGAGAGGAAGACATCGAGAAGACAGCCTTCAGGACACGGTATGGATTATATGAGTATGTAGTCATGCCGTTTGGGCTTACTAATGCACCGGCGGTGTTCATGGACCTGATGAATAGGATATTCCGTCCTTACTTGGATCAGTTTGTAATTGTATTTATTGATGACATCCTGATCTATTCCAAGAGTCAGGAGGAACATGCTGAACACCTGCGGATAGTTCTGAACACCCTGAAGAGGAACCAATTGTATGCCAAAGCCAGCAAGTGTGAATTTTGACTATTAGAGGTCAATTTCTTGGGGCACGTTATATCGGAGGAAGGCATAGCTGTAGACCCGGCTAAGGTAGCGGCAGTGAGGGAGTGGAAAGCACCGACGAATGTGACCGAAATCTCTGCAGTTTTCTGGGATTGCCGTTATACAGGAAATTATTATGGATTTCTCCAAGATTGCAGCCCACTTACCCGACTCACTCAGAAAGGAGTCAAATTTGAATGGTCGGATCTGTGCAACCGAGATTTGAGGAGCTAAAGGAGAAGTTTACAACCGCTCCTATTTTGATCTTACCGGAAAGAGGCAGAAACTATGAGGTACTGTGATGCCTCAGGAGAGGGACTGGGGTGTACGCTCAGTTCAAGGTAATAGGGCGGTGGCGTACGGGTCAAGACAGTTGAAAATTCATGAGCGCAATTATCCCACATGATCTGGAATGGCAGCGGTGGTCTTCGCTCTTAAAAGCTGGAGACACTACCTTTATGGTGAGAGGTTTCAGGTATTCTCAGACCATAAGAGCCTAAGTACCTATTTGATCAGAAGGAACTCAACATGAGACAACGTAGATGGATGGAATACTTGGCAGATTATGAGTTCGCACTCCGGTATCATCCTGGCAAAGGCGAACAAAGTGGCGGATGCTCTCAGCCGCATATCACCTGCAACAGTAGCCAGTATGATCAGAACAGAATGGGAGGTGTTGACTACCATCAGAGAGTTTAAACTCTATCTGAATAATCATGAACCATATGTAATCTGATCATACGATCCCACATGGTCTCCGAGATTGAACGGGAACAACGAACAGATCCAGAGGTGGAGGAGATATGGGCTAAAATGTCTACCGGTGAAGTTGTACCGGAATGGGAATTACGACCGGGACAGGGTCTTATGTTCCGTGGTAAGACATATGTGCCTAAGAATTGCAGAAGAGAGTTGCTGATTGAAGCACACCAAACAAAACTCTCTATTCACCCGGGCAGCACCAAGATGTTACCATGATCTTAAGAGGCACTATTGGTGGCATGGACTTAAGAAAACGGCAGTTTGTTGCTTGTTGCTTAACCTGTCAGCAGGTTAAGGCAGAAACATCGGAAGCCACCGGGTTTACTCGCACCCTTACCGGTGCCAGAATGGAAATGGGAACACATATCCATGGACTTTGTAACAGGGTTGCCAAGGTCATCCAAGGGCAATGATGCAATATGGGTCATAGTGGACCGGTTGACCAAGTCTGCACATTTCCTTCCCATCAAGATGACGGATTCATCAGAGACTTTAGGTCGACGGTACATCCGGGAGATCATCAGGTTACATGGCATTCCCCGGTCTATTGTGTCCGACAGGGATGGCCGATTCACCGGCAGAGTATGGCAGGGCTTACAGTCGGCTATGGGGACCGACGTATTAACTAGCACAACATTTCATCCACAGACTGATGGACAGTCAGAGAGGACAATACAGACATTGGAGGATATGCTGAGAGCATGCATGCTAGACTTTAAGGGTGGATGGGAGGATCATTTACCACTGGTGGAGTTTTCCTACAATAACAGCTATCAGTCAAGCCTACAGATGGCTCCGTTTGAGGCCTTATATGGTAGACCATGTAGATCACCAGTGTGTTGGACAGAAGCCGGTGAGCCTGCGCTGATTGGACCGGAGTTAGTTGCAGAAACTACAGCGCAGATTAAATTGATATGGCAACATCTACTCACTGCACAAAGCCGACAGAAGAGTTACGCCGACAAAAGGAGAAGGTTCCTCGAATTTGAGGTGGGGGACTTGGTGTTTTTGAAAGTCTCACCACGGAAGGGACACATGAGATTTGGAAAGAAGGGGAAACTGTCACCTAGATTTGTGGGACCGTTTCCAATCTTGAAGAGGGTGGGGGGGTAGCTTATCAGTTGGCGCTCCCTCCGCAGTTATCATCATTACATGATGTATTCCATGTGTCTATGTTGAGGAAGTACAACCCTGATCCTTCACATGTATTGAATATTCAAGACATCGATGTGCAAAGCGATGTGACGTATGTGGAGAAGCCGGTCAGAATAGTCGGGACCGAGCAAAGGGTGTTGCGGAACCGGGCCATTCAATTCGTCAAGGTGGTATGGGAACGACATGGTAATGAAGAAACCACCTGGGAACTTGAGTCGGAGATGAGAGCCTCTCATCCGGAACTCTTTGTGTAAGATGTTTTGAACCTCTACTTCGCTCGAATTTTCGGGACGAAAATTTTAAAAGAGGATTGTATTGTAAGGTCTCGGAATTTGGGAATTAATATAAATGTGAATATTAATTATTTTAATGATGGAAATTAGAAAATTGGTGGAGTAAATGGTAAATGGGCCAAAATTGGATAAAGGCCCAAGTGTGGCCCAATAGACTATGGTTTGGATTTAAATTTATTTAAATGGGTCAAGAATGGTCAAATTGGGTCAAATACCCATTTGGGACCCAATGGGTCAAGATGGTTAAGCTCTAAGGTAAATGGGCTAGTGGGAAATGTAATTGGGCCATGGGCCCAATGGTGATCCATTTAGAGTGGGCTTAATGAAATTTAAACACCCTAAGTAATTTGGAATTAAACAATGGTGGTGTGGCCAAGCGGGACCCACCTCCACCTCATCAAGTGAGGTGGCGAGTGGGCCAATGATTGGTGGGGCCGGCCACCATGGTTGACTTGGTCAACCATGGGTGGAGTAATGAACTTAGGCTAAGTATCAATGGATTAGCCTAAGGTAATTATCTAATTAAATTATTTAAATATGGTAGTTAAGAGTGGTCAAGGTGGGGCCATGAGGTGAAGATTCACCTCATCTCAAACTTAAAAAAATTCACACACGTTGGGCTTGGTGGTGGTTTAGATAACCACCACCATAAAGCAAATAAAAGATCTAAAAAATATCTTGAGGTTGGTGGAGGTAGTTAATGTAAAGAAAAAAAAATGGGAATGAGTCTTATCTTTTCCTTTCTCTCTCTTTTCCCATTTCAATTCTCCACTCCTCCATTGCCGTCCCATGTCCAAGTGAAGGAAAAAAAAAAAAAAAGAGAAGGAGCTCAAGGAGAGAAGAAAAAAAAAATGGAATTTGGAGGGAGTTCACTCTAAGATTAAGGTCATCATCTTTTCCTCTTTTCATCTCTCAAATTCAAACCTAACATGGCTGATTTTAAGGTTGGGAGTTGCCACCCTTGATCAAAGATTTTGACCTATCAAAGATCAAGAGGAAGGAGAGAGGAGGTTACGGAGATCGACGGGAGCGGCGGAAATCGGAGGAGACGTCGGATAGTGAGTATTTTTTTTAAAACAAGAAATTTTGGATTTTAGGGTTTAAGATTTAGGGCTTATTTTTGTGAAATTTAATGGGGGATGGATAATTTTGTGCTATGGATTTTAAATCCATCAAATGGAAGAAATGGAAAGTGGGTAAAACTCTAATGGAGAAAAAAATTAGGGTTAGGGAAAAGAAATAAATAAATGTAGTATGTGCATTGTATAAATTACGGAATTGAGTATGGAATGGGGTGCTTGGAATAAGAATCATGGGCCATAGGGTTCGGCCAAGTAGCATGGCCGAACCCCATGGTGGGTGATTAGGGTTTGATGAAATTGGTTAGGGTTTAAAGGATGGAAGATAATGAAGGTTTTTGATTAATGCATTTAGGGTTTTAATGAATGCATGGGAGTAATGTTTAAAATGGTTTTATGATGAAAATGTAAAAGGATTTTATGGCATTGGAAGACATAAAAGAGAATAAATTATGAACCATGGGTTCGGCCATGGTGTATGGCCGAACCCTAGGTTGTCATGTGTGTGAAGTTAATTAGGGTTTTTAAGGTTAAAGTCATGGAAAAATGGGAAGAGTAATGGATTTAATATTTTGGTGAATGGAGATATTTTGGAGTAAGGAGTGATGAATCATGAACCATGGGTTCGGCCATGGTGTATGGCCGAACCCTATGGTGAACAATGGTGGATTTAATGGTTGTGATTTATGGAGAAATAAATGGGAAAATGTTAGTAGTTTTGATGGACCCAAAATATGTAATGATACCTTAAAATGGTGATTTAAATGCATGATGTAAACCTCTCATGGGAGAACTTGTGGTAGATCTAAAATGTACTAAAGGATCCAAGGAAAAATGGAGAACAAGACATCATGGGTTCGGCCATGGTGTGTGGCCGAACCCATGACCCATTTTGTAAGTTATTGTATGGGCTAATGTTGGGTCCATGCTTGTGTCTAGATGATGGAAAATTTGATTAAATTAAGTGGATGATTTAGGGATGTTAGGTCATGGTCAATGAATCATTAATGAACCTAAGTTAGGGACCTAAGTGGTGGATCAAGTTTGGACTTAATCGTACCTAGATAAATGAGTACATAATCATGTGAAGGGGTAGTGGCAAAAATGGTAATTATTGGCTAAATTGAAGAAAACCACTAAGATATGATGTATGGGCTTGGAAATGGTAAAATATGGATTAATGTGGTAATTTAATAAGGTGTCGGATAGCGCGAGCGGTACGCGAGTCGGTAGCTGGATTGTCGGACGAATACGGGAAAAGGACGCGAGTTGGTAATCGGTAGGATTCCTACCTATTTGTAAGCCATGGATGTGTGATGGTATTTTTGTCATATTTTATTGATTAGTAATTATCTTATGATGGGTTTTTACAATTATAGATGCTATGTTTAAGATGGATTTTATTTAATGGCTATGAACTATGATTAAGGTTATGCATTATAAATTAAGGCTATGTATGATATCTTAAGGTTATGAGTTATAAATAGTACATAGCATAATGCATTACATCTCATGCATGGCATGGGCGAAAAAAAATAAACAAACCGGAGTCCATGCTCCGTCGGGGCGACCGAGAACAGGCATGGGGACACCTTGACGAGGCTTTGCCGTCAAGGGGGATATTTTGCGGTTGGACATATCTTGACGAGGCTTTTCCGTCAAGAGGGATATGACAGTATATGGCAGGAATGGTGGGTGGGATTCATAACATTGACACCCATGGCATATCATTTACTTATATTTCAGTATATGGTGGTTTATAGTTTTCACTGTGTTATTATCTGTATGTGGTTATTACTAACCCATGTGCTAGCCCTACTCGGAATCCTACTGGGCGCGTTGTTCTAACGCCCTACTTCTACCCTAGCTGACGATGCAGGAGATGGCGGACCGGAAGGGCGAGACGGAAGCCAAGCTTAGGAGCTTGGGGAGGCAGATTAATTATTTTGTTTTACTTTATTTTGGAAAAGATGTATTTGTATAGTTAGCTTGTCGGAAATGTAATAATTTAGGTAGTTTGCTATGTTTAGGTATTATTTTGGATAATACAGTATAATGGCATTTTCGTAATTAATTGGGTATTTCTTCCCTGCTATCTGAAAAACTGGTAGGATAGTTCTATGATCATTCGCATTTATTTTTATGTTCCGTGAGCTTACTTGCTACGCGTGAACCGACTCGTGGACTTATGTTCCGCGCACGCGTAGGGTTGGCCAGCTAAGGGCCGAGCTTTAGAAGCTCGGAACTTAACTCGCGTCGTGACGTCGGCGCCCTTTGTCACTTTTATTTTAAAAAAAAAAAATGTACTCTGATTTTACGGTGAAAAGGGGCGGGCGTTACAGTCCCACCCATCACCATTTTACATAGCCTCCTCTTGACGGGATTCTCATCGTCAAGGTACCCCACAGTGGTCTTTCGGACGCCCCGACGGAGTGTGGCCTCCGGATTCCTCTTGATGGGATTCTCATCATCAAGGTACCCTACAGTGGTCTTTTGAACGCCCCGACGGAGTGTGGCCTCCAGTTTCCATGTCCATGGTTTCATGCCATTTGTAAAACATAACATAACATGTAAAACCACATTGAAACATAATAACTTAGCATATAACTTATCAAAATTACGATAAAACATTAAGTATAAGTGTGGTTCAAAAAGGTAGGAAACCTACACAATGATCACTTAATTTGACCCTTCTCTTGAACCGTCTCCCGTTTACAATTTGTACACCGTTGAAGCAAATCCCGTGGCCCTATTCATATAACAGCAAGTCAAGCTTTTAACCATAAGATTCCAACTTAATCTAAGTCCAAAAATCCACTTTGTGGGGTTCGGCCATACCCCATGGCTGAACCTCACCCATTTAAAGCTTTGGTCACTCTTTTATTTAATTAAAATCATCTAATTAACCCAAACTTCCAAATGAACCTTGGTAGGGTTCGGCCATACATCATGGCCGAACCTTACCATATTGGTTTTGGCCCATATATCCAATCCTATGATCATTTTATCTTTGATCATTTCATCCATAATTACAACTATGCCATTTAGACTATCCTTTTGTTTAATTTATCTTAAACACCAATAGTCATACTTAATCTACTTCACACCTCAAACATACTTTGGTAGGATTCGACCATACAACATGGCTGAACCTTACCACTTGATTTTGGACCCCTCTTTTCAAGTCTTTTAATCAATCCATTCACATATACAATTTATCTTGTATTTACAGTTTTGCCATTGGTCTAACCAATGCTTAACTTTGCTAACTTCCATCGCCTAACATAAAACCATCTTAGTGGGGTTCGGCCATACACATGGCCGAACCTCACCACTTAATTTTGGTCCTTTTTAAACCCTTCACACATCCATATAAATTAACCACTAAGTCCATCAATCACCATTAGTGGGGTTCGGCCATACCCCAAGGCCGAACCTCACTAACTATCCATCAAAATAGTCCATGGGGTTCGGCCATACACATGGCCGAACCCTATGGTTTCCTTGGTATAATCCCTCCAACATTTGCCCATGGTTTTAATCAGCAATATAACCATAACATTAACATAGTTCAGCCATGCCATACTTACTCCAAAACAGTAAGCTTATCTCCATTTTAAATCCTTTAAAAACCTTCATTACATAATATGAATTTTATCTCTCAAACACCATAAAAATCACCAAGCTTTCCCATGGGGTTCGGCCATCCAAAGGGGCCGAACCCTATGGTCCATATTTTGTTATTTTAAGACAGCATAATACCTGATCTAAACCATTGATGGATTTGGCCATACAATGGCCGGATCACATTCCCTTAACCAACTTATTTGACAAGGTTCATAGTGCATTTACCACACCGCGACTCCTTCAGTTCTTTGACTCCTTTTAGATCCTTAGCCTTCCCTCTACCTTCTTGTTCTCCTAACTGAGATTAACCTTGCTGCAACCTCCTTGGAATACTTCAGCCAGGTGACAAGGATTTGAGAGAAAGAGAGAGAGAGAGAGAAAGGGAACTTTGGTCTTGAATGAAATTGATAACTTTGTTGCCAAACCCTTTAGCTGAATTTGTCTTGATGAAAGAGATCAACCAAGGACTGATTGAAAATAAGCAACCAGCTGCTGTTCTTGGTTTTGAAAGATGAAAACCGTCCAAGGGAGAGAGAGAGAAAGGTATCCAAATCCTTGTTTCAAATGTGGTGGTCAGCCAAGGTAATGGTTCTTGATTCAGCCCTTGTGTAACTCCCATTGCCTTAACCCAAAATCCTTTATGTTACTTGGGGGTTTCATCTATGAAATGAAACTCCCCACCTTCCAACATCTCCCATGCAAGGTCTTGAGTAACCTCCTCAAACGTCATTCATTTCCCATCTTGAAGTTTCATCCAAAAATGTGAAACACCCAAGAGCCCCAACGGTGTCTCATGGTTTTGGTTTGTGTAGCAGCCACCACTCCAATGTGTAACTCCATAAAATGGTAGCTCCCTTCATCTCCATTTTTTGGAGTTTCATGCATAAGCCATAATCCCCATGCTCCCAACGTTGTAGCCTTTGTTTGGTTTTAGTAACCGCCACCTCCATTATACTCCTTATTGCCCCATGTGGGGGTTTCATCTATAAGATGAAACCCACCCATTCCTTCCCTCCAACGTGTGGAAATGTATGAATTTAAAACATAACCTCTCCTATTTGTAACTCCCAAAACAACCACCCCATTTATCTCTTTTGTAGGAGTTACATGCATGGTAAAACCTCTCCTTGCAGCCACCGTTTTCTTGGTTTAAAATTTGAATTAAAACATACTCCACTCTTATTCACACACTTCACTTACTTAAAATAAATCTTCCATCCCACTCATTTATTTAGTTCACCCAACTCAACTCATTTATCTAATTGAACTCAACCAATAAATTCAACTCAACTATTTCCATTATTTATTTCAACTCAAACCAACTCAAATATTTAATGAAACTTAAGCCAATTAAATTTTGAGCTCACTCAATGATTAATCTCAACATACACAACCCATTGGGTCCCATTTGGGTCCCTGGACCCATTTAACCTCTTTGACCCAAATAAATGTACCTTGCCTATTTAACTTAATTTAAACCTTATACAAGTACATCAAGCAATGGGTCCCACCATTTTTCTCATCTATGATCATAACCCTTCAATTTATAAATCCAATGGCATTTTCGTAATTACTGATATATTGAAAAATCTAGGGTATTACATTTCATCTGCCATACATAGACCCTATGTCGACCAAATAATTCTCATGGGGTTCGGCCATACACCATGGCAGAACCCATGGTCCATTAATTCACTTAATTACAATATTGCCATTATACTTATCCATAACCAAAACATTCCAAAAATGATCCACACTTAGTTCTTTAATCCAAATACATGATCCATTAAATAGTTCATGGGGTTCGGCCATACACCATGGCCGAACCCTATGTCCATCATTTTCACCTATTTACAACTTTGCCATTGATTCCATCAACTTATGTTTGGGTTCCAAAACATAGGTCCATTCATTTATTTAGACATTCATAACACTCCCAATATTTATTTAGACAGTCATAACACTCCCAATAACCCTTTAGAATAATTCATAACCCATTCCTTTAAACATATTAGGTCCATACATGACCCATAAAAATTGGTTCATGGGGTTCAGCCATACACCATGGTATGGCCGAACCCATGATATCATTGTTCCATCCTCCGTCTTAATTTATTTACAATAATAAATCCATGATTGAACCATGGAATTAATTCATGGGGTTCGGCCAAACACCATGGCCAAACCCTATGATGTATAACTTTCCAATTATATCAATTTCCATACTTGAATCCATAATTCAAGGTTCCTTCCTTTTTAATCCAAAAGTCCATAATTAGAAAGTTTCTAATTTAAAAACCATCCTCCATGGGGTTCGGCCATACACCATGGCCGAACCCTAAGGTTCATAATCTTCTCTTTGACAATTATTAAACCTTGATCTTCCATTTAATCATTCACCATATTAAATCCATCTATATATTTTTCAATGGGGTTCGGCCATACACCATGGCCAAACCCATGATCCATGATTCTTATCCATTTTAAACCCTTTAACATCATCATAATATTCCACGATTTTCATCCCTCAAAAACCCATAAATTAAACCATGTCTTTCCATGGTTTCCAACTGATAAAAATAACCAATGTTCCTCCATGGGGTTCGGCCCTTCCTCATGGCCGAACCCTATGGTTCATCATTTTCATTAAAACTCCATAATTATTCCCTCAATTTTCTTCAATGGGGTTCGGCCATACACCATGGCTGAACCCTATGGTTCCTTATCTTAAACAAAAATATCAAAACTACTTACCGGTTCCGCGACTCCTCTGGTTTTCCTTCGCTTGTTCTTGCTCTTCCAATCCTTTTATTCCTTAGCCTCTTTCCACTTCTTCTTGATCTCTCCCACAGCCGAGAACACCTTCTTGTTGTTGTGTGTGCCGTGCGGCCTTGTTGTCCTTTTCTTTATAAAAGTCCCCTTGGTCCTATTTTTAGAAGGTGCCATGCTCCCCTTGTGTTTAACAATTGCCTAGGTGTTGTTCCTAACAAGGAAAGGACTCCTTTTAAAGATACACTCCAGCGCATCCTTGTGGATGTGCTTCTTTCCTACACATGGCCAAAGCAATCTCCCATCTCATCCATGCGTGTTGTCCATCTTAGGCAACCCTTGTTTAACTAAAACTACTAAATCTAGTCATCCATATCTTCTAAGTTCCCTTTATGCCCATAATCATGGATGTGCAAATCTTCATACACGGCCATAGTAATCTATCTTTATTTGGATTAGATAACTTCTTCATTTGGATTTAGACAATCGGATGCCATTGCCTAATCCAACTTATCCCAACGTGTGGCCCATTTTAGGACCATCCTAAAATCTTTCCATCAATACCTTCCATTCCAAGTTTCTTTATGCGCATGATCATGGATTATGCAAACCTTCATACACTGCCATAATAATCCTCCAAGTTCCCTTTTATGCTCATAATAATTAATTATAGACATAATGCATTACTAATTTAATTCGGCCCCATTTAATTTTATTAAAACCATTTCCACAATCCGTTGGGTCTTAATTGGGCAATGAGCCAACATTTTACCCATATAAGGTCTATATCTAATAATTCACAAATTAAATGGGTAATTTTCATATATATTAATAACTTGAAAATCCGGAGTGTTACAATACAATCCTTTGTTTATTGTCTAGAAAATCGAGTGAATTAGGGTTTCAAATATTTACATAAATAGCTCAGGATGAGCTATCCTCATTTCCGACTCGAGTTCTCATGTGGCTTCCTCAATGCCATGTCGATCCCATACCACTTAGACAAACTGGATCGCTCGGTTCCGTAATACCCTTTGTTCTGTGTCCACCACTCGGACTGTAAGGTCTCGGAATTTGTGAATTAATTTAAATGTGAATATTATGTATTTTAATGATGGAAATTAGAAAATTGGTGGAGTAAATGGTAAATGGGCCAAAATTTGGATAAAGGCCCAAGTGTGGCCCAATAGACTATGGTTTGGATTTAAATTTATTTAAATGGGTCAAGAATGGTCAAATTGGGTCAAATGCCCATTTGGGACCCAATGGATCAAGATGGTTATGCTCTAAGGTAAATGGGCTAGATGGAAATGTAATTGGGCCATAGGCCGAATGGTAATCCACTTAGAGTGAATTCAATGAATTTAAATCACCTAAGTTGTTTGGAATTAAATCAAGGTAATGTGGCCAAGTGGGACCCACCTCCACCTCATCAAGTGAGGTGGCGTGTGGCCCAAGGTTTGGTGGGGCCGACCACCATGGTTGAATTGGTCAACCATGGGTGGGTATATAAAGGTGATTTAAATAAATAAATGGAAGTTAAAGTAACCTAAATATCTAAATATTAAATGATTAAAATTATTTAAGTGAAGTGGTCAAAGTGGGGTCAAGAGGTGAAAACCAAAATACCTCATCTCAACCTCAAATGTAAAACACGTTGGGCTTGGTGGTGGTTTAGATAACCACCACCATACAGAAATTAAAATATCTAAGAAAATATCTCATAAGGTTGGTGAGTTAGTTAATGTAAAGTGTAGGTTAAGTTACCAAAGGGAGTTAAGTCTCATCTTTTCCTTTCTCCCTCTCTTTTCATTCTCATTTTAATCTTTCACTCCTCCATTGCCGTCCCATGTTCAAGTGAAGGAAAAAAGAGAGCTAAGAAGGAGAGAAGAGAAGGACAGAAGAAAGAAATGGAAAACAAAATTAAGCAAAAAAAAAAAAAAATCACTCTAAGGTAAAGGGTTATCACCTTCCCTCTCATAATTTTCCCCTCTCCCTCTCTCACACAAAACCTACCATGGCCGATTCTAGGGTTGGGGATTGCCACCCTTGATCAAAGATCTTAACCTACCAAAGATCAAAAGGAAGGAGAGAGGAGGCTAAGGAAACCGACGGGAGCGGCGGAAGTCGGAGGAGACGACGGATGGTGAGTAGTTTCTTAAACAAGAAATTTTGGATTTTTAGGGTTTAAGAATTGGAATTTATTTTTATGAATTTAATGGTGGTTAGATAATTATATGTCACGGATGTTAAACCCCTCAAATGTGAGGGTGGAAGATGGAGGAAACCCTAAGTGGGAAAAAGTAGGGTTAGGTTAAGAAAATAAATAAGTGGGTTATGTGCATTATGTAATTTATGAAATTTAAGCATATAATGGGATGATTGGAAGAAGAATTATTGGCCATAGGGTTTGGCCATGTAGCATGGCCGAACCCCATGGTGGGTTATTTGGTGGTTGGTTTAATTGGTTAGGGTTTTTGATTAATGAATTTAGGGTTTTAATGAATGCATGGGAGTAAGGTTTTAAAATGAGTTTATGACGAAAATGCAATGGAGTCTTATGGTTTTGAAATGCATGGAGGGAATGAGCCTTGAACCATGGGCTCGGCCATGGTATATGGCCGAACCCTATGGTGATGAAATGATGATTAAATGGTGGGTTTAAAGGATAACGTGTTGATGAATTTAGGGTTTTTAAATGAACAAGTGTAATGATCCAAATGGGGTTAAGAATATGGTTTAGATGCATGATTTAAAACCTCTCATGGGAAGACTTGTGATAGATCTAAAATGCGCCAAAAGATTCAAGGAAAATGGGGAACAAGACATCATGGGTTCGGCCATGGTGTGTGGCCGAACCCATGACCCATTTTGTAAGTCATTGTATGAGCTTGGGTGCATTAGGATGACCTAATGAATGATTTAAATTGAATGATGAATGGTGTTTGTGGTCTCCAAATGAAATGAATGAATAATGCACAATGCATGAGGTAAATCCCATGAAAAGATTTGATGAATTTGATGTTTTTTGACCCAAGAAAAAATGGAGAAAAGAACATCATGGGTTCGGCCATGGTGTATGGCCGAACCCATGCCCCAAATTGTAAATCAATTTGGGTTTAAGGTCAATGGGTATATATGTGATTAAGTATGGGGTTTGAATGGGTTTAAATGAGAAATGGTTAGATTAATTACATGACAAATTTAATGTTTTGGTAAGTCAATAATGGACCTAAGTTAAGGACCTAAGTTGTGGATTAAATTTTGGGCTTAAGTAGGCATGAATTAATATAAAATTGTTTATGTGAAGGGTAGTGGCAAAAATGGTAAATATGGGCTAAAATGAAGAAACCCACTAAGTTATGATTTATGGGCTTGGAAATGATTAAAACTTGGATTAATTTGGTAATTTAATAAGGTACCGGATAGCGCAAGCGGTACGTGAGTCGGTAGCCTGATTGTAGGACGAAAACGAAATAAAGACGCGAGTCGGTATTCGGTAGGATTCCTACATTTTTGTAAGCCATGGATTGGGTGATGTGTTCTTTAATTTATTTTGGAAAGCATGTGGTTGTCTTTAAGATGAGTTTTGGATTATGCATCTTGTGATGTTTTCCTTTAAATTATTTTGGAAATTATGTGAATGTTTATGATGGGTTTTGGATTAAATATTGTGGGATGGTTTCCCTTTGATTTAGTTGGTAATCTTGTAATTGTTTTAAGATGGGTTTTATTACTATTGAATTTCATATACTACATGGCATATGGCATCTACATCTCATGCATGGCATGGGAGGCATATGACAGGGCAAGGATGAAATGAAACCGGAGTCCATGCTCCGTTGGGGCGACCGATAAATAGCATGTGGACATTTCACATATATATTATTATACCTTGATGAGGCTTTGCCATCAAGGGGGGACTCTTGTAATTATGATACCTTGATGATGGCTGTTCGATCAAGGGGGGATGCCTAGTGTGGACCGCATCTTGATGAGGTTTTTCCATCAAGAGGGTCATAGCACGATTATGGTATGGATTTTATTTGGGACACTATGGATGTTTGAAAAAGCGACATTGTAGAATGAGGATGAGAATGATGGGTGCGATTCATGACATAGAACACCCATTGCATGACATTGCCCAAAGTGCATGGTTTTTCTATAATATTATCTGCATGCTGTTTTTACTAATCCATGTGCTAGCCCTACTCGGAGTCCTATTGGGCGCATGTTCTAACGCCCTATTTCTACCCTAGCTGAAGATGCAGGAGATGGCGGAATGGAAGGACAGGACAGGACAGGAGTCAAGCGTAGGAGCTTGGGAAGGCGGACTAATTATTTTGTTTTAGTTTATTTTGGAAAAATGTGTATTTGTATAATTTAGCTTGTCGGAAATGTAATATCTTAGATGTCTTGCTATGTTTTATAAATTATTTTGGACAGTACAGTATGAGGACATTTTAGTAATTTAATGGATATCTCTTCCCTGCTATCTGAAAATTAGTAGAATAGTGTCTATTATCATCCGCATTGATTTTTATGTGTTGCGAGCTTTCTTTTACGCGTGAACTGTACTCGTGGATTTATGTTCCACGCAAGCGTAGGGTTGGCCAGTTAAGGGTCGGGCTTTAGAAGCTCGGAACTTAACTCGCGTCGTGACGTCCGTGCCCTTTGTCACTTTTATGTAAAAAAAAATAAAAAATAGACTCTGATTTTCCGTGAAAAGGGACGGGTGTTACACGGACAGGCTTTTCGACATATGTCACGTCGCTTTGGACTTCTATGTCTTGTATGTTTAGTATATGAGAGGGATCAAGATTGTACTTCCTCAAAATCGATATATGGAACACATTGTGCAAAGATGCCAACTGTGATGGGAGTGTCAATTGATAAGCCACATCCCCCATTCTTCTTAATATTGAAAACGGTCCCATATATCTTGGCGACAATTTCCCCCTCTTTCCAAATCTCATGTGTCCCTTTCGTCATGAGACTTTCAGGAACACCATGTCCCCCACTTCAAATTCAAGGAACCTCATCCTCTTGTCAGCATAGCTCTTCTGACGACTTTGCACAGTCAATAAATGCTGCCATATCAACTGTATCTGTGTTGTAGTTTCTGCAACCAACTCAGGTCCAATCAGTGCAGGCTCACCGACCTCTGTCCAGTACACAGGTGATCTACATGGTCTACCATATAATGCTTCAAATGGAGCCATCTAGAGGCTTGCCTGATAACTGTTTTGTATGAGAATTCTACCAACGACAAATGATCCTCCCATCCACCCTTGAAATCTAGCATGCATGCTCTCAGTCTGTGGATGGAATGTTGTGCTAGTCAGTAGGTCTATTACCATGGTCGACTGCATGCTCTGCCATACTCTGCTGGTGAATCGAGCATCTCTGTCGGACACAATAGTCCGAGGAATACCATGCAATTTGATGATATCCTTAATATACTGTCGACCTAAAGTCTCAGATGAGTCTGTCATCTCAATGGGAATGAAATGTGCAGACTTGGTTAGTCGGTCTACCACAACCCATATCGCATCGTTGCCCTTTGAAGACCTTGGCAACCCTGTCACAAAATCCATGGAGATGTGCGCTCCCATTTCCATTCCGGCACTGGTAAGGGTTTGAGTAACCCTGGTGGCTTCTGATGTTCCGTCTTAACCTGCTGACAAGTTAAGCAATGAGCCACAAATTCTGCCACATCTTTCTTTAGTCCGTGTCCCCAATAATGTCTCTTCAGGTCGTGATATATCTTGGTGCTACCTGGATGAATTGAAAGTTTGGTCTGATGTGCCTCAATCAGTAACTCTTTTCTGCAGCTCTAAGGCACATATATCCTTAATCAGAATACAAGACCCTGTCCTGGTCGTACTCCCATTTCGGTGTGACTTCACCAGTAAACATCTTGGCCCATATCTCCTCCATTTCCAGATCTATCCGTTGTTCCTGTTCAATCTTGTCAAGTACCACTTAATTACATCAGAATCACTCATATAAACTTATGAGTTTCATCTTGCAGAATTTACTCTGTCTCATGTTATCTCTTTTTCTCATGAACCATTTGTGATCTTATGTAGATCAATGTACTCTATTTCACTTTACTTGCTACCAAGATATTTTCCATACGTACTCACTCAATACGTTCATTCGTCTACTCTCTGTGTGAGGTAACCTGTCAATACGAGCCTATGCTTAAGTCTTTTGCTTATTTCATTTTAACTAGGTTTCTAGCTGCACTTTCCTGGAACTCCATCGGTTAACTATAGAGTCAGCTGGCCAGTCTAACTTGGCAGTCGCCTATAGCTTTCCATTCGAGTTTCAATAGACTCTTAAATTTTCCCTTAAGTACATCTCCAAAAGTAAGTATATCTTCATTTGTACATAAGTCACAATGTGACTAACACCTTTTGTTCAAACTTCTATGATACCGAGTATCTTTCAATACTAACTTTCCTGTGATACAAGTCGTAATACGACTAACACCTTTTTCTTATAACCTGGGATGTAAATCGAAACATGTCCCAATCATTAGATCTATATGTCATCTATGAGACCAACAGGCCCATCATACTTCCAACATGTCTACTATGGTACCGATACCTGACATCAATCCAAACCACCATGGGAACCATCACCCATGGTTATACACATCCATCCCTGGTATCACTCTATCAGTGAGTATCATCTATCCATGGTTAATAACCATCCATGAATATAACCCTCCCATGGGTATAATCCATTCATGGGTATACTTAATCTATGTCACATCATCTACCATGAGATATTCTATCCGTAGGAACAACACTCAAATGCATCACTACGTGACTGTAGCAATAAAAATATCAAAACATAAATATACCCCGACCCCTAGCAAGATTTAGGGCCCATGACTTACTAAGCGGAAGACCCACGTCCAACGTGCTCAAGTCTACCCCGCCCTGCATCCCTTCACCCCAAGGGTGATTCAGTCAAACTCTAAGGCAGTCGAACCGCGTCTAACGAAGCTAGCATCACCCCCACGGGGTAAAATAGTACCTATCTCTACACATCCACGCACATCAAGTATGCAAAATAGCCGTGAGAGCGCCCTCCAGCTCGTAGCATGCGAGGGACCCACTCCTCAACGGTAACCCTACGGGACCAAGTCTCCGTATTTCGTATCGAGGTTCCCACAGTTTCATAGCTACTCTAAGCCATACTCATAGAATCTATATACTTATCTCAGCAATATCACGTGTGGGATGCACCCGTACCACGTCTCAATAAAATCAAGTGACCCCATCTCATGCATCTCAATGCTCATGTCCCATAAACTCTTAAGTTTGCATACTTTATTGAAAATTATTCAAATTTTCATCACAATATAAGGATTGGTAGGGTTAGAACAAACCCTTCAAAACGTAACCACAACCCTTACAAATCTCCCCTTTCCCCGGCGTTCTCTTATCACTCCTTAGCCTAACCTTCCATAGAAGACCCTGCATCATCATAAAAATCGAATAAGTTGTCAGGGCAAGTCGGCGACATGTGCCCCAACACTCCACAAGTGAGACAGGGTATTAGTCCTGGTCCCCCAATGTATGGACAATTAGTCCTCTCCTTCCCATGCCCGTGAAGTCCACAAACAGGGCAAATAGCCTCAATAGGGTGGGGGCAATAAGTACAGTTGTGCCCCTCCTGATTGCATAATTCGCACATATAATCTGCCAACTCTTCGGAAGTCAGAGTAGCCAGAGTATACTCGGGCGAGCCTATCTCCCCTTCGGATTCTTCTAAGTTTGGGACATCTTCCTCGTCATCTTCGGGTACAAAGGTTGGAGCAACCCCAACATTGTACTCGGGCGATTCTACTTCTATGTCCTGACTGGTTACAACTTCATTGATGAAGTTTGGCACTCTAGAATTGTCGAAAGAAACCAGATCTATCAGACAGCTAGGGGTGCCTCTGTCCCACAGCTCTGTATACTCTACATTGCTCATATCTGTATCACAACACAGAAGCACATCAATGACAATCGTAGTTCAAATCACACTAATCTTTGTTTTGGGAAATTTCCTATGTATCATATAATATCTCTTGTTTGGGAACATTGCCAAATAAACATCTTGTGTTTCTTATCCTTGGGGAAATTGCCAAATCAGCACTCTTTGTATCTCTTTATTTTATTTTTTTTTGGGGAAACTTTCTAAGTATCAATTGTTTTGTTCTCAATTTGGGGATATCGGGGAAGTAAACCCTATGTTGCTATGTTTGATAATTCTAATTATTTTGACTATACTTCCTTTGTTATCATCCATTGTTGTTCTCAGATTGAGTCTAACAAAGTAAATTAATGAACGGGGGCCGGATTAATTTACTCCGAAAGATTCAATCTTTCTGAATTCAATATTTCTGGTTCTCTCTGCTACCAACTATAACGCCCCGCCCTTTTTCACTCTCTAAGCTTTCCAAAAATCAGAGTCTATTTTTTTTTTTTTATAAACAGTGAGCGATAGAGAGTGGGACGTCACGACTCGAGCTAAGTCCTAACTTCTAAAGTCCGACCCTTAATAGGCCAACCCTATGTGTGCATGGACTTATTCCTTAAAAACAGTTCACGCATAACAATATAAAAGTGCGGAATTAAAATCATGACTGCGAAATTATCATAGAACCTAGTTCTATTCCATTTCAAATAGCAAAGTACGTCAAGTCCTTAATCGTCATTAACATAACATAATTATCCAAGTAAACATCCAACCATAGCCAATCTTCTAAATTATTACATGCCCAAAGTCTAGTTACTCAAATACACATACATGAGAATCTAGAATAAAATATATTCCAATCACATATCCAAGCTCCTATGCTTGGCCCTTTTCAGGTTCATCGTTCCCCTCGTTTCCTTTATCAACCACTAGGGTAGAAGTAGGGCGTTAGAACAACACGCCCAATAGGTATTCCAATTAGGGCTAACACATGGTTAGTACGCAACATACATAATAATATCATAATGTCAAAAACCATATAATCCATGCCATGTCATGATGTCAAATGGAATGAGTCTCACCCATCACAAGCACATGTATCCTTTTGATGGAATTCTCATCATCAAGGTACCCCCACATAGGTCTTTCGGACGCCCCGACGGAGTGTGGCCCCTCCTGTTTCTTCTTGATGGAAAAGCACATCAAGGTATCCCACATAGGTTTTTCGGACGCCCCGACAAAGTGTGGCCCCTCCAGTTACATATCCTTCACCCCATGCCATGCATGAGATGCCAATGAACACATGCTATTTTATATAATAAACATAGCATTAAAATCATCACATTCGAAACACATCTTTTTTCCAATGAAACACATGCTATTTTATATAATAAACATAGCATTAAAACATCACATTTGAAGCACATCTTTTTCAACATAAATTCATCAAATAAGATAAAAACAATGTATATAAACCCATGGTTTCAAATAGGTGGAATCCTACCAAAGACCACTACGTGTCCTTGTGCTTCCGTTCGGTAACCGCTCACTATCATACACACCTTATGAGGTCTCGTTACCTTATAATACATCAACCAATCAAGACCATGTTCCATTTGATTTCCTATTATGTTTAAGTTCATGAACCATTCCTCATGGGGTTTGGCCATACACCATGGTCGAACCCATGGTCTATCATTTTGACACTTATTTACCACATTGCCATTGGTCTAATCTTTAGTTAATAATCCATTCATTTTAATCTGCCATACATAGACCCTATGTCCACCAAATAATTCCCATGGGGTTCGGCCATACACCATGTGTAACGCCCGCCCCTTTTCACTACGCTTAAGCTTGAAAATCAGAGTATATTTTTTTTTTGAATAAAAGAGTGACAAAGGGCGCGGGATGTCACAACGCGAGTTAAGTCCGAGCTTCCAAACCCCGGCCCTTAACTACCCAACCCTACGTGTGCGTGGAACTAAGTCCACGAAGAACGGTTCATATGTAGAAGGTAAGCATTGCGGAATGTAACTTAAAGCGAAGTTATAATAGAGTCTATTCTACCAATTTTTGATAGCAAGGAATTACATCACTTACTTAATAATTACTTTAAAATTATAATGTCTAAAATAAAAGTCCAAACCATAGCAATAGTCTAATTATTGCAGTCCAACGAGCTAAGTTGCTCAAATTACATTTCCAAAATAAACTTAAGTAAAACAACTACCTCGCTCCTCCAAGCTCCTACGCTTGACCCCATTCGCGTCCTTCATTTCCTCCATTTCCTGCGTCATCATCTAAGGTGAAAGTAGGGCGTTAGACAACGCGCCTAGTAGGTACTCTGAGTAGGGCCAACACATGGATTAGTGATAAACATAATACATAGATATAAGTATAGTAAGATCATGAAATCAATGCCATGCCATGGGTGTCATATGTTATGTTTCCTACCCATCATCCATATCATCATTATACCATGTCCCTCTTTATGGAAAAAACGTCATCAAGATATAATCAACATAAAGCATCCCCCTTCATGGCAAAGCCTCATCAAGGTATAATATACACAAAGTATCCCCATGTATGTTTATCGGGCGCCCCGACGGAGCATGGACTCCAGTTCCATTTCATCCCTCCCATGCTATGCATGAGATGTAAGTGCAACATGCCATATAATAATATTTCAAACCATAACATTTAAATCCCATCTTAAAACATATCATTTGCTTACCAAAATAAATCAAGTAAAATAATCATACACACATAATCCATGGCTTACAATAAGGTAGGAATCCTACCAAATACCAACTAGTGTTCCTTTGCGTTTCTGTCCAAGGATTCGGTCACCAATCGCGCACTGCTTGCGATGTCCCGTTTACCTTATTACACATCCACAATTAAACCCAATGTTTCGGCCATGTCTAAGTCCATCATACATGTCTTAGTGGGGTTCGGCCATACCCCATGGCCGAACCTCACTTACTAGGTTTTTGGTTCCCATTTAATCCATAGATTTTAATCATGTGAGTCTAAAAAAAAACAGCAACTCTATGCTCCATTAATCCAGGCCGAACCCATGGTTCTTCATTTTTGGCCATACTTATGTTTTTGCCACTCCCTCTTCCCATGGTTAATCACTCATTTATTTTTTTACATCCTTGGGTCCATAACTGATCCATAAACTTGGATCCCTCAATGCCTCATTAACCATGACATAAAAATCATTATAAATCAGCCCATTCCTTAACTTAATACCCATTTATTTTAAACATGCATGACCCTAACTTGGCCCATAAATGACTCTAAAAATGGGTCATGGGTTCGGCCATACACCATGGCCGAACCCATGATGTCTTCTCCTCATTTTTTTCTTGGATCTTTTCACGATATTTAGATCCACAACAAAATCCTTCATGAGGGGATTTCAATCATACATCTAGATCATCACTTTTGGTCAACCTTAACTTCATTTAGAGTCCATTAAAACCACCAACATTTCCTCATTATTTCCATGGTTCAAAAATATTTAATCCACCAAAATCTCTCCATGGGGTTCGGCCATACAACATGGCTGAACCCATGGTCCATGGCTCACCTTTATTTGCAACATGTAAGACCATAAGTGATTATCAACATTTCTCCATGGATTTTCCTCATTAAAAACCCTTAAAATTTTTCTAACATTTAACCATTAAAAACCATAACATCATTAATCATCATTCCATGGTTTCTATCCTTTAAACCCCTTAAGTATTACTTAATCTCCTTCCATGGGGTTCGGCCATATAACATGGCCGAACCCTATGGTCCATTATTCCCTCAAAAATCATATCTCCATGTTTTGATACTTAATGGTTCTTACATAGGAACCCTAGAGTTTGGCCATGCAAAGGCCAAACCATACATCTTGATCATCCAACATACTTTTGCCATGCATGTGGTCCTCCTTTGCATGCATTCATAACATTTAGGGTTCGGCCATGCAATGGTCGAACCATGATCCTTGACCCATCATGCCATGCATGCATATACAATCCCATAGATATACATATTGTCCTTATTTATTCCATCATTAATATCCTACCTTACCCCTTAGAGTTTGTCCATCTTTCATCTTATTTTCTTGGATGGATTTTAGATCCATGGCCCATGACATTTTGGCCACCATTGATCCAAGAAAATTGACTCCATTTTAATCCTTAAAAACATAACATCTTGTTTAGAGATACTTACCAACCCGCGACTCCTCCGGCTTCCTTTTTCTCATCTTGGTTCCTTAGCGTTCTTTCTTCTTCTTCTCCTTGTTGTTCGGTCAATGGATGAGCTTGACAAAGGTGAGATCACCAAAGGTTGGTTCGGCCAAGATGAAGGTAGATTGAGAGAGGAAGAGGAGGAGAGAAAAGAAGATATCCCAAGGTTTTGAGAGTGGTGGTCGGCCCAAGCTTGGAGTGTTCTTCTCTTTTCTTCTAAGTTTCTTTCTCTTCTTTTTCCTTGGTGTTCTCTGTCTTTGGAAGAGAGGGGACGGTTTGGAGAGTGAGAGAGTGAGATGAGATGGAGAGATGGGAATGAGATGGGACCTTAGACTTTCCCATCTTGTCTTGGGCTTGACTCCATTGACCAACCAACGTGGGGGGGTATGGCCTTGCATGCCCTTAATCCTAGGCCCCATGTCCCTTAGTGG
Source organism: Chimonanthus praecox (assembly GCA_022113865.1). Lineage (NCBI taxonomy): Eukaryota > Viridiplantae > Streptophyta > Magnoliopsida > Laurales > Calycanthaceae > Chimonanthus > Chimonanthus praecox. The sequence continues at coordinate 30,416,341 of CM039093.1, read as the reverse complement.
TGGTGTTTGGGATGGGGTGGAACCACCACCACACAATGGTCAATACATGTCCAATCTAGGCCCCCATTTTGTGGATCTTGTTTGGATGAGGTGACACCACCACCATGCCAACGGTTTTGGTCCTCTTAGTTTGGTGGTTTGGGTGGTTTCAATGAGATGAAACCACCCACTTGACTCATTCCTTTGACTCACCCATTTGACTCACCCATTTATTTAATTTGATATCTAAGTTAGGTTATTTAATTCCATTTAGTTCCCTTTTAATTTTCCATGAATCCACCCATGGTTGACCAAGTCAACCATGGTGGCCGGCCCCACCAATTCCTTAGCCAACCCGCCACCTCACTTGATGAGGTGGAGGTGGGTCCCACTAGATAATGTCACCTAGGTTTATTCAATATTAACTTAGATGATTTAAATTACCTAATTCAATTTATTTTACTTTGATCCTCTTTAATTCCCTTTGACTTATCCATGGTTGACCAAGTCAACCATGGTGGTCGGCCCCACCTAAGTCATGGTCCACACGCCACCTCACTTGATGAGGTGGAGGTGGGCCCCACTAAACCATAACACTTGGATAATTTCCAATTTATCTTAGGTGATTCTTAATCACTTCAATCCATTCCATCTAATTGGATCACCATTGGGCCCATGGCCCAATCAAATTCACCTCTTACCCATTTACCCTAATGCTCAAACCATATTGACCCATTGGGTCCCAAATGGGTATTTGACCCAATTGATCATCCTTGACCCAATTAAGTATCATTGACCCATTTAATGAAATTAATCTAATCCTTGGTCCATTGGACCCTACTTGGGCCATTGCCCAAATTTTTGATCCATTTACCATTCATTCCATCCAAATTCTAATTTTCAACCATTAAGATAAATAATAGCCAATATATGTATTGATTTAAAAATCCGGGCTATTACACCATGGTCGAACCCATGGTCCATTAATTCACTTAATTACAATATTGCCATTATACCTATCCATAACCAAAACATTATAAAAATGATCCATAGTTAGTTATTTAATCCAAATACATGATCCATTAAATAGTTCATGGGGTTCGGCCATACACCATGGCCGAACCTTATGTCCATCATTTTCACCTATTTACAACTTTGCCATTGATTCCATCGACTTATGTTTGGGTTCCAAAACATAGGTCCATTCATTTATTTAGACATTCATAACACTCCCAATAACCCTTTAGAATAATTCATAACCGATTCCTTTAAACATATTAGGTCCATACATGACCCATAAAAATTGGTTCATGGTGTTCGGCCATATCATTGTTCTATCCTCCGTCTTAATTTATTTACAATAATAAATCCATGATTGAACCATAGAATTAATTCACGGGGTTCGGCCAAACACCATGGCCGAACCCTATGATGTATAACTTTCCAATTATATCAATTTTCATACTTGAATCCATAATTCAAGGTTCCTTCATTTTTTATCCAAAAGTCCATAATTAGAAAGTTTCTAATTTAAAAACCATCCTCCATGGGGTTCGGTCATACGCCATGGCCGAACGCTATGGTTCATAATCTTCTCTTTGACAATTATTAAGCCTTGATCTTCCATTTAATCATTCACCATATTAAATCCATCTATATATTTTTCCATGGGGTTCTGTAATAGCCCGGAATTTTTAAATCAATATATATGTGGCTATTATTCATTTTTAATGATGGAAATTGGGAATTTGAATGGAATAGGTGTTAAATAGATCAAAATATGGGAAATGGACATTATGTAATAAGGTTTATTTAAACATGGAAGTGTGGATTTTTTAAGGGATCATAGACCATAGGGTTCGGCCATGTTGTATGGCCGAACCCCATGGTAGATGATTAAGAATTTTAATAGGGTATTTAAAGGATTTTAAACCATGGAAGAATGATTATGATTTTTAAGGTTAAAATGCTTAAATGTTAAGGAATTTTTGGAGAAATGTAAATGATTTTTTTATGGCCTCAAAAAATAGGTAGATGGGAATGTTTTTGAACTCCATGGTAGGTAATTTAGGAATTGTAATGGGGTTTTTAGGATTAGAATCATGAAAGGAGAATTTATGATTTTTAGGGTTTTTATGATTAAATGTAGTGATTTAAAGGGATCTTAAATGAGAAAATCATGGGACATGAAAATGAATTTTTATGGCCTCAAAAATGGTAAATGGGAATGTTTTTGAACCCCATGGTAGGTGATTAAATGATTGTAATTAGGTTATAAAGAATGGAAGCCATGGAGGATGATTTATGATTGTTAGGGTTTTAATGATTAAATGGGGTAATTTTTAAAAGGGAGTTATGGCTAAGATGATGGACTAAAATGTATCAAATGTTGATTAAGGAATAATGATTTAAATGTATGGTTTAAATTCTCTCATGATGGAACTCATGGTGGATCTAAAATGTTGCAAGGGACCCAAATAAAAAATGGGAAAAAGACATCATGGGTTCAGCCATGGTGTATGGCCGAACCCATGACCCAATTATAGGTCATCTTATGGGCAAAAGTTGGTATTATGCATGTGTTTAAAATTAATGGGGATTAAGTGAACTTAAGGACTGATTTCTTAATGAACATATCATGGTTGATGGAATGATTAATGGATCCAAGATTATGGATCAATTATGGGCTAAGTACGGGGTTTTGTATGTGTTTAAGTGAATAAGGATTAGGTTAATTAAATGGCTAATTTTAATGATCATGTAACATAATTGATGAATCATTAATGGATCTAAATTTGTGAATCAATTATGGACAAAGAAATGTACATGGTTAAGTGAATGTGTAACCATGGGAGAGGTAGTGACAAAACCGTAAATAATGGCCAAATTCAAGAACCCCATGGGAGATAATCATGGACTTAGGGGCTCTAAGTAACAAACTTATGTATGGTTAAATAAAGCCTAGGGTGGCTGATTTTTAGACTCATGTGATTAAAATAGTTGATGGACTAAATGGGACCCACAAAACCTAGATAGTGAGGTTCGGCTATGGGGTATGGCCGGACCCCACTAAGGTATGATTTATGGGCTTGAAATGGTTAAAAACATGGACTGATTATTCATATGTAATAAGGTATCGGACGTCGCAATCGGTGCGCGATCGGCGACCGGATTCGTGAACGGAAACATAAAGGGGCGCTAGTCGGTATTCGGTAGGATTCCTACATTTTTGTAAGCCGTGGCGCTAGTCGGTATTCGGTAGGATTCCTACATTTTTGTAAGCCGTGGATTACGTATTATATGTGATGGTTCCTTTAATTTATTTGATAATTATATGATTTGTTGTATGATGGGTTTTAAGGCTATGAATTTTATGTTAATGATATGAGTTATATTTTAAAGTTATGCATTATGTGTTAAGGCTATGTATGATATATTAAGGTTATGAGTTATATATATTACATAGCATAATGCATTTACATCTCATGCATGGCATGGGCGGGAAAATAAAGAAACCGGAGTCCATGTCCGTCGGGGCGACCGAGAAGCAAACATGGGGATATCTTGATGTGTTGAGATATAACCGGAGTCCATGCTCCGTCAGGGCGACCGAGAAGCAAACATGGGACTCATGACATAGACACCCATGACATGGCATTCATTTTATGGTTTTCATTATATTATTATATATATGCTTGTTATCACTAATCCATGTGTTAGCCCTACTCGGAGTCCTACTGGGCGCGTTGTCTAACGCCTTACTTCTACCCTAGCTGATGGCGCAAGAGATGGCAGAACCGAAGGACGCGACGGGAGCCAAGCTTTGGAGCTTGGGGAAGCGAGCTAATTAGTTTACTTTAATTTATTTTGGAAATGTAATTTGAGTAACTTAGCTCGTCGGACTGTTTAATGTAGATTTCTTACTATGGTTTGGACTTTATTTTGGACGTTATCATTTTGAGATATAATTATGAATTTAGGGGTATTTTAGTAATTTAAGCGCCGCACTTCCTTGCTATCTAAAACTGGTAGGATAGTCTCTATTATAATGTTCCGCATTTAATTATATTTCGCGAGCTTACTTCCTACGTGTGAACCGTTCTCGTGAACTTAGTTCCACACACGCGTAGGGTTGGCCAGTTAAGGGCCGGGCTTTAGAAGCTCGGACTTAACTCGCGTCGTGACATCTCGCGCCTTTGTCACTCTTATTTCAAAAAAAAAAAAATAGACTCTGATTTCTGTGAAAAGGGGTGGGCGTTACAGTTGGTATCAGAGCGAAATCGGAAGATTGAATCTCTCGAAGTATGATTAAGACGGTTTCACGTCTCACTGATGGATAAGAATCCCAACTGACGGACTCTTCGGAGTCCGCTGCATGGGGGCCGGGTTAATTTACTTCGATTAACTCAGACTGAAGCATTCAATCTGAGAACAACGTTTGACGAAAAGGAATGATAGCAATGGAAGAACAATCACTCTAAGTTAGATCTATTAAACGTAGTAAAATAGGAAAATCTCCCCGATTTCCCCGAATTAAAAAGGAACATTTGATACTTGGGAAGTTTTCCCTCAAGCCAAATGTGCTTATTTGGTAGTTTTTCCCCCAAAATGAGAAACAATACTTAGGAAGTTTCCCCCCCAAAACAAAGTATGGTTACTTAGCATTCCTCACCCCCCCCCCCCCCCCCCCCCCATTTTGGAAAAGGAACTAAGTCGATAAATGTTTTTTTTTTCAATGACTTAGGAAAATGCCTCCGAAGAGAAAAACCCGACAAAACCCACGGGTAGAAGAAGAGGTGCCACCACCTCGTCAGGAAGAGGAGGTACGGCACCCCATCAGGAGGAGGGACAGAATAGTGTGAACCTGCCTGTTGTGCCCCCGAGTTGAAAGAATTGGTTCAAGCAGTGGTCACCTCTGTCCTTCAACAGCACTTGAATAGGGATGCGACTACCAGCGGCTCCAACAAACGGAATATGGTTAGAGATTTCCAGCAACAACTCCCTCCTTACTTCAGGGGAAAGGAAGGGGCTGTCGGAGCAGAGCATTGGTTGAAAAAGATCTCTCAGATCTTGAATCTGCTTCAGATTTCCAGCAACAACTCCCTCTTTACTTCAGGGGAAAGGAAGGGGCTGTCGGAGAAGAGCATTGGTTGAAAAAGATCTCTCAGATCTTGAATCTGCTTCAGATTTCCAGTTCTGCTGATAGGATCTTACTGGCTACATCTCAACTAATCGAGGATGCCGGTAATTGGTGGGAAGTTGTAGAAAAGCAGTAAGCACTGGTGCCGGAAGGGGAAAGGATTACAATGACATGGGAATGGTTCTTAGCCACCTTTCTAGAGCAGTATTTTCCGGAGGAGGAAAGAGAGAGCCAGACTCAAGCCTTCCTATCATTGGTACAAGGCAATATGACGGTGGCAGAATATCACAGATAATTCTTTAGGCTATCCGTCTATGCATTTTATATGGTGGATACCGAGCACCGGAGGGCCCGTAAGTTTGAGCGGGGCCTTCGGCCGAGCATCGGGACTAGGCTGACCATCTTCAAGGAACCTACACTAGCAGGGGTGGTCAGCAGGGCCACTATAGCCGAGCGAGAGTTGAATGAGATAGTGCGGTTTGACAACCGCCGAGGGCAAAGTGGGCAGGGTGCATTTCAACCCAACAAGAAGTTCCGCTCGAACTTTAGCAGACCCTCACCCTCCATTGGATCTACAGGGGGCTTTTGCCCCAATCAACCCTCCCCATCAACATCAGTCACTCAGGTTCCACGGGGTGGGAACACATGTTATCAGTGTGGCCAGTAGGGTCGCTTTAAGAGGGAGTGTCCACAAATCAGTAGACTCTCTTACTCCAGCGGTTCCTTCCGCCCTCCAGCTAGACCAGCTCAGTCAAGAGGAGACAGAACTTACAATCAGGAGTGGCGGGCGCTAAACCCTACAAGATCTGGACGGCCTTTTACCATACCTTCTCCAGTAACAGTGGATCGCTCGGTGATTCAAGGTATGGCTGTAGTTGGTAGTTCCTACGTTGTTGCATTATTTGATTCTGGAGCTTCCCATTCATTTATATCTGCTGCATTCATATCTGTTACGGGCACATTAGTACAAAATCTGTCCACATCACTTACCATTGTATCCCCCGTCGGAGACACATCCTTGGGACTCATATGCACGGCATTAAACACTGAACTCCCTGGATTTAGATTCGAGTTCAACTATTTGGTACTCGATATGGCCGAGTACAATGTTATATTTGGCATGGACTGGTTAGCTACATTTTGGGCCCATATTGATTGCCATCTTCATAGGGTGATATTTTGGTCACCCGATGGGAAGCGGTATATAGTGCACGCTGACAGACAAGGCATTCCTAGAAGGCTGCAAGAAGAATTGAACCACCTTGTCTTGAACAGCCTCATATTAGATAGGGCACCAATGGCTGAACTTCCAGCGGTAGTAGTAGATTATGCTGAGGTATTCCCAACGGAGCTCCCTGGTTTGCCACCCAAGAGGGAGATAGACTTCGAGGTCAAGCTATATCCCGACGCTGCTCCAGTATCATTCCCCATTATAAGATGGCACCGGCTGAGATGACTGAACTGAAGAAGCAGATTGATGAACTGCTCAGATTGGGTTTTATTAGGAACAGCACATCTGCATGGGGAGCCCCGGTATTATTTGTGAAGAAGAAAGACGGTACCCTGCGGATGTGTGCGGACTATAGGAAGTTGAACCAGCTGACTGTCAGGAACAAGTATCCCCTACCCAGGATTGATGATCTATTTGATCAACTTAGGGGTTCCTCTCACTTTTCCAAGATTGACCTGATGTCCGGATACCATCAAATCCGGGTTAGGGAGGAGGACATAGAGAAGACAGCCTTCAGGACACGGTATGGCTTATATGAGTATGTGGTCATGCCATTTGAACTTACTAATGCACCGGCTGTGTTCATGGACCTGATGAATAGGATATTCCGTCCTTAATTGGATCGATTTGTGATCGTATTTATTGAGGACATCTTAATCTATTCCAAAAGTCAGGAGGAACATGCCGAGCACCTGCGGATAGTCCTGGACACCTTGAGGAAGAACCGGTTGTATGTCAAAGTCCGCAAGTGTGAATTCTGGCTATTTGAATTCAACTTCTTGGGGCACATTATATCGAAGGAAGGTATAGTCGTGGACCCGGCTAAGGTAGCGGCAGTGAGGGAGTGGAAAGCACCGACGAATGTGACTGAGATCCGCAGTTTTCTGGGATTAGCCGGTTACTACAGGAAGTTCATCATGGACTTCTCCAAGATTGTAGCTCCACTTACCCGACTCACTCAAAAAGGGGTCAAATTGAGTAGTCAGATCTGTGCAACCGGAGATTTGAGGAGCTAAAGGAGAGGCTTACAACCGCCCCTATTCTGATCTTGCCGGAGAGAGGCAGAAATTATGAGGTATACTGTGATGCCTCAGGTGAGGGACTGGGTTGTACACTCAGTCAAGGTAATCGTATGGTGGCGTACGGATCAAGACAGTTGAAAATCCATGAATGCCACTATCCCACACATGATCTGGAGCTAGCAGCAGTGGTCTTCGCTCTCAAAAGCTGGAGACACTACCTTTATGGTGAGAAGTTTGAAGTGTTCTCAGATCACAAGAGCCTGAAGTACTTATTTGATCAGAAGGAACTCAACATGAGACAGCGCAGATTGATGGAATATCTGGCAGATTATGAGTTCGCACTTCGGTATCATCCTGGCAAGGCGAACAAAGTGGTGGATGCCCTCAGCCGCATGTCACATACGACAGTAGCCTGTTTGATTAGGATGGAATGGGAAGTGTTGAGTACCATCAGAGAGGTCAAACTCTACCTCAATAATCATGGCACCATATATAATCTAATCATACGATCCAACATGGTCTCCGAGATTGAACGGGAGCAACGGACAGATCTAGAGGTGCAGGAGATATGGGCTAAGATGTCTACCGGTGAGGTTGTACCGGAGTGGGAACTACGACCAGGATAGGGTCTTGTGTTTCGAGGCAGGACATATGTGCCTAAGAACTACAGAAGAGAGTTGTTGATTGAAGCACACCAAACCAAGCTCTCAATACATCAGGGCAGCACCAAGATGTATCATGATCTTAAGAGGCACTATTGGTGGCATGGACTCAAGAAAGATGTGGCAGAGTTTGTTGGTCGTTGCCTAACTTGTCAGCAGGTTAAGGCGGAACATCAGAAACCACTGGGTTTACTCGCACCCTTACCAGTGCTGGAGTGGAAATGGGAGCACATGTCCATGGATTTTGTAACAGGGTTGCCAAGGTCATCAAAAGGCAACGATGCGATATGCCAAGGTCATCAAGATGACAGATTCATCGGAGACATTGGGTCGACGGTACATCCGGGATATTATCGATATTATCAGACTACATGGTATTCCCCGGACTATTGCGTCCGACAGAGATGGCCGATTCACCGGCAGAGTATGGCAGGGCATGCAGTTGGCTATGGGGACCGACATATTGACTAGCACAACATTTCATCCACAGACTGATGGGCAGTCAGAGAGGACAATACAGACACTGGAGGATATGTTGAGAGCATGCATGCTAGATTTCAAGGGTGGATGGGAGGATCATTTGCCACTGGTGGAGTTCTCTTACAATAACAGTTACCAGGCAAGCCTCCAGATGGCTCCATTTGAGGCCTTGTATGGTAGCCCGTGTAGATCGCCAGTGTGTTGAACAGAGGCCAGTGAGCCTGCGCTGATTGGACCGGAGATGGTTGCGGAGACTACATCGCAGATCAAGTTGATACGGCAACACCTACTCACCGTGCAGAGCCGTCAGAAGAGCTACGTAGACAAGAGGAGAAGGTTCCTCGAGTTTGAGGTGGGAGACTTGGTGTTCTTAAAACTCTCACCACAGAAGGGACACATGAAATTCTGGAAGAAGGGGAAACTGTCGCCTAAATTTGTGGGACCGTTTCCAATCCTGAAGAGGGTGGGGGGGGTAGCTTATCAGGAGGCGCTCCCTCCACAGTTATCATCTTTACATGATGTGTTCCATGTGTCCATGTTGAGGAAGTACAATCCCGATCCTTCACATGTCCTAGGCGTACAAGACGTCGATGTGCAAAGTGACGTGACATATGTGGAAAAGCCGATCAGAGTGATCGGGAGAGAACAAAGAGTGCTGCGGAACTGCGCTATTCAGTTGGTTAAGGTGGTATGGGAACGGCATGGCAATGAAGAAGCCACCTGGGAACTTGAATCAGAAATGAGAACCATTCATCCAGAGATTTTTGTATGAGTTGTTTGAACCTCTACTTCACTCGAATTTTCTGGACGAAAATTTCAAAAGAGGATTGTATTGTAATAGCCCGGAATTTTTAAATCAATATATATGTGGCTATCATTCATTTTTAATGATGGAAATTGGGAATTTGAATGGAATAGATGTTAAATGGATCAAAATATGGGAAATGGACATTATGTAATAAGGTTTATTTAAACATGGAAGTGTGGATTTTTTAAGGGATCATAGACCATAGGGTTCGGCCATGTTGTATGGCCGAACCCCATGGTAAATGATTAAGAATTTTAATAGGGTATTTAAAGGATTTTAAACCATGGAAGAATGATTATGATTTTTAAGGTTAAAATGCTTAAATGTTAAGGAATTTTTGGAGAAATGTAAATGATTTTTTTATGGCCTCAAAAAAATGGTAGATGGGAATGTTTTTGAACCCCATGGTAGGTAATTTTGGAATTGTAATGGGGATTTTAGGATTAGAATCATGAAAGGAGAATTTATGATTTTTAGGGTTTTTATGATTAAATGTAGTGATTTAAAGGGATCTTAAATGAGAAAATCATGGGACATGAAAATGAATTTTTATGGCCTCAAAAATGGTAAATGGGAATGTTTTTAAACCCCATGGTAGGTGATTAAATGATTTTCATTAGGTTATAAAGAATGGAAGCCATGGAGGATGATTTATGATTGTTAGGGTTTTAATGATTAAATAGGGTAACTTTTAAAAGGGAGTTATGGCTAAGATGATGGACTAAAATGTATCAAATGTTGATTAAGGAATAATGATTTAAATGTATTGTTTAAATTCTCTCATGATGGAACTCATGGTGGATCTAAAATGTTGCAAGGGACCCAAATAAAAAATGGGAAAAAGACATCATGGGTTGGCCATGGTGTATGGCCGAACCCATGACCCAATTATAGGTCATCTTATGGGCAAAAGTTGGTATTATGCATGTGTTTAAAATTAATGGGGATGAAGTGAACTTAAGGACTGATTTCTTAACGAACATATCATGGTTGATGGAACGATTAATGGATCCAAGATTATGGTTCAATTATGGGCTAAGTACGGGGTTTTGTATGTGTTTAAGTGAATAAGGATTAGGTTAATTAAATGGCTAATTTTAATGATCATGTAACATAATTGATGAATCATTAATGGATCTAAATTTGTGAATCAATTATGGACAAAAAAATGTTCATGGTTAAATGAATGTGTAACCATGGGAGAGGTAGTGGCAAAACCGTAAATAGTGGCCAAATTCAAGAACCCCATGGGAGATGATCATGGACTTAGGGGCTCTAAGTAACAAACTTATGTATGGTTAAATAAAGCCTAGGGTGGCTGATTTTTAGACTCATGTGATTAAAATAGTTGATGGACTAAATGGGACCCACAAAACCTAGATAGTGAGGTTCAGCCATGGGGTATGGCCGGACCCCACTAAGGTATGATTTATGGGCTTAGAAATGGTTAAAAACATGGACTGATTATTAATATGTAATAAGGTATCAGACGTCGCAATCGGTGCGCGATCAGCAACCGGATTTGTGAACAGAAACGTAAAGGGGCGCTAGTCGGTATTCGGTAGGATTCCTACCTTTTTGTAAGCCGTGGATTACATATTATATGTGATGGTTCCTTTATTTTATTTGATAATTATATGATTTGTCGTATGATGGGTTTTAAGGCTATGAATTTTATGTTAATGATATGAGTTATATTTTAAGATTATGCATTATGTGTTAAGGCTATGTATGATATATTAAGGTTATGAGTTATATATATTACACAGTATAATGCATTTACATCTCATGCATGGCATGGACGGAAAAATAAAGAAACTGGAGTCCATGTCTGTCGAGTCGACCGAGAAGCAAACATGGGGATATCTTGATGTGTTGAGATATAACCGGAGTCCATGCTCCGTCGGGGCGACCGAGAAGTAAACATGGAGATATCATGATGGTATGGATGATGGGTGGGACTCATGACATAGACACCCATGACATGGCATTCATTTTATGGTTTTCATTATATTATTATCTGTATGCTTGTTATCACTAATCCATGTGTTAGCCCTACTCGGAGTCCTACTGGGCGCGTTGTCTAACGCCCTACTTCTACCCTAGCTGATGACGCAGGAGATGGCAAAACCGAAGGACGCGACCGGAGCCAAGCTTTGGAGCTTGGGGAAGCGAGCTAATTAGTTTACTTTAATTTATTTTGGAAATGTAATTTGAGTAACTTAGCTCGTCGGACTGTTTAATGTAGATTTCTTACTATGGTTTGGACTTTATTTTGGACGATATCATTTTGAGATATAATTATGAATTTAGGGGTATTTTAGTAATTTAAGCGCCGCACTTCCTTGCTATCTAAAACTGGTAGGATAGTCTCTATTATAATGTTCCGCATTTAATTATATTCCGCGAGCTTACTTCCTACGCGTAAACCGTTCTCGTGGACTTAATTCCACGCACGCGTAGGGTTGGCCAGTTAAGGGCCGGGCTATTGAAGCTCGGACTTAACTCGCGTCGTGACGTCCCGCGCCTTTGTCACTCTTATTTCAAAAAAAAAAAAAATAGACTCTGATTTCTGTGAAAAGGGGCGGGCGTTACAGGTTCGGCCATACACCATGGCCGAACCCATGATCCATGATTCTTATCCATTTTAAACCCTTTAACATCATCATAATATTCTATGGTTTTCATCCCTCAAAAACCCATAAATTAAACCATGTCTTTCCATGGTTTCCAACCCATAAAAATAACCAATGTTCCTCCATGGGGTTCGGCCCTTCATCATGGCCGAACCCTATGGTTCATCGTTTTCATTAAAACTCCATAATTATTCCCTCAATTTTCTTCAATCGGGTTCGGCCATATACCATGGTTGAACCCTATGGTTCCTTATCTTAAACAAAAATATCAAAACTACTTACCGGTTCCGCGACTCCTCTGGTTTTCCTTCGCTTGTTCTTGCTCTTCCAATCCTTTTATTCCTTAGCCTCTTTCCACTTCTTCTTGATCTCTCCCACAGCCGAGAACACCTTCTTGTTGTTGTGTGTGCCATGCGGCCTTGTTGTCTTTTTCTTTATAAAAGTCCCCTTGGTCCTATTTTTAGAAGGTGCCATGCGCTCCTTGTGTTTAACAATTGCCTAGGTGTTGTTCCTAACAAGGAAAGGACTCCTTTGAAAGATACACTCCAGCGCATCCTTGTGGATGTGCTTCTTTCCTACACACGGCCAAAGCAATCTCCCATCTCATCCATGCGTGTTGTCCATCTTAGGCAACCCTTGTTCAACTAAAACTACTAAATCTAGTCATCCATATCTTCTAAGTTCCCTTTATGCGCATAATCATGGATGTGCAAATCTTCATACACGGCCATAGTAATCTATCTTTATTTGGATTAGATAACTTCTTCATTTGGATTTAGACAATCGGATGCCATTGCCTAATCCAACTTATCCCAACGTGTGGCCCATTTTAGGACCATCCTAAAATCTTTCCATCAATACCTTCCATTCCAAGTTTCTTTATGCGCATGATCATGGATTATGCAAACCTTCATACACGGCCATAATAATCCTCCAAGTTCCCTTTTATGCTCATAATAATTAATTATAGACATAATGCATTACTAATTTAATTCGGCCCCATTTAATTTTATTAAAACCATTTCCACAATCCGTTGGGTCTTAATTGGGCAATGACCCAACATTTTACCCATATAAGGTCCATATCTAATAATTCACAAATTAAATGGGTAATTTTCATATATATATTAATAACTTGAAAATCCGGGGTGTTACACTGGCATCCTAAGGTGTTGGGCTCCACTTAAAGTCATCTACGACCAATTTACCTTGTGCGATTTCCATACACTTGGTGATGATGAATCGTCAACTTGATCTTCCATCTTGAGGCTCTTTATTCAATCTTCATCACTCCTTGAGTCTTGTATTCTTGCTTCATCCTTCTGACGTAAGGCTTCACCTATCTCCTGGAATTGACTAATAGGTGACTTGGCAGGATGGGGCACTAACAACTTCTATCCAGTTCTTTAACGTTTGCTGGTCACAAAGATACAAGTGATTTTTTTTTTGAGAGAAAAAAGACCCCTCTAATACCCCCAAACTTAAATTGAAGATTGTCCTCAATGTTCCCAAATCTACACTGGCCAGGTGTGAACAAGAAATACATTACATCAAATGAACAACTTGGGCTTAGACGTACCATAGAAACAGACTGACAACGGATGATGCAAGACTGCTTCAAGAAAATCCTAGTCTAGACTGGCTCAATGAAAATCTAAATGAAACATAAAATACTTAGACTGACTCAGACATAGACAGAGAGGTGGGTGTGACGCCCCGCCCTTTTTCACTCGTCGAAAATCAGAGCCTATTTTTTTTCGAAAAGAAAGAGTGAGAGAGAGAGGGACGCCACGATGCTAGCTAAGTCCGATCTTCCAAAGCCCGGCCCTTAACTGGCCAACCATACGTGTTCGTGACCGAGTCCACTAAAAAAGTTCACACGTGTAAAGTTATACTTGCGGAATTTACATTTGATTACATAGACCAACCATAATTTTTACTTAGCAAGGATGTCAATCACCCAAAACTCAACTGAACTTAATATCCGAAGGTAATCTCAAACCATAGCAAAATAATATCTAAGTTGTTACATCACAAAATGCATTTAACTCAAACACACTGTCCAAAGCCAAAACTTAAAAATATACAAAAAACTGCCCAAGCTCCTAAGCTTAGGTCCTTTCGCGTCCATCGCCCGTTCCGTTCCCTGTACCATCATCTAAGGTAGAAGTAGGGCGTTAGTCAACACGCCCAGTAGGAATTCCAAGTAGGGTTATACAAATAGGATTAGTATAAAGTAAAGATACAAAACATCATACCGTACTTGTAAAACATAATACCTAAAATCAAAGCATGATAATAGAGATCATAATCATGCTGATAAAACCAAAACAGTGCATGATACTCATAACAAAATCATGCCAATGTAATGCCATGGGTGTCATATGCCATGAATCCCACCTATCAATCATATCACAAAACACATCAGTAGTCCCCTTGATGAACAAGCCACATCAAGTATTTCTGTCATGACTCCCCACGAATGCCGATCGGTCCCACCGAATGGAGTGTGGACTCCGGTTACATTTCAAACACAGTATATCTCTCCCCAAGAATGCCTTATCGGTCCCACCTAACGGAGCGTGGACTCCGGTTACAATTCAATCATACATCCATTGGAATCAGTGTGTATTCCTCCCCAAAGTTGTTTATCGGAAATCTGAATGGGGCGTGGATTCCCCTCGTTTGTTCCCTCCCATGCCATGCATGAGATGCAAGTGCAAACATGTTATGTAATAATAAACATCATAGCATTAAAATCCCATAGTTGAAACATAGTACTTTGATACCAAAATTAACATAAAAGTAAAACATCACATATACATAATCCAGTGTATCAATAAGGTAGAAAACCTACCAACGTCCAAATATCTGGTCCTTGTGTTTTTGTCCAAAAACCGATCACCGATCGTACACCATTTGTGAAATCCCATTATCTTATTACATTTAACACATATATACATCAATTTGGTGATCCATTTAATTCCATCAACCCCTACTGTAACGCCTCGCCCTCTTTCACTCGCCGAAAGTCAGAGTCTATTTTTTTTTTTTTAAAATAAAGGAGTGAGAGAGAGCGGGACGTCACGACGCGAGCTAAGTCCGAGCTTCCAAAGCCCGGTTCTTAACTGGCCAACCATATGTGTGCGTGGACTAAGCCACTAAAACTATTCACACGTAATAAGTTAAGCTTGCAGAATTAAACTTAATGCGGAATTATAATAGAGATCTATCCTACCAATTATTAAATAGCAAGGAAGTACATCACTTAACAAATATTACCTTAACTTAAAACGCCCAAAATAAAAGTCCAAATCATAGCAAATAGTCTAAGTTATTACAGTCCCAAATACTAGCTACTCAAATTACATTGTCCATAATGAAACTTAAATAAAATGAATCTAATCATCCAAGCTCCTAAGTTTGGCTCCGATCGCGTCATTCGCTTCATCCATTCCTGTGTCATCATCTAAAGTAGAAGTAGGGCGTTAGACAACGCGCCCAGTAGGTACTCCGAGTAGGGTCCACACATGGATTAGTATAAACAAAACACAGAGATATATATAATATCAAAACCATGCAAGTCAATGCCATGCCATGGGTGTCATATGCCATGAGTCCCACCCATCATCCATATCGCAATCACATAGTATCCCTCTTGATGGAAAAATCCTCATCAAGGTATCACAATCACATAGTATCCCTCTTGATGGAAAATCCTCATCAAGGTATCACAATCACATAGTATCCCTCTTGATGGAAAAATCTTCATCAAGGTATCACAATCACATAGTATTCCTCTTGATTGATAATGCACATCAAGGTATCTGTAATAGCCCGGAATTTTTAAATCAGTATAAATGTGGATATTATTTATTTTAATGATGGAAATTGGGAATTTTGATGGAATACATGGTAAATGGATCCAAGTTTGGACAAAGGTCCAAGTATGGCCCAATGGACCATGGATTAGATTTAATTCATTTAATTGGTCAATAATGATTAATTTGGTCAAGAATGGTCAAATTGGGTCAAATACCCATTTGGGACCCAATGGGTCAAGATAATTAAGCTCTAAGGTAAATGGATAAGAGGGAATTTAATTGGGCCATGGGCCCAATGGTGATCCAATAAGTGGGAATGG
Organism: Chimonanthus praecox; assembly: GCA_022113865.1. Lineage (NCBI taxonomy): Eukaryota > Viridiplantae > Streptophyta > Magnoliopsida > Laurales > Calycanthaceae > Chimonanthus > Chimonanthus praecox. The sequence continues at coordinate 30,400,239 of CM039093.1, read as the reverse complement.
ATGGAATGGGCTTAAATCACCTAAGTTAATGATAATATGATCAAGGTGACATGGCCAATTGGGACCCACCTCCACCTCACCAAGTGAGGTGGCGTGTGGGCCAAGGATTGGTGGGGCTGGCCACCATAGTTGACTTGGTCAACCATGGGTGGGTTTCATAGAGGAAATTTAATGGAATTAAATTAAATAGGAACTAATTAGCTTAAGTTAATGATTCAATTAAATTAAATACTTAGGGTAGTCAAGTGGTCAAGGGGGAGTCAAAGAGACAAGTCAAGGGGTGGTTTCATCTCCTTGAAACCACCCAAACAAACACAAAATAAACCATGTGCTTAAGTGGTGGTTTTATCTCAACCACCACCACTAAACACATTAACCCATGTGTGGTAGGTGGGGGACCTAATGATGGAATTTAGCAACCAAATGAGATAATTGTTATCTCATTGTTCAACCCCTCTTCCATCACACAATCTCCCTCTTTTGCTTCATTTCAAAACCGTCACCTACATCCAACAAGAGAAGAAAAAGAAGAAAACTAAGAAGAGAAGAAAGAAGTACAAGTAAGAGCCACCACTTCAAGACCAAGGAGTCTAGGCATTTTTCCCATCCTCTCCTCTCTTCCCTCTCTCAAATCTAACCTTACCTTAGCCGAACCCAAACCTTGGAGACTCCATCTTGATCAAGCATCTTAACCCAAAGATCAAGGAGAAGAAGAGAAGAGAAGGCTAAGGAGATCAAGAGGAGAAAGAAGAGCCGGAGGAGTCGTCGGATTGTAAGTAATTCTAAAACAAGAGATGGGATTTTTTTTTTAGGGGTTTAAGATTTGGGGTCCATTCTTATTAGATTTGATGATGGCCAAATTATCATAGGCCTTGGATGTTAAATCCATCCAATGGAAGGATGGGAAATGGACAAAACCCTAATGGGTAAATTAGGGTTAAGAATAATTAAATTAATTAAGCATGGATATATGTGGATTTTGAAGGGGTTAATGGACCATAGGGTTCGGCCATGTAGTATGGCCAAACCCTATGGTAGAGGATTGATTAATTTATTAGGGCTTATAAGAATGGAAGCATGGAGAATGATTTAGGGTTTTAAGTTTTTATTGATTAAATGTGGGTAATTTTAAAGGGGTTTTTATGAGAAAAATCATGGAAAGATGGTTTATGATTTTTTTTTTAAAGGGTGAATGATTAAATGTTAGTGATTTTGTAAAGGGGTTTTAAATGAGAGAATCATGGGAAATGAAAATGATTTTTGTGACCCCAAAAAGAATGGTAGATGGATAATGAACCCTATGATGATGTGATGATGGTCTTAAATGAGTTTTAAAGAATGGGAACTATGGAGTAATATCTTAATGATTTAGAGGCTTAAAAAGGGGTCAAATGATTGTAAATTTTAAAGGGGTTTTAAATGAGAAAATCATAGGAGATGTAAATGATTTTAATGGCCTCAAAAGTGGTCGATGAAGGTGAATGTTTTCATCTCTTAAATATCACCTATGAATGATGAATCAAGTATTTTGGAACCATGAAGAATGAATGGAATAGGGCTAAGTTAATGGACTCAATTATGGTGAAGAATGATAGTTTTAATGCATGATGTAAACTCCCTCATGGAAGGACCTATGGTGGAGCAAAAATGATGTTAATGCATGATGTAAACCCCCTCATGGGAGGACCTATGGTGGAGCAAAAATGATGTAAATAGACCCAAGAAAAATGGAGAAAAAGACATCATGGGTTCGGCCATGGTGTATGGCAGAACCCATGACCCAATTATAGATCATTTTTGGTCTAAGATTAAATGTGTATGTATATGCTTAAATGAATGGAGATTAGGTTAATTGAATGGCTAAATTCTAATGATATTATGTCATGGTTAATGAGACATCAATGGACCCATACTTATGGATCAATTATGGACCAAAATATACATGGGCAAGTGAATGATTAATCATGGAAGGAGTAGTGGCAAAATCGTAAATAATGGCCAAGATGAAGAATCCCATGGAAATTAATCATGGACTTAGGGTTTTAAAGATGACCTTATATGTGATTAATAAAGCCTCAGGTGGTTGGTTTTTAGACTCGTGTGATTAAATTGTTTAATGGACTAAACGGGACCCACAACCCTAGTTAGTGAGGTTCGGCCATGGTGTATGGCCGAACCCCGCTAAGGAATGATTATGAGCTTAGAAATGATTAAAACATGAACTATTTGATAATGTATAATAAGGTACCGGACATCGTAATCGGTGCGCGATCGGCGACCGGATTTATTGTACCGAAACGTAAGAGGACATTAGTCGGTATTCGGTAGGATTCCAACCTTGTTGTAAACTATGGACTATGTGTGTATGGATGTTTATTGAATTATTTTGGTAATCCTATGTTATGTTTAAGATGGATTTTAATGATATGGATTATATGTTAAGATTATGAATTATATTTTAAGGATATGAATTATGTGATTTGGCTATGGATTATATTTTAATACTATGAATTATATATTAAGGATATGAGTTATATATATTACATAGCATAATGCACTTACATCTCATGCATGGCATGGGCGGGAAAATAAAGGAATCGGAGTCCATGCTCCGTCGGGGCGACCGAGAAGCAAACATGGGGATAGCTGATATGCTATAACCGGAGTCCATGCTCCGTCGGGGCGACCGAGAAACAAACATGGGGATAGCTTGATATGCTATAACCGGAGTCCATGCTCCGTCGGGGCGACCTAGAAGCAAACATGGGGATATCATGATGGTATGGATGGTGGGTGGGACTCATAGACACCCATGGCATAGCATTCATTGTTATGGTTTTGATTATATTATTATTTTCTATGTGCTTGTTATCACTAATCCATGTGTTAGCCCTACTCGGAGTCCTACTGGGCGCGTTGTCTAATGCCCTACTTCTACCCTAGCTGATGACGCAGGAGACGGCGGAAACGGTGGACGCGACGGGAGCCAAGCTTAGGAGCTTGGGAAAGCAGCTACTTAGTTTATTTAAGTTTTATTTTGGAAATGTAATTTAAGTAGCTTAGCTTGTCGGCATGTAATAATTTTAGATTGCTTGCTATGGTTTGAACTTACCTTTGTTTGTGATAATCTCAGGTATTTTAGTAATTAATGGTGTATCTTTCCTGCTATCTAAAACCTGTAGGATAGACTCTATTATAATTCCGTATTTAAGTTATATTCCGCGAGCTTATGTCTACGTGTGAACCGTTCTCGTGGACTTAGTTCCACGTACGCATAGAGTTGGCCAGTTAAGGGCCGGGCTTTAGAAGCTCGGAACTTAACTCGCGTCGTGACGTCCGCGCCCTTTGTCACTTTAAAAAAAAAAAAAAAAAATTTAACTCTGATTTATGGTGAAAAGGGGCGGGTGTTACAGATTATACCCATAGGTGGGTTATATTCATGGATGGTTATTGACTGGGGATAGATGATACTCATGGTCAGAGTAATACCAAGGATGGATGGTTTCCATGAATGGATTATACCCATAGGTGGGTTATATTCGTGGATGATTATAAAACAGGGATAGATGGTATTTACTGAAAGAAAGATACCAGGGATGGATGAGAATAACCGTGGATGATGGTTTCCATGGTGGTTTGGATTGATGCTAGGTATCGGTATCATGGAAGTTGGAACAAAAGGTGTTAGTCACATAGTGGCATATGTACAAATGAAGATGTGCAAAATTTTGGAGATGTAATTAACGGAAAAGATAAGAGTCTAGTGAAACACGAATGGGAAGCTATGGGCGACTGCCGAGTTAGTCTAGCTACCTGACTCTGTAGTTAGCCGATTGAGTTCCAGGAGAGTGCAACTAGAAACCTAGTGAAATGGAATCAGAAAAAGCTTTGAGCATAGGCTCGCATTGACAGGCTATCTCACACGGAGAGTAGATGAAAGAACATATTGAGCAGGTACGTATGGAATATATTATGAGAGCAGGTAAAGTGAAACAGAGTAGATTGATCTACGAGAGATCACAAATAGCTCACGAGAAAAAGATATAACAGGAGACAGAACAAAAGGGTGTTACGAAATCGAGCGATTCAGTTCGTCAAAGTGGTATGGGATCGACATGGTATTGAAGAGGCCACTTGGGGAACTCGAATCGGAGATGACAACAGCTCACCCCGAGTTGTTCATGTAATTTATTTTGGAACCCTACTTCGCTCGATTTTCGAGACGAAAATTTTAAAAAGAGGGTTATATTGTAAATCCCGTATTTTCAAGCTAGGGTTATTTACGGAAAATACCATTGGAATGGTGAATTAAAAAGATATGATTGTAGACGAGAAAATGGTGGGGCCCATTGTTCAAATTAAGACCCCACGAACATATTATAAGGTTCAAATTAAAATAAATGGGTAATGTACATCTAATTGGGTCAAGATGGTTATTTGGGTCAAAGGACCCAATTGGGACCCAATGGGTCATGATGGACTCATTTGACCATTGGGTGAGCCCAATCTTAATTGGGTTAGGCTGAATTGATTTGGAATTAAATGGAGGATAAATGGGTAGGCTTGATGCATATGTGTAAACCACATTTAAATGGCTAAACCACCTCTAAATTAGTCATGGCGTCACATGGGATCAATGAGCTAAATTGGGACCCAATGGGTCGAGCTGACCATGTTGACCATGGTTGACCGTGTGGACCCTCAAGTGAGCTCAAAGGGTGAGTCAAATCAGGTTGAGTTAGGGCTGCAATGAGTTGGATTTGAATTAAGTAATGGAGTTGACTCAAGTGCATTAAATGAATGGCATTAAATGGGGTGAGTTGAGTTGGATGAGTTACGCGAGAAACCAAAGTGACCTTGAATTCCATTGAGTCAAATGGGGAGGTGAGGAGTTGCCATGATCTTAAACACCACAAAACAAGTCCCACACGTTGCGTACTTGTGGTGTGGGATTCCATGCATGGAATTCAATGGAGGAGATAAGAATCACGTTGGTTGGTGCCAAGGGATGCATTGGTTGGTGCCAAGGGATGTCTTGGTTTGTGCCAAAAGACACCTTGGTTAGATCAAGAATTAATGAGGTTAAATGAGAGGTTCAAGGGTTGCTTTTACAAAAGCAATACACCATACACTTTGGCCGTATTCTTCACAAAGAAATCTTGGAACTCATCTCTCTCCCTCTCTCTCAAAAACCTATCTCTTTGGCCGAACCAGTCCTTTGGAGTTTTCACCATTGTTCAAGCTTCCAATCGGCTTAAAGAATAAGGGAGCAAGAAGATAGGAAGCAAGGATCAAAGGCAAGAAGAGAGGCTTAGAGAATTGGTAAGTACTCCATGGAATTTTGTTTAATAAGTTGGTTAAATGGAACATGATTTGGCCAAGGAATGGCCGAATCCATCAAGGGTTTAAACCATGAATAAATGTTGTTTAAAAAGGGTAAAAGTGGATCATAGGGTTCGGCCACTTTGGATGGCCGAACCCCATGAAATTATTTGGGTATTTTGATGGTTTTTGAAGGCTAAAAACCATGCAAAACCATGGAGATTTTTATATGTTGTAATGAGACACAAAGGATATGTTAAAGAGGTTCAAATCATAGGCCATAGGGTTTGGCCACTTGGGATGGCCGAACCCCATGAAAGGATTTAATAAGCTTATGGTAATCTTTGATGGTTTTGAGAGATAAAAACCATACAAGGTATGGAAGGGTTAAGGTGTTAAAAAAATGGAGATAAGGTGTATGTCTTGGGTCGGCCAATGTATGGCTGAACCATATCTTTCTTATGGTTACATTAGTATGTCAAAACCATGAATAATTATGGGAAGTATTGGATGAAGAGACATGGCCGAACCCCATGGACCATTTTATGGGATAAATGGACCATTCTATGGGTATTTGGATTTAAGAAAATGGTTGGAAATTATAAGTGATTATATGCTTATGATTAAGGAATCACATATGTTTACCTTTGGACTTGAGGTTGTTTCGATATTAGATTTAATGGACTGTTTTAATATAGTAATGGGTGGAAATAATAGACCAATGATTAAAAGAGGACCCAAGTTAAACGAATGAGGTTCGGCCAAGGGTATGGCCGAACCCCACTAGGTTTGTTTTATGGAAAATGATAAATGGATATCAGGTCATGGAAGGACATGATCTTGTGTCTAACTTGAAGATCAAAGGGTTGAAACATGAAATCAAGGGAGTGAGGTTCGGCCATGGTGTATGGCCGAACCCCACTAATCAATTTTTATGGACTTATGATGTTAGGTATGTATGATTAATTAGATGAAAGGAATGGCATTTGGATTTAATTGAAAAGGATCATAAGTATGATGGTGAGGTTTGGCCATGTTTTATGGCCGAACCCCACAAAGGTGGATTTTATGGATCTTGGTTATTAAGCAAGATTAAATATGGGCTAAGTCTAATGGCAAAACTGTAAATACAAGTAATAATGTAAATATGGATGATGAAGGATTAAAGGGCTTGAAAGAGGGGTCAAACCAAGGTGGTATGGTTCGGCCATGCTGTATGGGCGAACCCTACCAAGTTATATTATGTAATATAAAGTGTTTATATGGATGGTATTAATCAAATGAAAAGGAGGATCAAATCCAAAGTGGGTGAGGTTCGGCCATGGGGTATGGCCGAACCCCACAAGATGGTTTTTGGGACTTAGATGTAAATGGAAATTAAATGATAGTCTATGACTTGCTGTTATATAAACAAGGTGACAGAACTTGAACGGCGCACGAGTCGTGAACGGGTGACGGTTAAGAAGATCGGACTTTTAAGTGAACTTTCTGCATGTTTCCTGCCTACTTGTAACCATTGTTATATTTGATTTTATCATGGTTTTTATGAGTTATGTTGTTATTGTTTTATGATTCAATTGGGTTTTGAATGTTGAGATATATTTACAAATGACAATATTCATTGACATCTCATGCATGGCATGGGGTGATGATTAGGGAACCAGAGCTCACACAACGTCAGTATGCCCGTGATGCATCTGTGGGGCCTCCTTAGGCGATGAGAGTCCTGCCAGGAGGAATAACTTAATGATAAGGTTCCTATCCATAGGAAATGAGGAGTATTGTGTTTTACCTTGACATGAGAGTCTTATCCATAGGAAATGAGGAGTTCTGTGGATTACCTTGACGTAAGAGTCCCGTCAAGTGATAGCTATGTATACTTGTGATGGGTGGGACTCATTACATTTCCATTTACATACATCGCATTGATTTCAAATATTTGTAATGATCATATACTATGATATATGCATGTTATATACTAACCATGTAGTAGCCTTCATCGGAAAACCTACTGGGCGTGCTGATCTAACACCCTAATTCTATCCTTAGATGATGATGTAGGAAAAGGAAAGGGAAAGGCAAAGGTCGAGGATCGCGAGGGAAGTCAAGCATAAGCGCTTGGGTGTTGGATTGGATTTCTTAATTATTGTTATTTGGGTAAGCTTCATGGATATGTAATAATGGAGATAACTGCTATGGTTTGATTTAAGTTTGAATGAAGGTTTAATTTTAAGTAATTATGACTTGTACTTTGCTATCTGAGAATGGAGCAGTCTGAGGATTGATTATAATTCCGCATATTTGATTTATTCCTCAATCAGTTATGTTTATTCTGCATGATTTATTTAGTACCATGTGTGGATCGATTTTCATGGTCTTAGTCCATGCACACATGGGTGGCCAGTTAAGGGTCGGACTTTGAGAGTCCGGACTTAACTCGCGTCGTGACGCTCCCCGCTCTCTTCCACTTGATTATTTATAAAAAAAAAAAAAAAGACTCTGATCTTCGGAAGGGTGGAAAAAGGCGGGGCGTTACACAACATGGCCGAACCCCTGGTGTCCCATTTTCAGCCCCCTTTTAAATCATTTACAACATTAGGTCCATAAATCAAGTCCCTCCAGGGGGGGGGGGGGGTTTAATCATACACTTAGATACATCTCTTCACTTATCATCTACCACATTTAAAACCCATTAAAATTCCCAACATTCCTCCATCATTTTTATGGTCTAAATACATGTAAATGCCTCAATGTTCCTCCATGAACATGGCCGAACCCATGGCCCATGGTTCTTCATCATTTCCATCATTTTAAGTCATCATTTACAATATTTAAAATTTAAAATTACCAATATTCCTCCATTATTTTCATGGTCTAAATACATGTAACTATCTCACTATTTCTCCATGGGGTTCTGTACCACTTCGGAATTCCATGTTATAAATAATTAAGGATTTTGCCATTTTAATTGTGAATTAATGGATATGAACCTTAGATGAGTAAGGTGTTGGGTCATTGGCCCAATTAGGACGCAACGGTTATGGTATAAGGTCCAATTTAAATTAAATGGGGCTGAATTAAAATGGTAATGCAATATATCCAGAAATAAGGGATCTAGATTAACTGATATACGCATGAGGTGTATGAGGATGACACACACACGCATAGAGAAAATCACGGAGTTTAGTCGACCAAGGATTGTCAAATATGGGCAACGCGCATGGATGAGATGGGATTAGGCAATGACCTCCAATTGCCTAATCCAAATAAAGAAGATGTCTAAGAAAAGTTAAATAGAGGTTGCTTGGCCGTGTGTGAAGATTTTCATATCCACGTTTTTGTGCAAGCGTGTCTCTAAAAAGGGGTCCTTTCCTTGTTGAGAGCGACACTAAGGCAATTGCTAAATTGCAAGGGGCGCATGGCACCTTCTAAATATAGGACCAAGAGGAAGTTTCATAAAAGAAAGACATGGGGCGCACGGCATACACACTCAAAGCCAAACTCTCCCTTTCCCTCTCAAGTCTCACTCTCGGCCAAAGAAGTAAGAAGAAAGGAGAAAGAGGCTAATGAAGAAAAGGATCGGAAGAACAAGTCGAAGGAAGAAAATCGGAGGAGTCGCGGAGCCGGTAAGTATTTTGATAATTTTGTTTAAAATAAGGAACCATAGGGTTCTGTAACACCCCGCCCTTTTCACTCCAAAATCAGAGTTTATTTTTATTTTTTAATAATAAACAAGTGATCGGAGCGGAGTGTCATGAAGCGAGCTAAGTTTGGACTTCCAAAGCCCGACCCTTAACTGGCCACCCATGTGTGTATGGACTAAGTCCATGGAAACGGTTCACACATAGTACTTTATGAATCTTGTGGAAAATTACTAAACTGATTGCGGATTATAATGGAACCTAAGACTGCTCCATTTAGATGGCAAAGTACAAGTCATATTCACTTTAAACTAAACGTTCATTCAAACTAAATCAAATCATAACAATATTCTAAGTTATTACACATCCTTGCAAACATACACAAAAGATCCATATATAAATTCCATTCAGATATCCAAGCTTCTATGCTTGGTTTCGTTCGCGATCCTCAGCCTTTCCTTTTCCCTTTCCTGCGTCATCCACTAAGGATAGAAATAGGGCGTTAGAACAACGCGCCCAGTAGGTCTTCCGATTAGGGCTACCACAAGGTTAGTATAAAAACATGCATATAACATAATAATACATGATCATCAAAATCTTACAAAACAATGCTATGTATGTATGCAAATGTAATGAGTCCCACCCATCACAAGTATACATAGCCATCACCAAGGTATCCCACAGTGGTCTTTCAGACGCCCCGACGGAGTGTGGCCTCTGGCTTCCTCTTGATGGGATTCTCATCACCAAGGTACCTCTTGATGGGATTCTCATCATCAAGGTATCCCACAGTGGTCTTTCGGACGCCCCGACGGAGTGTGGCATCTGCTTTCCATAACCATCACCCCATGCCATGCATGAGATGTCAATGAGTACATACTATATGTAATAGAATCTTAGCATTCAAAACCTCTTTGAAACATAATACTTTAACACAAATAACTCATCAAAATCAACATAAAAACAACAAGTATAATATGTGATCACAAAGAGGTAGGAAACCTACAGAAAAGTTACTTAAACAGTCCGCTCTTCTTAACCCGTCACCCGTTCACGATTTGAGCACCATTCAAGAAGTCTCGTTACCTTGTTTATATAACAGTAAGTCAAACACATGTCTCATATCGTTTCAAACTAAGTCTAAGACCAAACACCATTTGTGGGGTTCGGCCATACACCATGGCCGAACCTCACCCACTTGAACACCATCCAAATAACTTATTAAAATACCTCATATTACCAAATATACCTTGGTAGGGTTCGGCCATACAACATGGCCGAACCTTACCACTTTGGTTTTGAACCCTCTTTCAAGTCCTTTAATCTTTCATTCCATATTTACATTATAACTTGTATTTACGGTTTTGCCATTGGTTTAACCTTTGTTTAATTTTTGCTTAATAACTAATGTCCACAACAAATCCACCTTAGTGGGGTTCGGCCATACAACATGGCCGAACCTCACCAACATAATGATGATTCTTTTTAATTAAATCCAAACGCCATTCCCATCATCTAATTACTCATACACCCACAACATCATAAGTCCATAAAATTGATTAGTGGGGTTTGGCCATACACCATGGCCGAACCTCACTCCCTTGATTTCATGTTTCAACCCCTTGATCTTCTAGTTAGACACAAGATCATGTCCTTCCATGACCTGCTAAGAATGGATCTCATAACTCCATCCATTTGAATATTTTTAGACCTTTTAAAACAAACACCATACATAGCACTTGGTGGGGTTCGGCCATACACCATGGCCAAACCTCACCCCTTTGGTTTTGGTGCTCCACTTTGCCATTCTTGTTGATGAACAATAAACATCCAAGTCCATCATTCTTTCATCTATGTTAAACCCTTTAAAAACATCATAGAACCAATTATAATTCTAACCATAATCTTATCTCCATTTAAAACACCTTAAAACCTTCAATCATTGTATGGTTTTTATCCCTTAAAAACCATAAAAATAACCAAATTATTTTCATGGGGTTCGGCCATCCAAAGTGGCCGAACCTTATGATCCATGTTCTACCCTTTTTAAAACATCATCTTCCATGGTTTAAACCCTTGATAGATTCGGCCATTCAATGGCCGGATCATGCTTCCTTATCTATTTTATTTAACAAAGATTATGATGTACTTACCAATCTTCTTAGCCTCTCTTCTTTCCTTTGATCCTTCCTTCCTCCCTTCTTGCTCCTTTGGTCCTTTAGCTGATTGTGTGCTTGCTCAAAATGAGAGCACCAAGGGCTGGTTCGGCCAAGGTGGAGGTAGGTTTTGAGAGAGGGAGAGAGATGAAAATTTCTAAGCTTCTTGAGATGGAAATTCTGCCAAATGGTGTAGTGTACCCCTTTTGTTAATCAGCCCCCAAAACCCTCTCATTTACCCTCATCAATATTGATCTAACCAAGGAGTCCCTTGGCATAACTATGGGACACTTGGCTTAAGCTCATGCAACCCTTCCATCTCCCAACGTTGGTACTTGGGTCTCCATCATGAGATGGAAACCCTCCAAGCTCCCAATGAAATCTTTGTTGTTGTGGTTTGTGCACTCTTATCAATCAGCCCACCTTCCATTGAATTTTATGCATGGAATACCACTCCCAAGTAATCAACGTGTGGATCTTTGCTTGGGGTCTTTGAAATCATCACAACTCCTCATTTTCTCACTTGACTCATTTGAATTAAAGGTCTCCATGGCTTCCAATCTAACTCATTCAACTCATTAGCTCAACTCACTCATTTAATTCACTTGAGTCAACTCCATTGTTTGATTCCATTTCCAACTCAATTCAGACCCAACTCAACATAATTTAACTCAACCTTTGAGCTCACTCGATGGTCAACATGGTCAAGCTCGACCCATTGGGTTCCCATTGAACTTCTTGACCCAAATAGGCGCCATGACCCATTTAAATGTCACTTAACCATTTAAATGTAGCTTACCCATTTAAATGTGGTTTACCCATTTACATATAGCTTACCCATTTACCCTACATTGATCCACATCTACCATCTGTTGGGCAATTGACCCAACATTTACCCATCTAAGGTTCGTATCTTTTTAATTCACCATTTCAATGGCAATTTCGTAAATATTGATATATAGCAAAAACTGGGGTATTACAGGTTCGGCCGGCCATGGTGCATGGCCGAACCCCATGGAAGAAAGATTAAGGGATGAATGATGAGAGATTTAATGGAGGAATATTGAACTATAGGGTTCGGCCATAGTGCATGGCCGAACCCCATGGAAAAACATGGTTTAATTTATGGGTTTTTGAGGGATGAAAACCGTGGAAGTGGTTAATAATTTTATTGGGTTTCAAAGCATGAAAATCATAGAAGTATGCTTATGGTTTTAAAAGGTCTTACAAGGTTTGGATGAATGTAAGAAATTAAAGAACCAAACATGGCCGAACCCCATGGAGGTGTGTTGGTAATGATTATGGGTTTTTGAAGGATAAACTCCATGGAAAATTATTCATATTTTTAAAAGGTTTTACATGGAGAAATATAGAATTGGTGACATGTATTTAGATCATGGAAGATCAAGGATTAATGATTTTTAAAGAGAAGATTATGAACCATAGGGTTCGGCCATGTTGTATGGCCAAACCCCATGGAGGATGGTTATTAATTTAGAAAGGTTTTAATGATGGACTTTTGGATCAAAAAGGAAGGAACCTTGATTTATGGATTCAAGGATGGTAATTGATATAATGAAGAAATTGGAATTTAGACATTATATGGCCAAACCCCATGAAACAATTTTTATAGATATTATGTCTCTCAATATCTTAAATGAATGGAGAATTAATTAGAGGATGCAAATATATGTTTATGGATTATGTTGTTGGACCTAGAAATAAGGAGATGAAAGATCATGGGTTTGGCCATGATGTATGGCCGAACCCCATGAGGTAGGTTTGTGGATCATTGGTGGATCCATGTATGTAATGTCTAAATTTATGGACCTATGCTTATGGACCTAAGATTATAAGTCATTTAAATGGAGAAGATGAGAAATGAAATATCATAGGTTCGGCCATGGTGTATGGCCGAACCCCATGAATCTTGTTAATGGGTTATTTATTAGCCTAAGCATATTTTAAATGAATAAAATAGACAACCAGGGATTAAGCAATGGCATGGATGTAATAAAGGGTGAAAGTGATGGATCATGGGTTCGGCTAGGGTGTATGGCTGAACCCCATGAGGAATATTTTATGGACTTAGACATTATTGTAAATCAAATGGGACATGGTTTTAATTGATTGATATGTTGTAAGGTAACGGACCTCACAAGCGGTATACGATCGTGAGTGATTTTAGGACGAAAGCGAAAGGACACGTTAGTGGTCTTTGGTAGGATTCCACATCTTTGAAACCATGGGTTTATGTACAATATTTTTATCTTGTTTTGATGAATTTACATTGTAAAAGAATATGTTTCAATTGTGAGTTTTAATGCTATGTTTACAATATAAAATAGCATGTGTTTCATTAACATCTTATGCATGGCATGAGGTGAAGGGTATGTAACCGGAGGGGCCACACTCCGTCGGGGCGTCCGAAAAACCTATGTGGGATACCTTGATATGCTTTTCCATCAAGAAAAATCGGAGGGGCAACACTCCGTCGGGGCATCCGAAAGACCTATGTGGGGGTACTTATATGTACTTGTGATGGGTGAGACTCATTGCATTTGATATCATGACATGGCATGGTTTATATGGCTTTTGACATTATGATATTATTATATATGTTTTGTACTAACCATGTGTTAGTCCTAATTGGAATACCTACTGGGCACATTGTTCTAACGCCCTACTTCTACCATAGTGGATGATATAGGAAATGAGGGGAACGATGAACGTGAAAAGGGCCAAGCATAGGAGCATGGATGTTTTTAGTTTTATTTTGCTTAAAGTTACTTATGGACTTGTAATTTGAGTAACTAGACTTTGGGCATGTAATAATATAGATAATTTGTTATGGTTGGATATTTATTTGGATAATTATGCTATGATTAATTATAATTAAAGACTTAACGTACTTTGCTATCTGAAATGGAATAGAATTAAGTTCTATTATAATTCCACAGATATGATTTTAATCCGCATGTTTATATTGTTATGTGTGAACCATTTTCATGTACTTAGTCCATGCACACATAGGGTTGGCCAATTAAGGGTCGGACTTTGGAAATTCGGACTTACCTCGCATCGTGACATCCCGCTTTTGCTCACTCTATTATTTTTTTTAAAAAAAAAATAGACTCTGATTTACGAAAAACGAGTGAAAAAGGGCGGGCGTTACAGGTTCGGCCATACAACATGGTCGAACCCTTACAACATTTGAGACCATTTAACATCATTAATACTCTTCCATCATTCTCACCCTTAAAAACCCTTTTAACATCACTAATACACATCCATGATTTTCATCCTTAAAAACCCATTAACAATTCAGCAATATCCTTCCATGGGGTTCGGCCATACAACATGGCCGAACCCTATGGTTCATCATTTCTTTTAAAAATCATACACCCATGATTTGATCCTCTGATGGGGTCGGCCATACATCATGGTCGAACCTCATCCAATCCTTCCTTTGTCTTTAATGGTCCATGTAACGCCCCGCCCTTTTTCACTTGCCGAAAATCAGAGTCTAATTTTTTTCTTTTTAAATAGAAGAGTGAGAGAGAGCGGGACGCAACGACTCGAGCTAAGTCTGAGCTTCCAAGGCCCGACCCTTAACACGTACACAAGTTAACATGCGGAATAAATCATAATTGCGGAATTATAATAGAATAACAATTCTATTCCATTTTAGATAGCAAAGAGGTCCATCATTTAATAATAATTACCTTAAGTTAAATATCCAAAATCAACCATTCAAACTATAGCAAATATAGCTACGTTATTACACTTCCACGAAGTAATTACTCAAATACATTATCCATGAGTAACTTAAACAAATTGCAACTAAATCATCCAAGCTCCTAAGCTTGGCTCCGATCACGTCCTTCGTTCCGTCCATTCCCTGTGCCATCAACTAGGGTAGAAGTAGGGCGTTAGATAACGCGCCCAGTAGGTATTCCAATTAGGGTCAAACACATGGGTTAGTATAAAAATCCAGATATAATACATCATCTCATATCTGTAAAACATCGTGTCCTAAACAGTGTATGATAATAGAGATCCAATCATACAGATAAAACTAGAAACAATGTATGATAATAGAGATCTTAATCATGCTGAATCAATGCCATGCCATGAGTGTCATATGCCATGAGTCCCACCCATCAGCCATAACACAATCACAAAACATCCTCTTGATGGAAAGCTCCTCATCAAGGTACACAAACATAGTATCCTCTTGATGGAAAACTCATCATCAAGGTATCCCCACAGTTTTCTTACGGACGCCCCTACGGAGTGTGGCCTCCGGTTACCTCTTGATGAATAATGCACATCAAGGTACCCCTCACGACTTACGGACGCCCCGACGGAGCGTGGGTCTCTGGTTACTTCTTGATGGATAATGCACATCAAGGTACCCCTCACGACTTACGGACGTCCCGATGGAGCGTGGGTCTCCAATTACCTCTTGATTGATAATGCACATCAAGGTACCCCCACAGTTGCCTTACGGATGCCCCGACAGAGTGTGGTCTCCGGTTACATATCGTCCCTCTATGCTATGCATGAGATGCAAATAATCACATGCTATGCAATTATACAAATCATAGCATTAAAATCTCATCTTTGAAACATATCATTTACACAAAATAATTCATCAAAATTTGAATTTAAAACCATCATACATATCCCATGGTATCAAAGAAGTAGAATCCTACCAATGGTCAACTAACGTGTCCTTGCGTTTTTGTCCGAAAATCGATCACTGATCGTACACTGCTTGTGAGGTCTCGTTACCTTATTACATTTCAATCAATCAAACCCATGTTCCATTTTGATTTCCATTCATGTCTAAGTCCATAAACACACCTTAGTGGGGTTCGGCCATACAACATGGCCGAACCTCACTCCCTTGGTTTTGTGCCCTTCTTTTCAATCCTTTGATCTTTTAAATTAAGTCCAAGATCATGCCATCTTTGTTTCATTAATCTAATCACTTATAGATTAATCATTTAACATTACTAACCACTTAAGTCCACAAAAACATTCCTCATGGGGTTCTGCCATACACCATGGCCGAACCCATGATCTTTCATTTTTACCCATATTTACTTCTTTGCCATTATTTCCATCACCTTATGTTTAGGTCCAAAAACATAGGTTCATGAGTAAACATCTCATGCACAAATAATCCCTCAACATAAAAACCCATAATCAAATGCTTCCATCTCCTAACATAATCATTCATCTAAACATGATAGATCCATGAATGACCCATTAAAGTGGTTCATGGGATTCGGCCATACAACATGGCCGAACCCATGGTATCCCATTTTAATCCTCTCTTTAAATCATTTACTACCTTGAGCCCATAAATCAAGTCCCTCCATGGGGGTTTACTCATACCCTTAGGTCATCATTTACAACCCAAAGTCCATCAACATGATTTCCATTTTTTTCATGATCAAAATGCATCTAAGTCCATCAACATCCCTCCATTTAAAACCTTTAAAAACATTAATAACCTTCCATGGGGTTCGGCCATACAACATGGCCAAACCCTATGGTTCAATAAATCACACCTCCATGATTTATCTTTTTAAAAACCTATTAAGATCATTAACCAACTTACATGGTTTTCATCTTTCAAAACCCATAACAATTACTAACATACTTCCATTTTAAAACCTTTTAATATCCTTAACCCGTTCCATGGTTTAACCACCTTTAAAACCATTTACACCAATGATATTCTTCCATGGGGTTCGGCCATACAACATGGCCGAACCCTATGGTTCATCAATTTATTCTGAAAGTCATACTTCCAAGATTTAATCCTTTGATGGGGTTTGGCCACACACCATGGCCGAACCTCATCAATCGCCTTTTTGTCCTTGATGGTTCTTATACATACAATTTAGGGTTTCGCCATGCAAGGGCCAAACAATGATCCTTGGTCATTCACCATTCCATACATGGTTCATGCATAAAGTCCTTAGCCATAAGAATTAGGGTTCGCGCCATGCAATGGCCGAACCATGTCCTTGACCATATTAATTAATAAAATCTCATGGAGTACTTACCGATTCCGCTACTCCTCTAGTTTCTTTCACTCCTTCTTGTTCCTTTGATCGTCTTCTTCCTTAGCCTCTTCTTCCTCCTTGATCCTTGGCTAAGTGTGAACTTGAGAGATCTTGAGATGAAACTTCAAGGAGAGGGTTCGGCCAAGAGAGTGTAGGTTTGAGAGAGAGAGGGAAATTTGGGATAGAAAATACTCTTAAGTCCTTTGTCTTTTGTCAATGAGAGAGGGTCGGCCTTGTGTGAAAGCCTGAGAGTGAGATGGAGCAAAGAATCCTCTTTGTTTGTCCAATATAATTCAGCCAAGGGTGGTATCCTTTGGTTGATACCCCTTTTGTAACTCCCATGACCTTTCACCTCCCCATTGATACTTACTCTGGGGGTTTCATCCCATGAGATTAAACTCCCAATCTTACGCCCCTTGGGCTTCCATGTTCCAACGTGTAGCCATGTGTGTCTTTGTAAGACTTTGGAATTTCATGTTATAAATAATTACGGATTTTGCCATTTTAATTGTGAATTAACAGATATGAACCTTAGATGGGTAAGGTGTTGGGTCATTGGCCCAATTAGGACCCAACGGTTATGGTATAAGGTCTAATTTAAATCAAATGGGGCTGAATTAAAATGGTAGGAGGTGTATGAGGATGACACACACACGCATAGAGAAAATCAAGGAGTTTAGTCGACCAAGGATTGTCCAATATGGACAACACGCATGGATGAGATGGGATTAGGCAATGACATCCAATTGCCTAATCCAAATAAAGAAGATGTCTAAGAAAAATTCAATAGAGGTTGCTTGGCCGTGTGTGAAGGTTTTCATATCCACGTTTATGCGCAAGAGTGTCTCTAAAAGGGGGTCATTTCCTTGTTGAGAGTAACACTAAGGCAATTGCTAAATTGCAAGGGGCGCACTGCACCTTCTAAATATAGGACCAAGAGGAAGTTTCATAAAAGAAAGACAAGGGGCGCACGGCATACACACTCAAGGCCGAACTCTCCCTTTCCCTCTCAAGTCTCACTCTCGGCCAAAGAAGTAAGAAGAAAAACGAAAGAGGCTAAGGAAGAAAATGATCGGAAGTGTAACACCCCGCCCTTTTCACTCTAATAATCAGAGTTTATTTTTTTTTATAATAATAACCAAGTGATCAGGGCGGAATGTCACGACGCGAGTTAAGTTCGGACTTCTAATATCTGACCCTTAACTGGCCAAACCCATATGTGCATGGACTAAGTCCATGAGAAACGATTCACATATGGCACCAATTTAAACTTGCGGAATAAACCTAATATAACTGAGGATTATAATAGAACCTATGACTACTCCATTTCATATCTTTAGATAGCAAAGTATATAGTCATATTCTCCAAAATTACTAAAATAACCTTAAACTAACATTCATTCCAAACCATCCAAAATAAACCAAAGCCTAGTAACTAGTTAACTACATTATTACATGCCGACATCATCTAACTATCAAATTACATTGTCCATATAAATAGTCCATAAATCAATCCATTAAAAGTGCATTCAAAGCCCGAGCTCCTATGCTTGGTTTCCTTCAAAATCATCGTTCTTCCCCTTTCCTGGGTCATCCACTAAGGATAGAGATAGGACGTTAGATCAACGCACCCAGTAGGTATTTCCGATAGGGCTACCACAAGGTTAGTATAAAAACATGCAAATAATATAATAATACATTTTCATCAAAATCTCATAAAAACAATGCTATGTATGTAATGCACATGTAATGAGTCCCACCCATCACAAATATACGTAGCCTCCTTTTGACGGGATTCTCATCGTCAAGGTACCCCACAGTGGTCTTTCAGACACCCCGACGGAGTGTGGCCTCCGGTTTCCTCTTGATGGGATTCTCATCATCAAGGTACCCCACAGTGGTCTTTCGGATGCCCCGATGGAGTGTGGCCTCCGGTTTCCATAATCATCACCCCATGCCATGCATGAGATGTCCATGAGTTCATGTCATTCGTAAATACATCTAAACATACAAAACCACTTTGAAACATAATAACTTAGCACATAATTCATCAAAACTAAGATAAAACATCAAATATAGTGTCGTTACAAAAAGGTAGGAAACCTACACAAAGTTTACTTAGATTGACCGCTCTTTTAAACCGTCACCCGTTTACGACTTGTATTCCGTTCAAGAAGTCCCGTTACCCTATTTATATAGCAGCAAGTCAAACATATGTCCATATCATTTCAAACTTAGTCTAAGTCCCAAAAACCACTTTGTGGGGTTCGACCATACCCCATGGCCGAACCTCACCCACTTAAATTTTGGTCTCTCTTTTTATTTAACCAAAACCATACAATTTACTTAAATACAAACCCCAATCCACCAAATGCAACATTGTGGGGTTCTGCCATACACCATGGCCGAACCTCACTTAATTTTGTTTTAATCCCTCATTTGAATTCTTAAACCCAAACACACCTTCAAATAACTTAATCAAACACCTTAACTACAACCATACCTCTTTGATTTTGATTCTTATTTCCTTTGATCATTTCATTCATATTTACCATGTTGCCATTAGCATAACCCTTTGTTTAATTTTTCTTAAAAACCAAAGTCCATATCCAAACAACCTTAGTGGGGCTTGGCCATACAACATGGCCGAACCTCACCCTATGGATTTTTATCCCATGTTCTATCATCTATCATGGTTGATCAATTTAACACTAAATCCACAACTAAACATAGGTGATTCTTAAATCAAAAGCATATAACAAATCATAATTTCCAACATAATCTTAATCCAATTATCCCATCAAAACAGTCCATGGGGTTCGGCCATACACAGGGCCGAACACTATGGTTCTCTTAATTCAATTATTCCATCATTTAAGCTCAACAATTTAGCCATCACAACCATATGGTTCAGCCATCCCATAGCCGACCCAAGATATTAAACTTATCTTCATTCAAAACCCCTTTAACACCCTCATTACATAATATGGATTTTATCCCTTAAAAACCACAAAATCACCACATCCTTTCATGGGGTTCGGCCATCCAAAGTGGCCGAACCCTATGATCCAATTTCTACCATTCTTTTACAGCATAAACCATGATCCAAACCTTTGATTGATTCGGCCATACGATTGCCGGATCATGTTCCCTTAGTCATTCCTTTTAACAAGTGTTTATTGAGCACTTACCAAACCGTGACTCCTCCGGTTCTTTCACTTCTTCTTGATCCTCTCCTTAGTCCTTCCTTCCTTCTCCTTTAGCTGAGACTGATCTTGCTTGTAGGCTTCTTGAAATGGTCTAGCCAAAGTATTGATTTGAGAGAGAGAGATAGAACTTTTGGCCTTGAATGATAGTGATAACCTTGATGCCAAACTCCTTTGCTGAATTTTGTCTTGGTGAAATGATCAGCCAAGGACTGATTTTGAGAGAGACAACCAGCTAGTGTCCTTGGTCTTCAGAGGTGAAATACGTCCAAGAGAGAGAGAGGGAGAGAGTGAAAATGAATACTCCTTTGGCTAATGAAATTCAGCCTAAGGTTGGCATTACATGTAACTCCCATACCCATTAACCAAAATCCTTTATGTTTACTTGGGGGTTTCATCTATGAAATGAAACTCCCCAAAGCATCAACGTCTCCCATGGATTGCATTGTGTAACCTCCCCCTTACCTCCTCCTCTCATTAACGTCTCAAATGGGGGTTTCATCTTGTGATGAAACTTTTCCCCTCCTCCAACGTGTAGAGTAGAATTTTGAATTTGAAATGCCATAACCCCTTATGTAACTCCACCTCCCTTGATTCTCACCAATGCCCCATGTGGGGGTTTCATGTATGGAATAAAGCCTCCATACTATCCAACGTGCATAATACTTTTGATTTTGAAACATAACCTCTCCATTTGGAATTTCATGCAAGACATAATACTCCCATGCAATTCCAACGTGTAACAACTTTGAATTTGAATACTACTCCTCACATTTGTAACTCCCAAAACCGCCACCCTATTCATTTCTTATGTAGGAGTTACATGCATGGAATTGCCTCTCCATGCAGCCAACATGTGGAGTGGTTTTGTTTTGAAACTACAAATCTTCTCCCTCACATTTACATTTACTCAACTTAATTATTTAATTCAACTCCATCTAAACGCAATCATTTATTTCCACTCAATCCAAACTCAATCATTTAATTCATCTTAATCCAATTAACCTTTGAGCACACCTAATGGTCAAACATGTCAACCATGACCCATTGGGTCCCATTTGGGTCCTTTGACCCAATTAACCACTTTGACCCAAATAAATGTACATTACCCATTTAATTTAATTTAATCCCATAACACCTACATTGAGTTTTATTTGAACAATGGGTCCCACCATTTTCTCATCCACGATCATAACCCTTTAATTCATAACTCCATTGGCATTTTCGTAAATATTGATATATTGAAAAATCTAGGGTATTACAGGAAGAATAAGTCGGAGCGAAGGAAAACCAGAGGAGTCGCGGAACCGGTAAGTATTTTGATAATTTTGTTTAAAATAAGGAACCATAGGGTTCGGCCATGGTGCATGGCCGAACCCCATGGAAGAAAGATTAAGGGATGGATGATGAGATTTAATGGAATAATGAACCATAGGGTTCGGCCATAGTGCATGGCCGAACCCCATGGAAAGACATGGTTTAATTTATGGGTTTTTGAGGGATGAAAACCATGGAAATGGTTGATAATTTTATTGGGTTTCAAAGCATGAAAATCATAGAAGTATGCTTATGGTTTTAAAAGGTTTTACAAGGTTTGGATGAATGTAAGAAATTAAAGAACCATAGGGTTCGACCATGTTTCATGGCCGAACCCCATGGAGGTGTGTTGGTAATGATTATGGGTTTTTGAAGGATAAACTCCATGGAAAATTATTCATATTTTTAAAAGGTTTTACAAGGAGAAATATATAATTGGTGACATGTATTTAGATCATGGAAGATCAAGGATTAATGATTTTTAAAGAGAAGATTATGAACCATAGGGTTTGGCCATGGTGTATGGCCGAACCCCATGGAGGATGGTTGTTACTTTAGAAAGGTTTTAATGAGGGACTTTTGGATCAAAAAGGAAAGAACCTTGATTTATAGATATTATGTCTATCAATGTCTTAAATGAATGGAGAATTAGTTGGAGGATGCAAATATATGTTTACGGATTATGTTGTTGGACCTAGAAATAAGGGGATGAAAGATCATGGGTTCCGTCTTGCTCCTCCGCTCTTTTCTTTCCGTAGTCTTTCTTCTTTCTTCCTCCTTGATCTTCAGCCAAGATGAAAATCCCAAAGAGATGGTTGGGCCTTGGTGAAGGTTTGAGAGAGGGAGAGGAAGAGATAATGGAAACCCTATGTCTTTTTTTGTAACACCTCGAATTTTCAAGTTATACATATTTACGGAAATTACCCATTTAAATTATGAATTTTCGATATGGATCTAAGATGGGCAAAATGTTGGGTCTTTGTCCAATTAAGACCCAACGATTTTGATAAATGGTTTCAAATAAATTTAAGTGGGTTGAATTATTTTAGTAATGCAAAATTAAATAGATAAAAGATTGCATGGCCGAATATAAAATTTTATATCACAAAAAAATCAAGGGGATTATATGCGCATAATATCTTGGATGAGATGAGATATTTAAGATTAAGTGGAAAGATTTTAGGATGGTCCTAAAATAGGTCATACGTTGGGTTTAGGCAATGATATCTTATTGCCAAACAATAAGATGTCTATAATTAATTATATGCGCATGATGTGGATGGATTTAAGTTAAGGCAATGGCTAAATTTGGAAAGTGCCTAAATATGGAAACATTGAAGCTAAATTTGGAAAGTGTCTAAATATGGAGAATAGTTATTAAGTTAGTAAGTTTCTAAGTTTAGAAGTTGGAAATTAAAATGGGAAGTGTAATTAAAGGGAAGGTTTAATAAAATGGAAGAGGCAACAAGAATGTGGCGCATGGCACTTTCTATTCTTGATTTAGAGAAGGTTTTATAAGAGACAAACAAGCGCACACGACATGAGGCAATTAAAGAAGGGAGCAAGGGAGCATAGCACATTCAAAATAGGGATTAAGGAAAATGGAAAGTCTTGTTGAGTGCAACTTACCGATCCCACGGCTCCTCCGGTTTCGTTTTGTTCCTTTTGGATCCTTAGCCTTCCTTCTTCCTCTTCTCCTTGATGTTCAGCCAAGATATGATCTTGATCCAATGAAATCTCTAAGGGCTGGTTCGGCCAAGATGTTGTAGGTTTGAGAGAGGGAGAGGAGGAGAGGATGGAAAAATACCCTTAGGTTTTAGTCTTAGGGTGGTGGTCGGCCAAGCTTGGAATGTTCTCTTATTTTTCTAAGTCCTTTCTTCTTCTTGGTCTTGGAAGAGAGGGGAGGACGGCTAGGAGAGGGAGGGAGAGAGGTCAGATGGGAAATGAGATGGGAAATGAGATGAAACCCTAGACTTTTCCCATCTCACTTTGGGTTGCTTGTGCTTGACTCCACCACCTCCCATTTTGCCCAATCATAGTCCATGCATGCCCTTGATCTTAGGCCTCTTGTCTAGTAAACCACCCATGTACAGGGTTTTGGGAGTGGGTTTTCATGGTGGTTTAGTGGTTTGGTGGTTTGGGTGAGGTGGAACCACCACCTCATAATGGGTCAATGCATGCCCAAGCTTTCCCCCATTTTATGGATCTTTGTTTAGCATACCACCCTTCCATGGTCAATGGTTTTGCATGGTTTGGATGAGGTGGCACCCCCACCTCATTTTTGGCCAAGGCATGCTCTCCACCTAGGCTTTTGGTCTAGCCAAGGGGGAAGCATGCCCTCCATGTGGCACTCCATCCATGCCAACGGTTTTGGTGATCTTAGTTTGGTGGTTTGGGTGGTTTCTATGAGATGAAACCACCATTTGACTCACCCATTTATTTATTTAATTTGATTTTTAACTTAGGTCATTTAATTACATAATTTAATTCCATTTAATTTCTTTTATTTTCTCCATGAATCCCTCGCATGCTACGCGCTGGAGGGCATTCTCACGGCTATTTTGCACACTTGATGTGTTTGGATGCGCAGAGCTAGTTACTATTTTTACCCCATGGGGGTGGTGCTAGCTTCGTTAAGCATTGTTCGGCCGTCTTAGAGCTTGACTGAATCACCTTTGGGGTGAAGGGATGCAAAACGAGGTAGACTTGATCACGTTGGACGTGGGCCCTAAGTCTTGCTAGGGGTTGGGGTATGTTTATGTTTTGATATTACTGCTACATTCATGTAGTGACGCATTCGAGTGTTGTTCCTACGAATAAAATATCTCATGGTAGATGATGTGCCTGGATTAATTATGCCCATGAATGGATTATACCCATAGGAGGGTTATATTCATGGATGGTTAATAACCATGGATAGATAATACTCACTGATAGAGTGGTACAAGGGATGGATGTGTATAACCGTGGATGATGATTCCCATGGTGGTTTGGATCGATGCCGGTATTGGTATCGTAGGAGTTTTGAACGAAAGGTGTTAGCCACATTGTGACTTATGTACAAATGAAGATATGCTTACTTTTGGAGATGTACTTAAAGGAAAAGTTAAAGAGTCTAGTGAAACTTGAATGGGAAGCTATGGGCGACTGCTGAGTTAGACTGACCAGCTGACTCTGTAGTTAGCCGATGGAGTTTCAGGAGAGCGCAGCTAGAAACCTTGTTAAAATGGAATCAGGAAAAGTCTTGAGCATAGGCTCGTATTGGCAGGCTATCTCACACAGAGAGTAGACGAATGAATGTACTGAGTGAGTACGTATGGAAAATATCTTGGTAGCAGGTAAAGTGAAACAGAGTACATGGATCTACATAAATCGCAAATGGGTTCACAAGAAAAAGAGATAACATGAGACGGAGTAAATTCTGCGAGAATGAAACTCATAGGTTGATATGAGTGATTTTGATGCAATTAAGTGGTACTTGACAAGATTGAACATGAACAACGGATAGATCCAGAAATGGAGGAGATATGGGCCAAGATGTCTACTGGCAAGGTCCTACCGGAATAGGAGTTACGACCAAGACAGGGTCTTGTTTTCTGAGGTAGGATATATGTACCTAAGAGCTGCAGAAAAGAGTTACTGATTGAGGCACACCAGACCAAACTCTCTATTCATCCGGGCAGCACCAAGATGTATCACGACCTGAAGAGACATTACTGGTGGCACGGACTCAAGAGGGATGTGGCAGAATTTGTGGCTCATTACTTAATTTGTCAGCAGGTTAACAGAACATCAGAAGCCACTAGGGTTACTCAAACCCTTGCCAGTGCCGGAATGGGAATGGGAGCACATCTCCATGGATTTTGTGACAGGGTTGCCAAGGTCTTCAAAGGGCAATGATGCAATATGGGTCGTGGTAGACCGACTGACCAAGTCTGCACATTTTCTTCCCATTAAGATGACAAACTCATCTAAGACTTTGGGTCGGCGGTATACCAAGGATATCATCCGATTACATGGTATTCCCCAGACTATAGTGTCCGACAGAGATGGCCGATTCACCGGCAGAGTATGGAAGAGTATGTAGTCGGCCATGGGAACAAATCTACTGACTAGTACAACATTCCATCCTCAGACTGATGGGCAGTCTGAGAGGACAATACAAACATTGGAGGATATGCTGAGAGCATGCATGCTAGATTTCAAGGGTAGATGGGAGGATCACTTGCCGTTGGAAGAATTCTCATACAACAACAGTTATCAGGCAAGCCTTCAGATGGCTCCATTTGAGGCTTTATATGGTAGACCATGTAGATCACTCGTGTGCTGGACAGAGGCCGGTGAACCTGCATGATTGGACTTGAGTTGGTTGCAGAGACCACAACGCAGATACAGTTGATACGGCAGCACCTATTGGCTGCACAGAGTCGTCAGAAAAGCTATGCTGACAAGAGGAGGAGGTTCCTTGAATTTGAAGTGTGGGAATGGTGTTTTTGAAAGACTCGCCACGAAAGGGACACATGAGATTTGGAAAGAAGGGGAAACTGTGGCGAAGATATGTGGGACCGTTTTCAATCATAAGAAGGATGGGGGATGTGGCTTATCAATTGGCACTCCCTTCACAGTTGGCATCCTTGCACGATGTGTTTCATATATCGATGTTGAGGAAGTACAATCCTGATCCCTCTCATGTACTGCACATGCAAGACATAGATATCCAAAGCGACGTGACATACGTCGAAAAGTTTGTCCGAGTGGTGGACATAGAACAAAGGGTATTACGGAACCGAGCGATCCAGTTTGTTAAGGTGGTATGGGATCGACACGGTAATGAGGAAGCCACATGGGAACTGGAGTCGGAAATGAGAACAGCTCATCCTGAGCTATTTATGTAAATGTTTGAAACCCTACTTAGGTCAATTTCGGGAAGAAAATTTTAAAAGAGGATTGTATTGTAACACTTCGGAATTCCATGTTATCAAAATTTACGGAATTTGCCATTTTAATTGCGAATTAACAGATATGAACCTTAGATGGGTAAGGTGTTGGGTCAATTGCCCAATTAAGACCCAACGGATTGTGGATATGGTTGCAATTGAAATAAATGGGTAAGATGTATTCAATTGGGTCAAGATTGTTAATTGGGTCAAAATGCCCGATTGCGGCCCAATGGGTCGTGGTTGACTTGGTTGACCACCAAGTGAGTTCAAACCTAATTTAAGTGGGGCTGATTTGAGTTGGAAATGGAATCAAATAATTGAGTTGATTCAAGTGAATTAAATGAGTTGATTTTAAGATGATCAGTTAAGTGAGTTGAATAGATTTGAATTAAAATCATATGGAGAGATAATGGGGTGGATGGTTATACATTTCAAATTCAAATTCAAAGGCACACATTGGAGCCATGGAGTTTCATCTCATGGATGAAACTCCTACATGGAGAGATAATGGGGTGGATGGTTATACATTTCAAATTCAAATTCAAAGGCACACGTTGGAGCCATGGAGTTTCATCTCATGGATGAAACTCCCACATGGAGAGATAATGGGGTGGATGGTTATTCATTTCAAATTCAAACAAAGGCAAGGCACCTGTTAGAGAGATAATGGGGAGTTTTGGTTTAATTTTAAAATTCAAACAAGGCTACACGTTGGAGAGATAATGGGGAGTTTTGGTTTAATTTTCAAATTCAAACAAGGCTACACGTTGGAGAGATAATGGGGAGTTTTGGTTTAATTTTCAAATTCAAACAAGGCTACACATTGGAGAGATAATGGGGAGTTTTGGTTTAATTTTCAAATTCAAACAAGGCTATATGTTGAAGGGATAATGGGGAGTTTTGGTTTAATTTTCAAATTCAAATAAGGCTACATGTTGGAGAGATAATGGGGAGTTTTGGTTTAATTTTCAAATTCAAACAAGGCCGAACTCTCCCTCTCCCTCTTGGTTGTTTCTCTCCTTCACACCCTCTATTAGCCGACCGCTCACAACGACAAAAGAGAAAAGAACTTAGAGTGTACATCCCAAACTCCTCTCCCTCTCACTCAAAGCCGATCCTCTCTCAAACCCACATAATTTGGCCAATCTCTCTCTCAAGCACTCACACTCGGCCAAAGGATCAAGAATAAGGAGGAAAAGGCTAAGGAAAGAAAGGATTAAAAGAACAAGCCACAACAAAGGAAAACCGGAGGAGTTGCGGAACCGATAGGTATTTTTATAAATTTTGTTTAAAGAAAAGAACCATAGGGTTCGACCATGGTGGATGGCCGAACCCCATGGAAGAAAAATTAGGGGATAAATATTGTGTTTTAATGGAAAGGATGGAGGGTTCGGCCATGGTGCATGGCCGAACCCCATGGAAGGACATGGGTTATATATTTTTGATGGATTTGAAAGATAGAAACCATAGAAGCATGCTTGTGATTTTAAAAGGAGTTAAAGGATTTTGGATGGAGGTATGAATGGGAATCATTAAAAGATCAAACCATATGATTATGATATAATTTTAAGGAAAATAAGGAACCATAGGGTTCAGCCATGTTGTATGGCCGAACCCCATGGAAGAGTATTTGATGGAACATATTAAGGAGCATTTAGAGTTCTTATGCATGTTAAATGAATGGAGGATTGAAGAAAGAAATAATGGATTTAATTATATATATCTATGTTCATGGATTATGTTAATAGTTATGGATTTGTATAAATGGCAATGATGAAAGATCATGGGTTTGGCCATGGTGTATGGCCGAACCCCATGAGGACTTTTTTTTTTATGGACTTAGGTGGTTACCAAGCTTAGATGATTAAGTTAAAGGATTAAAAGACTCAAAGGAAGGACCAAAACCAAGATGGTGAGGTTTGGTCATGTTGTATGGCCGAACCCCACTAAGGTATATTTGGTGGACTTAGGATTTTTTTGAATGATCAATTTTGGACCTAAGCATGAAGGGATGGGAATAATGGCAAATGTGTAAATATGGGAGGAAATGATAGACCATGGGTTTATGTTACGATTTTAAAGGATTAACTTGGTGATGCATAATTGAACTTAAAAGATCAAAGAACTCAAAGGAGGGAACTAAAACCAAAGAGGTGAGGTTCGGCCATAGTGTATGGACGAACCCCACAAGGTTGTGTTTATGGACTTAGACTTAATAGAAATCAAATAGAACATGGTTTGATTGATTGATGTGTATAAAGTAACGGGACCTCACAAGCTGTGCACGATCGTGATCGGTTGCCAGTTTAAGAAGCAAAGACACTTTAGTGGTCATTGGTAGGATTCTACCTTTTTGAAAACATGGTTTATGTATGATGGTTTTTATCTTATTTTGATGAATTTATGTTGTAAAAGATATGCTCCAAATGTGAGTTTTAATGCTATGTTTATAAGATAAAATAGCATGTGTTTCATTAGCATCTCATGCATCGCATGGGGTGAAGGATATGTAATCGGAGGGGCCACACTCCGTTGGGGCATCCGAAAAACCTATGTGGGGTACCTTGATGTACATTTTCCATCAAGAAGAAATCGGAGGGGCCACACTCCGTCGGGGCATCCGAAAGACCAATGAGGGGGTACCTTGATGATGAGAATCCCATCAAGAGGTTATATGTACTTGTGATGGGTGGGACTCATTGCATTTGACATCATGACATGGCATTGTTTTTATGTGGTTTTGACATTATGTTATTATATATGATTTGTACTAACCATGTGTAGACCCTAAATGGAATACCTACTGGGCGCGTTGTTCTATCTAACGCCCTACTTTTACCCTAGTGGATGACATAGGAAAGGAAAGGGACAATGAACGTGATCGGAGCCAAGCAAAGGAGCTTGGATATGTGATTGGATTATATTTTATTTATGTTACTCATGGACATGTAATTTGAGTAGCTAGACTTCGGGCATGTAATAATTTAGATCTTTGTTATGGTTTGTGAATGGTTACTTTGGTTATTTAAGTTAAGTTAATCATTTATAATTGACGGAGTACTTTGCTATCTAAAATGGAATAGACTTAGGTTCTATTATAATCCGCATGTTTATATTATTATGTGTGAACCGTTTTCATGGACTTAGTCCATGCACACATAGGGTTGGCTAGTTAAGGGTCTGACTTTAGAAGTCCGGACTTAGCTCGCGTCATAACGTCCCGCTCTCTGTCACTCTTAAAAAAAAAATAGACTCTGATTTTCGAAAAGTGAGTGTAAAAGGACGGGGCGTTACAGCCCGACCCAACTAGCAGGTCATAGTCAAACTAGAGTTTAGTCGGGTGAACCCTAATCGGGTAATCGGTTATTTTAGCTAAATTCTTTGATATAGCTTGAAGTTGTTTGAATGTGTCACACAATAAAATTTTGAACTCTAGACCCCCAATATGTGTTTATCATAGTCTAAATTGAAGTTGGGGAATAGAAACAAAATTTTTAAATAGTGTTCCAAAAATAGCAATGTCTACTTTTGGAAACTTTCCAAATTTAGAAAATTTCAAATTTGATGTGCTATCGGGGTCCACAATTGTCAATAAGATCTATTTGAATATTATTATTCAAATTTTAATTTTATATTCCATTTTTGGGAACTTTCAAAAAAAAAAAACGCTTTGGTGGGACCCAAGTGAATTTATTTTCTGAAGGAATTGATTAGAGAACTTATTTTGAGAAAATAAGATTTTAAAATTGAAAAAAAAAATTAATTTTGCAAAGGTCCAATTGATTTTGGAAATTTTTAAGTTGGAGAGTAAGTGAGCCATGATCTCACATGATTTTTTACGTTAAAAGAGAAATTAATTGCCTTGAGCGTGTGAGCCAAGGGGCCCCACACCTTGGGTACACACCCAAGAGAGAGAATATTAAAGGATTTTCGAAAATCCCATAAGAATAAAAGTAGATCAGCTACCTCCTTGCTATTGTAACGCCACGCCCTTTTTCACTCGGTTTCCGTAAATCAGTATCTATTTTTTTTTTTAAAAATAACAGAGTGATCAAAAGCGGGACTTCACGACGCGAGCTAAGTCCGAATTTCTAAAGTCCGACCCTTAACTGGCCAACCCTATGTGTGCATGGGCGAAGTCTATGAAAACGGTTCACACATAACAATATAAATATGCGGATTAAAATCATAACTGCGGAATTATAATAAAACCTAGTTCTATTCTATTTTAGATAACAAAGTACGTCAAGTCCTTAATCATAATTAACAAAAACATAATTATCCGAATAAATATCTAACCATAGCAAATCATCTAAATTATTACATGCCGAAGTCTAGTTACTCAAATTACAAGTCCATAAGTAACTTAATCAAAATATAAACTAAAAGCATCCAAGCTCCTATGCTTGGCCCTTTTCGCGTTCATCTTTTCCCTCGTTTCCTTTATCATCCACTAGGGTAGAAGTAGGGCGTTAGAACAACGCGCCCAGTAGGTATTCCAATTAGGGCTAACACATGGTTAGTACAAAACATGCATAATAATATCATAATGTCAAAAACCATATAAACCATGCCATGTCATGATGTCAAATGCAATGAGTCCCACCCATCACAAGTACATATGAGTACCCCCACATAGGTCTTTCGGATGCCTTGACAGAGTGTGGCCCCTCTGGTTTCTTCTTGATGGAAAAACACATCAAGGTATCCCACATAGGTTTTTCGGACGCCCTGAAGGAGTGTGGCCCCTCTGGTTTCTTCTTGATGGAAAAACACATCAAGGTATCCCACATAGGTTTTTCGGACGCCCTGACGGAGTGTGGCCCCTCCGGTTACATATCCTTCACCCCATGCCATGCATGAGATGCTAATGAAACACATGCTATTTTATATTGTAAACATAGCATTAAAACTCACAATTTGAAACATAACTTTTACAACATAAATTCATCAAATTAAGATAACAACATTGTACATAAAGCCATGGTTTCAAGGAGGTGGAATCCTACCAAATACCACTAACATGTCATTGCGCTTTCGTCCAATAACAGCTCACGATTGTACACACCTTGTGAAGTCCCGTTACCTTATAATATATCAATCAATTAAACTCATGTCCCATTTGATTTAACATTAGGTCTAAGTCTATAAACACAACCTTGTGGGGTTCGACCATACCCCATGGCCGAACCTCACTTACTAGATTTTAGTCTCTCCTTTGATTTATTAATCAAACACCACTAAAGTAATCATTTAATCACTTATACAATAATAATCTATTCTTGGTAACAACCTAAGTCCACCCAATCATTCCTCATGGGGTTCGGCCATGCACCATGGCCGAACCCATGGTCCATTAATTCTACTTAATTACCATAATGCCATCCATGGCTATCATTCCATTATTCTAACCCTTCATCCCTTGGTTTGGTGAACCATTCATTAAAAATATATATAGGCAATATTAGATTCATAATTGACCCATAGAATTGGTTCTGTGGGTTCGGCCATACACCATGACCGAACCCTATGATGTCTAACTTTCCAATTTCTCAATTTAAATGACTTATAATCTTAGGTCCATAAATTTAGACATTACATACATGAATCCACCAATGATCCACAACCATAGAACCATAAATAAAACCCTCCATATCTTAGCTTAATCATTCCTTTGTTTACACATGCATAGATCTCTAAATGGTTTATAAAATTGCTTCATGGTGTTCGGCCATACACATGGCCGAACCCATGATATCTAAATTCCAATTATATCAAATACCATCCTTGAATCCATAAATCAAGGTTCCTTACTTCCTCTTGAACATCATTTAATCCCATATAATTTAACCAATGTTCTTTTCTTGGGGTTTGGCTATACCACATGGCCGAACCCTATGGTTCATCATTCTATTAAATTTCTATATCATTCCCTTAATTTTCTTCCATGGGGTTCGGCCATACACCATGGCCGAACCCTATGGTTCCTTTCTTTAAACAAAATTATCGAAATTACATACCGGTTTGGCGACTCCTCCGATTTTCCTTCGCTCCGAATTGTTCTTTCGATCCTTTTCCTTCCTTAGCCTCTTTTGTGTATGCCGTGCGCCACTTAGTCTTGCTGCTGCCTCTCTTTGAATGTGTATGCCATGCGCCCCTTGCTGCCTCTCCTTGAATGTGTATGCCATGAGCCCCTTGCTGCCTCTCTTTTATAATTTCCAATCAGTCCTATCTTAGAAGGTGCCGTGCGCCCCTTCTTCCTTATGCGCCTCCCTTCTATAAAACTTCCACTCAGCCTATATTTAGAAGATGCCATGCTCCCCTTCCATTTAGCAATTTCCTTAGTGCCGTTTTTAACAAGGAGAGGACCCCTTTTTAGAGATACTCTTGTGCATAAATGTGGATATGAAAATCTTCACACACGGCCATGCTATCTATATTTTTAATCTTAGACATCTTCTTTATTTGGATTTAAGCAATCGGATGTCATGGCCTAATCCAATTCATATAAGCGTGTTGCCCCTTTAGGACAATCCTTGGTCAACTAAACTCCTTCATTTTCTGAGAGAAAATCTAGCCTTAGCTGTGATGTATGCGTGTGTCTCAACCTCATCCAGACCGTCCCAAATTAAATATAGATATATTGCATTACCATTTTAATTCAGCCCCATTTAATTTACATTGAACCTTATACCATAACTGTTGGGTCCTAATGGGCCATTGACCCAACACCTTACCCATCTAAGGATCATATCCGTTAATTCACAAATTAAATGGGCAAATTCCGTAAAAAGTAATCACATCGAATTCCGAAGTGTTACAATACAACCCTCTTTTTAAAATTTTCGTCCCGAAAATCGAGTGAAGTAGGGTTTCAAATATTTACATAAATAGCTCAAGATGAGTTGTTCTCATTTCCGACTCGAGGTCCCAAGTGGCTTCCTCAATGCCATGTCGATTCCATACCACCTTGATAAACTGGATCGCTCGGTTCCGTAATACCCTTTGTTCTGTGTCCACCACTCGGACAGACTTTTCGACGTATGTCACGTCGCTTTGGACCTCTATCTTTGATATGTTCAGTACATGAGAGAGATCAGGATTGTACTTTCTCAACATTGATATATGGAACATATCGTGCAAAAATGCCACCTGTGAAGGGAGTGCCAATTGATAAGCCACGTCCCCCATCCTTCTTATGATTGAAAATGGTCCCACATATCTTGGTGACAGTTTCCCCTTCTTTCCAAATCTCATGTGTCCCTTTCGTGGCGAGACTTTCAAGAACACCATGTCCCCCACTTCAAATTCAAGGAACCTCATCCTCTTATCAGCATAGCTCTTTTGCCGACTTTGCGCAGTCGATAGATGCTGCCGTATCAACTGTATCTGCGCTGTAGTTTCTACAACTAACTCAGGTCCAATCAGTGTAGTTCACCGGCCTGTCCAGTACACAGGTGATCTACATGGTCTACCATATAATGCGTCAAATGGAGCCATCTGAAGGCTTGCCTGGTAACTGTTGTTGTATGAAAATTCTACCAACGGCAAGTGATCCTCCCATCCACCCTTGAAATCTAGCATGCATGCTCTCAGCATATCCTTCAATGTTTGTATTGTCCTCTCACACTGCCCATCAGTCTGTGGATGGAATGTTGTACTAGTCAGTAGATTTGTTCCCATGGCTGACTGCATGCTCTGCCATACTCTGCTGGTGAATCGACCATCTCCGTAGGACACAATAGTCCGAGGGATACCATGCGACCTGATGATATCCTTGATATACCGCCGACCTAAAGTGTAATAGCCCGAAATTTTAAATCAATCTATATTTGGCATTTATTGATTTTAATTTGAATTTTGACATGAGGGAATACCAAATGGATCAAAAATTGAGACAAGGGTCCAAGAATGGCCCAGTTGGGCCATGGATTGGATGAAATCCATTTAATGGGTCAATGAGGACTAATCGAGTCAAGGATGGTCAAATTGGGCCCAATACTCATTTGGGACCCAATGGACCCAATTGAGGTAAGCCTAAGGTAAGGAGGGAATTTAATTGGGCCATGGGCCCAATGGTTACCCAATAGACCATGAATTGAAATTAATTCACTTAAGTCGTCAATGGTAAGTAATTGGGTCAATGGTAGTCAATTTGGGTCAAAGAGCCATATGGGACCCAATGGACCAAGGTAGCTAAGCCCTAAGGTAAATGGGTAAGACAAAATTTAATTGGGCCATGGGCCCAATGGTGATCCAATAAGAGGGATACATTTAAAAAAATTTAAATCACCTAAGTTAAGTAATAAATTGACCAAGGTAACATGGCCAATGGGGCCCACCACCACCTCACCAAGTGAGGTGGCGTGTGGACCCAAGAATAGTCGGGCCGACCACCATGGTTGACCAAGTCAACCATGGGTGGATCTTAGAGGGAATTTAATGAGATTAAATTAAGTGGGAAGTAATTAATTAAATTAACCTAGGGATCAAATTGATCTAAGTTAATTAACCTAAAATTAAATGGTCAAATGGTCAAAACCACTCCAACAAACACAAACCAGTTCAAGAAAACACAAAATGAAACCATGGGCTAAAGGGGGTGGTTTTATCCCAACCACCACCATTAATGCATATTGGTTGGTGAGGAGTTAATGTGAAGTTTGACTTAGGTAACCAAAAGATGAGACTTCATCTCATTGTCTCCATTTCCATTTTCTCTCTCTCCATCCCTCCTCACACACACAAAAATCGTCCCCCCACCTTGCAAAGGAAAGAGTGAAGAAAATTTAGAAGAAAACTTAGAAGAAAAAGAAGAGAAGAAGAGAAGAAAAGAGGTGGAACCTTGGATTCACCACTTGAAGATTAAGAGCTACCATCTTCATCATCTTCCCCTCTTCCCCTCTCTCAACCTAACACTATCTTAGCCAATCCAAGCATGTCCCACCATTGATCAAGCTCATCTAGCCGATCAAACAAGGAGAGGAAGAAGAAAGGAGGCCAAGGAAGTCGACGGGAGCGACAAAGACTGGAGGAGTCGTCGGATCGTAAGTATGTTCTAAACAAGAAATTTAATTTTTAGGGTTTTAAGTTTTGGAATCCATTTCCTTGGATTGGATGGTGGCCAAACCATCATGGGCCATGGATTTAAAAATCCATCCAATGGTAGGATAATGAATGGATAAGATGGAGGAATGGATTAAGAAAGTAATAAAATAGAAGAATGGAATTTTTAAGTCTTTATTAAGCATAGGAAAAATTGGATCTTAATGGTTTAATGGACCATAGGGTTCGGCCATGTAGCATGGCCGAACCCCATGGTAAATGTGGGAGGATTTTAATTAGGGTTTGAAGGTTTAAAATGGTGGAGAATGATCTATGATAAATTTAAATGGACTTATTGAGTATAGAATGTGATGTTTAGATGGAATGAAAATGGTGATGATTTAGTGATTTTAAAATGGATTATTTTTGGGACAAAATTAATGATTTTTATGAAGATCTTAAAGTTGGTGATAAATAGTAATTTTAATGGATGAAACAGGGTAGAAATTAATGGAGGAAATAATAGTTGCAAATGGATTCCCAAAGTGTATGATATAAGTTTAAATGGACCAAATGAATGATATTATTGATTTTAAATGGAATTTTTTAACAAAAAAAATCATGGACAAATATTCATAGAACTTTGGTCTTAAATGGTTCTGAGAAAGGTGGGCCATGAACCATGTGTTCGGCCATGGTACATGGCCGAACCCTATGGTAATGGTATGGGATTTTTAGACATGGAAAATAATGTGGAGGAATGGGAATTTGAATAGATGGGTAAGTATGGTATATAGTAATTTTTTTTTTATGGAAATGAGGATTTAGATGGATGATTTAATTTTCATTGGAAGTATGTTAAAATGGGTAAATGAAACCAAGAAAAATGGAGAAAGAAACATCATGGGTTCGGCCATGGTGTATGGCCGAACCCATGACCCAATTTTGGATCAATTTTTAGGCTAAGGTTAATGTATGTATCAATGCTTAGGAGTTTTGTTTTAAAGGGCCAAAATGAATGAAGATTAGCACTTTTAAATTTGATTATTTTGGGACAAAACTTAGTCTATAAAATGACATCCATAAAGGTGAGCCATGAACCATGGGTTCGGCCATGGTGTATGGCCGAACCCTATGGTGGTAATTGGTAATTTTAAAATGGAGAAGAATGATAGAGGTTAATGGAGTTTGTATGGTATGTGATGTTTTAAAAGGATGAAAAATGGGGACTTGAATGGATAATTTAAATTCATTAGAGATAGGAATTAAGGGGGGTAAAATGAACCTAAGGAAATGAAATTTAGGTATCATGGATTCGGCCATGGTGTATGGCCGAACCCATGACCCATTATATGGGCCACATCTTAGGCCAAATATGGAATTAGGTATGGGATTTAATTTTTACAAAATTAATTAAAATAGGTGATTGATGTTATAACGCTAGGTCATAGTCAATGAAACCCTATGTGGATTAGGAGTAAAATTCAATGCAATATGAATGATGAAAAGAAACGTGTAGATGCTGCGTTTTAGGCTCGCTCATTTGAATATTCGAAATGGTCAAAATCGGATTTATGTATGTGATTAAACCAATGGATAATGGGCTGAGTTAAGGGCCGATTGTCGATAAACTTATAATGTATTTAAAGATCATTGAATGGACCTAGGGTTATGATTAGTTAGGAACTTAATCATGGATAACGTATGGACTAATTCGGTAAATGTAATAAGGTATCGGACGTCGCAAACGGTACGCAATCGGCGACCGGATTATCGAACGAAAAGCGTAACGGAACGCGACACGGTATTCGGTAGGATTCCTACCTTTTTGCAAGCGATGGATATGTGATGGTGTTTTAAATTATTTTGATTTGGCTTATGATGGATTTATGATTATGATTTATCTTATGATGTGTTTTTAAGTTATGAATCATATGGATTATATTTTAATATTATGCATTATATGGCTATGTATGGTATATCAAAATTATGTGATGGTGTTTTAAATTATTTTGATTTGGCTCATGCATGGCATGGGCGGGAAAATAATGAAACCGGAGTCCATGCTCCCATTCCGGTATGACTTCACCAGTAGACATCTTGGCCCATATCTCCTCCACTTCCAGGTCTATCCGTTGTTCCTGTTCAATCTTGTTAACCATGTTGGACCGTATGATCAAATTACACATACTCCCATGGTTATTGATATATAAATTGAACTCTCGTATGGTATTCAACATCTCCCATTCTGTCCTGATCAAACATGCCATTGATGCATGTGATATACGGCTGAGGGCATCTGCCACCTCGTTCGCCTTGCCAGGGTGATAACGAAGTGCGAACTCATAATCCTACAGATATTCCATCCATCTGCGCTGCCTCAGGTTGAGCTCTTTCTGATCAAACAAGTACTTCAAGCTCTTATGATCTGAAAACACTTCAAATTTCTCGCCATATAGATAATGTCTCCAGTTTTTGAGAGCGAAGACCACTTAATTACATCAAAGTCACTCATATCAACCTATGAGTTTCATTCTCGCAGAATTTACTCTGTCTCATGGTATCTCTTTTTCATGTGAACCCATTTGTGATCTTATGTAGATCAATGTATTCTATTTCACTTTACTTGCTACCAAGATATTTTCCATACGTACTCATTCAAAACGTTCATTCGTCTATTCTCTGTCTGAGGTAGCCTGCCAATACGAGCCTATGCTCAAGTCTTTTGTTGATTCCATTATAACTAGATTTCTAGCTTCACTCTCCTGGAACTCCATCGGCTACGTACAGAGTCAGGTGATCAGTCTAACTCGGTAGTCGCCCATAGCTTCCCATTCGAGTTTCACTAGACTTTTAACTTTTCCACTAAGTACATCTCCAAAATTTAGCATATCTTCATTTGTACATAAGTCACAATGTGACGAACACCTTTTGTTCAAAACTCCTACGACACCAATATCGGCATCAATCCAAACCACCATGGGAATCATCATCCACGGTTATACACATCCATCCCTGGTACCACTCTATCAGTGAGTATCATCTATCCATGGTTAATAACCATCCATGAATATAACCCTCCTATGGATATAATCCATTCATGGGCATAATTAATCCAGGGCACATCATCTACCATGAGATATTCTATCCGTAGGAACAACACTCGAATACATCACTACGTGATTGTAGAAATAATATCAAAACATAAACACACCCCAACCCCTAGCAAGACTTAGGGCCCATGACTTACTAAGCGGAAGACCCACGTCCAACGTGATCATGTCGACCCCGCCCTGCATCCCTTCACCCCAAGGGTGATTCAGTCAAGCTCTAAGGCGATCGGACCACGTCTAACGAAGCTAGCACCACCCCCATGGGGTAAAATATTACCTAGCTCTACGCATCCACGCACATCAAGTGTGCGAAATAGCCGTGAGAGCGTCCTCCAGTGCGTAGCTTGTGAGGGACCCACTCCTCAACAGCAAGCCTTACGGGACCAAGTCTCTATATTTTATATCGAGGTTCCCACAGTCTCATAGCTACTCTAATACATACTCATAGAATCTATATACTTATCTCATCAATATCACGTGAGGAACGCACCCATGCCACATCTCAATAAAATCAAGTGACCTCATCACATGCATCTCAGTGTCAAAGTCCTCATAAACTCTTAAGTTTGCATACTTTATTGAAAATTATTCAAACTTCCATCACCATACAAGGGTTGGTAGTGTTAGAACTACCCTCTAAAACGTACCCACAACCATTACAAAATTTCCCCTTTCCCCGACATTCACTTACCACTCCTTAGCCTAACCTTCAATAGAAGACCCTGCATCATCATAAAAATCGAAGAAGTTGTCAGGGCATGTTGTCGACGTGTGCCCCAACACTCCACAAGTCAGACAGGGTATTATTTCCGCTCCCCCAATGTATGGACAGTTGGTCCTCTCCTTCCCGTACCCGTCAAGTCCACAAACAGGGCAAATAATATCAATAGGGTGGGAGCCATAAGTACAGTTGTGCCCCTCCTGATTGCATAATTCGCACATATAATCTGTCAACTCATCCGAAGTCAGAGTAGCCGGAGTATACTCGGGCGAGCCTATCTCCCTTACGGATTCTTCTAAGTTTTCGGGACATCTTCCTCGTCCCCTTCGGGTACAAAGGCTGGAGCAACCCCAACATTGTACTCGATTTTGTAACACCTCGGATTTTCACTTAATTATTTTGTATGAAAATAATCCATTTAATTTGTGAACATTGGTTATGAACCTTAAATTGTGTAAAGGGTTGGGTCATTGGCTCAAATAGGACCCAACGATTTAGGAATTGTTTTCAATAAAAATTCAATGGAGTTGAATTTAATTTGGCATTGCAATATTATATAAATAAGGAAGGAAATAATATTGCATGACCATGTATAGAAGAATTGCACATGTATGAGATATGCGCATGATATATTTTTAGGACTATCCAAAGTGGGAAGCTATATGCCAAAGCCAACAAATGTGAATTTTGGTTGTCTGAGGTTAACTTTTTGGGACATGTTATATCAGAAGAAAGTATAGCCGTGGACCCGGCTAAGATAAAGGCAGTAAAAGATTGGAAAGCGCCAAAGAATGTAACCAAGATCCGTACCTTTTTGGGATTGGCTAGTTATTACAGGAAATTTATCATGGACTTCTCAAAAATTGCAGCTCCACTTACTCGACTCACTCAGAAAGGAGTCAAATATGAATGGTCAAAATTGTGCGACCAGAGATTTGAAGAGCTGAAGATGAGACTTACCACTGCTCCTATCCTAGTTTTGCCCGAAACAAGTGTTATGAGGTACAATACGATGCTTCAGGAGAGGGGCTGGGGTGTACACTCAGTAAAAGTAATCGTGTGGTGGCATACGGATCAAGACAGTTGAAAATACATGAACGTCTCTATCCTACGCATGATTTGGAGCTAGCGGCAGTGGTCTTCACTCTCAAAAGCTAGAGACATTATCTTTATGGCGAGAAATTTGAAGTGTCTTCAGATCATAAGAGCTTGAAATATTTGTTTGATCAGAAAGAGATCAACTTGAGGCAGCGCAAATGGATGGAATATCTGGCGGATTATGAGTTCGCACTTCGTTATCACCCTGGCAAGGCGAACAAGGTGGCAGATGCCTCAGCCGTTTATCACATGCATCAGTGGCATGTTTGATCAGGACAGAATGGGAGATGCTGAATACCATTTGAGAGTTTAAACTTTACCCCAATAACCATGGGACTATTTACAATATGATCATATGGTCCAACATGGTTACCAAGATAAGAAGGATGGGGGACGTGGCTTATCAATTGGCACTCCATCACAGTTGGCATCTTTACACGATGTGTTCCATATATCGATGTTGAGGAAATACAATCCTGATCCTTCTCACGTGCTGAACATACAAGATATAGAGGTTCTAAGCGACGTGATATACGTCGAGAAGCCTGTCCAAGTGGTGGAAACAGAACAAAGGGTGTTATGGAACTGAGCGATCCAGTTTGTCAAGGTAGTATGGGAACGGCATGGCATTGAGGAAGCCACATGGGAACTCGAGTCGAAAATGAGAAAAGTTCATCCTGAGCTATTTAAGTAAATGCTTGAAACCTTACTTCACTCGATTTTCGGGACAAAAATTTTAAAAGGAGGGTTGTATTGTAACACCTCGGATTTTCAGTTAATTATTTTGTATGAAAATAATCCATTTAATTTGTGAACATTGGTTATGGACCTTAAATTGGGTAAAGGGTTGGGTCATTGGCCAAAATAGGACCCAACAATTTAGGAATTGTTTTCAATAAAAATTAAATAGAGTTGAATTTAATTTGGCATTGCAATATTATATAAATAAGGAAGGAAATAATATTGCATGGCCGTGTATAAAAGAATTGCACATGTATGAGTTATGCGCATGATATATTTTTAGGACTATCCAAAGTGGGAAGCTAAGGTCGGCAATTGCCATATTTATGTTGGGCGCATAGATCATCTAAAAGAGGCCCAAGGAAAGGGCTCACAGCATTGTTATTCTCATCCTAGCATTGGCCGATGGTGATGTATTAAAATAAGAAAGGGAGGTTGGCAATTACTAAATTAGGACAAGGGACGCACGGCCCTAAAGGGGGTTTCCTATCTTAAGCACCTTCTAATATTGGACCGAGGGAAGATTATAAAAGGAGAGGAGGACAAGGGCACACGATCTTACACCCTTCGTAGCCGAATTTTATTGAACTCTCTCCCTCTCTCAAGCTCTCATTCACGGCCACACATTCAACTTTAAGATCAGTTCGGTTTTGTGAAAGATCAAGAAGAAGAAGTGGAAAGAGGCTAAGGAAGAGAAAGATTGGAAGAACAAGAAGGAGTCGCGTAAACGGTTAGTATCTAATTGATAAATTTATTTTGAAATAAAGAACCATAGGGTTCAGCCATGGCGTTTGGCAGAACTCCATGGAAGAAGATTGGGAAAGGTCTTGATATTTTTTTAATGAAAGAAGACATGGTAGATGTATGGATTGTTAATGAGGAAAAAATCATGGGAGATGTTCAATAGATTCGTACGGTTTTAATGGATGTTGTTGGTGATTTTTAATGGAAGGTTATATATTATATCTGAAGGAACGAAAACCATGGAAAATCATGGTTTAAGTCGTGGGTTCTTTGGTTGGAAAACCATAGAATAAGATGAACGATAGGGTTCGGATATGGGTATGGCCGAACCCCATGAAAAGGGTATTGATGAAAAATTAATGGATTTAAATGAATGGTCAAGATTATGAACCATAGGGTTCGGCCATGGTGTATGGCCGAACCCCATGGAGTTGATTACCAATTTAGAAAGTAAATGAAAAAAGATGGATTTGTCTCTAAGGGTGAGGTTCGGCCATGGTGTATGGCCGAACCCCACTAGGGTCTATTTATTGAAACCTTATTAATTATGGAAAATGATTTCTAAATAAGGAAGGTTGTTTATTAAGAAAATTTGTAAAAATAGAAGGAGGGATTTAAAAATGGGAAAGTTTCTATTTTTGGAAGGTGGAAACTAAATTCGAAAGTTTTAAGTTAAGAACTTTCTAATTATGGAATCTAAATTTGTAAACTATCCAAGTATGGAAAGAAGGTTGCTAAATTAGGAAGCTCTTATTTGTGGAAGTTATGTTAAATTAGAAAGTGAATGGATTGTCTCAATTGGGTGAGGTTCGGCCATGTTGTATGGCCGAACCCCACAAGAAATTATTTATGGAAGATGATTGTTAATTATGGAATTGCTAATAACGGAGGTTGATGAAATTAATGGAAACTTAGGCATCATGGGTTCGGCCATGTGTATGGCCGAACCCCATGAACCAATTTTATGGTTTGTGGATCAAAATATGGATTTAGGTGTTTGTAATTGAATGAAATATTAACTATGGATGAGACCAATGGCAAAGTTGTAATTATAGCCTAAAGTGAAAGATCATGGGTTCAGCCATGATGTATGGTCGAACCCCATGAGGTCTCTTTTATGGATTTGAGTGGTTATGGAATTTATATGGACC
Source organism: Chimonanthus praecox (assembly GCA_022113865.1). Classification (NCBI taxonomy): domain Eukaryota; kingdom Viridiplantae; phylum Streptophyta; class Magnoliopsida; order Laurales; family Calycanthaceae; genus Chimonanthus; species Chimonanthus praecox. The sequence continues at coordinate 30,356,961 of CM039093.1, read as the reverse complement.
TAATATGATTAAAAGAAGGGAAGGATTAAAGTCTTAATTATGAATCATGAATCTATGATTATGAATCAGTTATGGGTCCACTGTGTTTATGTGTTAAGGAGTGGAAGGTTTGAAATGATTAAACGAAGGGCAAAGTTGTGAATATGGGGATTGGTTAATGGACTTTAAATGTTGTAAATCAAGTGGGACTTGGTTTTGATTTATTATTATATTATAAGGTAACGGGACCTCATAAGGTGTTTACGATCGTGAGGGGTTGCCGAACGAAAGACGCAAGCACACGTTAGTGGTCTTTGGTAGGATTCCACCTCTTTGAAACCATGGTTTATGTACTTTGTGTTTATCTTATTTTGATGAATTTATGTTTCAAAGGATATGCTTTATATTGAATTTTAAAGGCTATGTCTATATGAGGAAAGAGCATGTATTTTAAATATGATTTTAAATGCTATGTTTATGTTATAAAATAGCATGTGTTTCATTGGCATCTCATGCATGGCATGGGGTGGAGGATTTGTAACCGGAGGGGTCACACTCCGTCGGGGCGTCCGAAAAACCTATGTACAGTACTTTGACGTACTTTTCCACCAGGAAGAATCTGGAGGGTCCACACTCCGTCGGGGCGTCCGAAAGACCTATGTCGTGGGTACTTTTATGTACATGTGATGGTGGGACTCATTGCATTCGTCATCATTGTATGGCATGGTTTTACATGGTTTTGGATATATGTTATAATATACGTTTTGTACTAACCATGTGTTAGCCGTAACTGGAATACCTACTGGGCGCGTTGTTCTAACGCCCTACTTCTACTCTAGTTGATGACAGAGGTAATCAAGGGAAAGAGGAATGCAAGACGGGCCAGGCATAGGAGCTTGGATAATTTAGTTTATTATTTTTAGTAAAAGTTACTCATGGACTTGTATTTGAGTATCTACATTTCGGAATGTAATAACTTAGATGGATGGATGTTAATTTTGATAATTATGATAGTTGATAATGATTCAGGATTTGACGTACTTTGCTATATGAATGAAATAGAACTTGGTTCTATTATGATTCCGCAATTTTAATGTTAATATTCCGCATGTTTATATTGCTATGTGTGAACCGTTTTCGTGGACTTAGTCCATGCACACATAGGGTTGGCCAGTTAAGGGTCGGGCTTTGGAAGTTCGGACTTAACTCGCGTCATGATGTCCCGCTCTCTATCACTCTACTCTGTTATAGAAAAGAAAAAAAATAGACTTTGAATTTATGGGAAGAAGCGAGTGAAAAAGGGAGAGGCATTACAGTTTGTATCAGAGCGAACCCGAAACATTGAATCTTTCGGAGTAAATTAATCCGGTCTCGTGCATTAATTTACTTCATTAGACTCAGACGGATGATAGCAAAGGAAGTACATTCAAAATAATCGAATTATCAAACATTGCAACATCGGATGTATTTCCCCAGAAACAAAGCAAAAATCAAGAGTGCTTATTTGGAAATTTTCCCCAAAGTAGGAAATACAAATTTTATGATGGAAACTAAGTCATGATATATTTTTTTAATGGCTTAGGGAAAGATGGCTCCAAGGGGAAGACCAATGAGAAATACCCGACAAAATCCAAGTGGGGGTAAAGATGAGGTAGAACATCCTTGAAATGAAGTGGAGCAACCATCTCATCATGAGGAGGAACGACAATCTCACCGTGAGGAAGAACAACCATCCCTCCACGAGAAGGAAGCAAGTAGCGTGAACATACTGGTGGTGCCTCCTGAATTGCAAAATTTGGTTCAAGCGGTGGTCACTTCGGTGCTTCAACAGCACCTGAATCATAATGGAACCACCAAGGAAAACAATGACAGGAGCATGGTCAGGGACTTCCAGCAACAGCGCCCTCCTTACTTCAAGGGAAGAGAACGGTCTGTCGGAGCGAAAAACTGGCTGAAGAAGATTTCATAGTTTATGACTTTGTTAAATGTCACGAGTCATGCTCACAAGATTTTACTGGCCACATCACAGCTGATTGATGATGCTGGTAAATGGTGGGAGGTGGTAGAGAAGCGGCGAACACTTCTTCCAGAAGGAGAGAGGACTGCCATGACTTGGGAGCAATTCTCAGCCACCTTCCTGGAACATTATTTTCCTGGGGAGGAGAAGGAGCACCAGACAGAGGCTTTTCTAACTTTGGTACAGGGTACCATGACAGTGGCAGAGTACCACCAGGAGTTTCTCAGTTTGTCTATTTATGCATTCTATATTGTGGATACAGAGTATCGGAGGGCACGCAAGTTTGAGCGGGGCCTTCGGCCAAGCATGAGGGCCAAGGTAACTATATTCAAGGCAACCACATTGGCAGAAGTAGTCAGCAGGACTACTATAGCAGAGCAAGAGATGGCTGAGTTGACGCGTTTTGATAATCGCCAAGCTCAGAGTGGGAGGGGTACATTCCAGCCCAACAAGAGGTTCCGACCGAACTGTAGCAGACCCTCACCATCTACTGGTTAACAGGGGGCTTTCGTCCCAATCATCCCTCCCCATCTGCATCAGTCACTCAGGCTCCAGAGGTGGGAGCAACTGCTTTCATTGTGATCAGCCTGGCCATTTTAAGAGGGAATGTCCACAACTCAACAAACCCTCTAATACCATGGGTTCATCTCGTCCACCAGTTAGGCCAGCTAATTCACGTGGAGGCAGGACATTTAATCAGGAGGGACGACCACCTACAGGATCTGGACGGGTATTCACCTTAGCACCTCCAACAGTAGAGGATCATTCAGTGATTCAAGGTATGGCAGTAGTCAGTACTTTTTACGCCTTTGCATTATTTAATTCGGGAGCATCTCATTCTTTTATATCTGCTGCATTTATAACTGCTACTGGTACATTGGTACAAAAACTGTCTACATCACTCACTATTGTAGCCCCCGTCTGAGACACATCATTGGGACTTATATGCACAACAGTGAATACTGAACTTGCTGGACTCAGATTTGAGTTCAATTATTTGGTACTCGATATGTCAGAATATGATATTATTTTCAGCATGGATTGGTTGGCTAGCTTTAAGGCCAACATTGATTGTTATCGTCGCAGGGTGACATTTTGGTCGCCCGAGGGAAAACAACATGTGGTGTGTGCTGATAAACAAAACAGACTGCATGAAGGGTTGAATCATCTGGTATTGAACATTATCATAATCAACAAGGCATCGGTGGTTGAACTTCCAGAAATAGTAAGGGACTATGCGGACGTTTTTCCAAAGGAACTCCCTAGTTTGCCTCCCGTGAGGGAGATCAATTTTGAAATCAAGTTGTACCCCGGCACTGCACCAGTGTCATTACCACATTACCGAATGGTACCAGCAGAGATGTCCGAGTTAAAGAAGCAGATTGATAAACTGCTCAGACTAGGGTGCATTCGGAACAGTATATCGGCTTGGGGAGCTCCGATTTTATTTGTAAAGAAGAAGGATGGTTCACTCCGTATGTGTGTGGATTACTGAAAATTGAACCAGCTGATGGCCAGAAACAAGTACCCTCTACCCAGGATCGATGATTTATTTGATCAACTTAAAGGTTTCAGTAATTTTTCTAAGATTGACCTGTCCGGATATCACCAAATCCGGGTTAGAGAGGAGGATATAAAAAAGACAACCTTCAGAACGCGGTATGGGCTATATGAGTTTGTAGTCATGCCGTTTGGACTTACCAATGCACCGGCTGTGTTTATGGATTTAATGAACAGGATCTTTCGTCCTTACTTGGACCAATTTGTTATTGTATTTATTGATGATATTTTAATTTACTCCAAGACTCAGGAAGAACATACTGAGCACCTGAGAATAGTTCTGAACACTTTGAGGAAGAACAACCTATATGTCAAAGCCAGCAAATGTGAATTTTGGTTGTCTGAGGTCAACTTTTTGGGACATGTTATATCAGAAGAAAGTATAGCCGTGGACCCGGCTAAGATAAAGGCAGTAAAAGATTGGAAAGCGCCAAAGAATGTAACCAAGATCCGTACCTTTTTGGGATTGGCTAGTTATTACAGGAAATTTATCATGGACTTCTCAAAAATTGCAGCTCCACTTACTCGACTCACTCAGAAAGGAGTCAAACATGAATGGTCAAAATTTTGCGACTAGAGATTTGAAGAGCTGAAGATGAGACTTACCACTGCTCCTATCCTAGTTTTGCCGGAAAGAGGCAAGTGTTATGAGGTACAATGCAATGCTTCAGGAGAGGGGCTGGGGTGTACACTCAGTCAAAGTAATCGTGTGGTGGCATACAGATCAAGACAGTTGAAAATACATGAACGTCTCTATCCTACGCACGATTTGGAACTAGCGGCAGTGGTCTTCGCTCTCAAAAGCTGGAGACATTATTCTTATGGCAAGAAATTTGAAGTGTTTTCAGATCATAAAAGCTTGAAGTATTTGTTTGATCAGAAAGAGCTCAACTTAAGGCAGCGCGATGGATGGAATATCTGGCGGATTATGAGTTCACACTTCATTATCACCCTGGCAAGGCGAACAAGGTGGCAGATGCCCTCAGCCGTTTATCACATGCATCAGTGGCATGTTTGATCAGGACAGAATGGGAGATGCTGAATACCATTCGAGAGTTTAAACTTTACCCCAATAACCATGGGACTATTTACAATATGATCATACGGTCCAACATGGTTACCAAGATTGAACAAGAACAGCGGACAGACCCAGAGGTGGAGGAGATTTGGGCCAAGATGTCTACTGGTGAAGTCATACCGGAATGGGAGTTACGACCAGGACATGGTCTTGTATTCCGAGGAAGGAATTATGTACCTAAGAGCTGCAGAAAAGAGTTACTGGTAGAAGCACACCAGACCAAACTCTCTATTCATCCGGACAGTACCAAGATGTATCACGACCTGAAGAGACATTACTGGTGGCACAGACTCAAAAGAGATGTGGCAGAATTTGTGGCACATTGCTTAACTTGTTAGCAGGTTAAGACGGAACATCAGAAGCCACCAGGGTTACTCAAACCCTTACCAGTGCCTGAATTGGAAATGGGAGCACATCTGCATGGATTTTGTGACAGGGTTTCCAAGGTTATCAAAGGGCAACGACGCGATATGGGTCGTGATAGACCGATTAACCAAGTCTGCACATTTTATTCCTATTAAAATGACAGACTCATCTCAGACTTTGGGTCGGTGGTATATCAAGGATATCATCAGATTACATGGTATTCCTCGGACTATTGTGTCTGACAGAGATGGTCGATTCACAGGTAGAGTGTGGCAGAGCATGCAGTCGGCCATGGGAATAGATCTACTGATTAGTATGGCATTTCATCCACAGATTGATGGACAGTCTGAGAGGACAATACAGACACTAGAAGATATGTTGAGAGCATGTATGCTAGATTTATGGGTGGACGGGAGGATCACTTGCCGTTGGTAGAATTCTCATACAACAACAGTTACCAGGCAAGCCTCCAGATGGCTCCATTTGAGGCATTATACGGTAGACCATGTAGGTCACTAGTGTGCTGGACAGAGGCCGGTGAGCCTGTACTGATTGGACCTGAGTTGGTTGCGGAGACTTCATTGTAGATACAGTTGATACGGCAACACTTATTAACTGCGCAGAGTCTCAGAAGAGCTATGCTGAAAAAAGAAGGAGGTTCCTTGAATTTGAAGAGGGAGACATGGTGTTCTTGAAAGTCTCGCCACGAAAGGGACACATGAGATTTGGAAAAAAAGGGAAATTGTCGCCCAGATTTGTTGGACCGTTTTCAATTATAAGAAGGATGGGGAACGTGGCTTATCAATTGGCACTCCCATCACAGTTGGCATCTTTACACGATGTGTTCCATTAATCGATGTTGAGGAAGTACAATCCTAATCCTTCTCACGTGCTGAACATACAAGATATAGACGTTCTGAGCGACGTGACATACGTCGAGAAGCCTGTCCAATGGTGGACACAGAACAAAGGGTGTTACGGAACCGAGCGATCCAGTTTGTCAAGGTAGTATGGGATCGACATGGCATTGAGGAAGCCACATGGGAACTCGAGTCGGAAATGAGAAAAGCTCATCCTGAGCTATTTAGGTAAATGCTTGAAACCTTACTTCACTCGATTTTCGGGACGAAAATTTTAAAAAGAGGGTTGTATTGTAACACCTCGGATTTTCAGTTAATTATTTTTTATGAAAATAATCCATTTAATTTGTGAACATTGGTTATTGACCTTAAATTGGGTAAAGGGTTGGGTCATTGGCCGAAATAGGACCCAACCATTTAGGAATTGTTTTCAATAAAAATTAAATGGAGTTGAATTTAATTTGGCATTGCAATATTATATAAATAAGGAAGGAAATAATATTGCTTGGCCGTGTATAGAAGAATTGCACATGTATGAGATATGCGCATGATATATTTTTAGGACTATCCAAAGTGGGAATCTAAGTCGGCAATTGCCATATTTATGTTGGGCGCATAGATCATCTAAAAGAGGCCCAAGGAGAGGGCTCACGACATTGCTATTCTCATCCTAACATTGGCCGATGGTGATGTATTAAAATAAGAAAGGGAGGTTGGTAATTACTAAATTAGGACAAGGGGCGCACGGCCCTAAAGGGGGTTGCCTATCTTAAGCACCTTCTAATATTGGACCAAGGGAAGATTATAAAAGGAGAGGAGGACAAGGGCACACAATTTTACACCCTTCATAGCTGAATTTTATTGAACTCTCTCCCTCTCTCAAGCTCTCATTCACGGCAACACATTCAACTTTAAGATCAGTTTGGTTTTGTGAAAGATCAAGAAGAAGAAGTGGAAAGAGGCTATGGAAGAGAAAGATTGGAAGAGCAAGAAGGAGTCGCGTAAATGGTTAGTATCTAATTGATAAATTTATTTTGAAATAAAGAACCATAGGGTTCGGCCATGGTGTTTGGCAGAACGCCATGGAAGAAGATTGGGAAAGGTTTTGATATTTTTTAATGAAATAAGACATGGTAGATGTATGGATTGTTAATGAGGAAAAAACCATGGGAGATGGTTAATAGATTCATACGGTTTTAATGGATGTTGTTGGTGATTTTTAATGGAAGGTTATAGATTATATTTGAAGGAACGAAAACCATGGAAAGTCATGGTTTAAGTCGTGGGTTCTTTGGTTGGAAAACCATGGAATAAGATGAACCATAGGGTTCGGCTATGGGTATGGCCGAACCCCATGGAAAGGATATTGATGAAAAATTAATGGATTTAAATGAATGGTCAAGATTATGAACCATAGGGTTCGGCCATGGTGTATGGCCGAACCCCATGGAGTTGATTACCAATTTAGAAAGTAAATGAAAAATGATGGATTTGTCTCCAAGGGTGAGGTTCGGCCATGGTGTATGGCCGAACCCCACTAGGGTTTATTTATGGAAACCTTTTTAATTATGGAAAATGATTTCTAAATAAGGAAGGTTGTTTATTAAAAAAAATTCTAAAAATAGAAGGAGGGATTTAAAAATAGGAAAGTTTCTATTTTTGGAAGGTGGAAACTAAATTCGAAAGTTTTAAGTTAAGAACTTTCTAATTATGGAATCTAAATTTGGAAACTATCCAAGTATGGAAAGAAGGTTGCTAAATTAAGAATCTCTTATTTGTGGAAGTTATGTTAAATTAGAAAGTGAATGGATTGTCTCAATTAGGTGAGGTTCGGCCATGTTGTATGGCCGAACCCCACAAGAAATTATTTATGGAAGATGATTGTTAATTATGGAATTGCTAATAATGGAGGTTGATGAAATTAATGGAAACTTAGGCATCATGGGTTCGGCCATGTGTATGGCCGAAGCCCATGAACCAATTTTATGGTTTGTGGATCAAAATATGGTTTTAGGTGTTTGTAATTGAATGAAATATTAACTATGGATGAGACCAATGGCAAAGTTGTAATTATAGCCTAAAGTGAAAGATCATGGGTTCGCCCATGATGTATGGTCGAACCCCATGAGGTCTTTTTTATGGATTTGAGTGGTTATGGAATTTATATGGACCTAATATGATTAAATGAAGGGAAGGATTAAAGTCTTAATTATGAATCATGAATCTAGGATTATGAATCAGTTATAGGTCCATTGTGTTTATGTGTTAAGGAGTGGAAGGTTTGAAATGATTAAACGAAGGGCAAAGTTGTGAATACATGCTAAGATGGAAGGTTGGCCATGAATGGCAATCTCGTAAATATGGGGATTGGTTAATGGACTTTAAATGTTGTAAATCAAGTGGGACTTAGTTTTGATTTATTATTATAATATAAGGTAACGGGACCAAACAAGGTGTTTACGATCGTGAGCGCTTACCGGATGAAAGACGCAAGCACACGTCATGGTTTATGTACTTTGTGTTTATCTTATTTTGATGAATTTATGTTTCAAAGGATATGCTTTATATTGAATTTTAAAGGCTATGTCTATATGAGGAAAGAGCATGTGTTTTAAATATGATTTTAAATGCCATGTTTATGTTATAAAATAGCATGTGTTTCATTGGCATCTCATGCATGGCATGGGGTGGAGGATTTGTAAACGGAGGGATCACACTCAATCGGGGCGTCCCAAAAACCTATGTGCGGTACCTTGATGTGTTTTTCCATCAAGAAGAATCCGAAGGGTCCACACTCCGTCGGGGCATCCGAAAGACCTATGTCGTGGGTACTTTTATGTACATGTGATGGGTGGGACTCATTGCATTCGTCATCATTGCATGGCATGGTTTTACATGGTTTTGGATATATGTTATAATATATGTTTTGTACAAACCATGTGCTAGCCGTAACTGGAATACCTACTGGGCGCGTTGTTCTAATGCCCTACTTCTACCCTAGTTGATGACACAGGTAATCAGGGGAACGAGGAACGCAAGACAGGCCAGGCATAGGAGCTTGGATAATTTAGTTTATTATTTTTAGTAAAAGTTACTCATGGACTTGTATTTGAGTATCTAGATTTCGGAATGTAATAAGTTAGATGGATGGATGTTAATTTTGATAATTATGATATTTGATGATGATTCAGGATTTGACATACTTTGCTATCTGAATGAAATAGAACTTGGTTCTATTATAATTCCGCAATTTTAATGTTAATATTCCGCATGTTTATATTGTTATGTGTGAACCATTTTCATTTTCGTGGAGTTAGTCGATGGACACATAGGGTTGGCTAGTTAAGGGTCGGACTTTGGAAGCTCGTCCTTGGCTCGCGTTGTGACGTCCCGCTCTCTATCACTCTACTCTTTTTTAAAAAAAAAAAAATAGACTCTAAATTTACGGGAAGAAGCGAGTGAAAAAGGGCAGGGCGTTACAAATTCTACTTCCATGTCCTGACTGGTTACAACTTCATTGATGAAGTTTGGCACGCTAGAATCGTCAGAAGAAGAAACCAGATCTATCGGACAGCTAACGGTCCCTCTGTCCCACAACTCTGTGTACTCATTGTTGCTCGACATATCTGTATCACAACAATAGAAACACATCAATGACAACCGTAGTTCAAATCACACTAATCTTTGTTTTGGGGAAATTCCTAATCATCTTGTATTTCTTCTTTTGGGGAGTTTCCTATGTATCACATAATGTCTCTTACTTGGGAACATTGCCAAATAAACATCTTGTGTTTTTCTTGTCCTTGGGGAAATTGCCAAATCAACACTCTTTGTATTTTCTTTGTTTTTGGGGAAACTTCCTATACATCAATTTGTTTATTTCACAATTTGGGGATATTGGGGAAGTATATCCTACTTGCTACATTTCATAAATCCAATTATTTTGACTGTACTTCCTTTGCTATCATCCATTATTGTTCTCAGATTGAATGTTCCATCTGAGTCTAACGAAGTAAATTAATGCACGGGGCCAGACTAATTCACTCCGAAGGATTCAATCTTTCTGGTTCATTCTGATCCCAACTGTAAAGCCCCGCCCTTTTTCACTTGCTTTCCGTAAATCAGAGTCTTTTTTTTTTTTTAAATAACAGAGTGAGCAAGAGCGGGAAGTCACGACGCGAGCTAAGTCCAAACTTCTAAAGCCTGACCCTTAACTGGCCAACCCTATGTGTGTATGGACTACGTCCATGAAAACGGTTCACACATAACAATATAAACATGCAGATTAAAATCATAACTGCGGAATTATAATAGAACCTAGTTCTATTCTATTTTAGATAGCAAAGTACGTCAAGTCCTTAATCATAATTAACAAAAACATAATTATCTGAATAAACATCCAACCATAGCAAATCATCTAAATTATTAAATGTCCGAAGTCTAGTTACTCAAATTACAAGTCCATACGTAACTCAATCAAAATATAAACTAAAAGCATCCAAGCTCCTATGCTTGGCCCTTTTCGCGTTCATCGTTTCCCTCATTTCCAGTATCATCCACTAGGGTAGAAGTAGGGCGTTAGAACAACTCGCCCATTAGGTATTCTAATTAGGGCTAACACATGGTTAGTACAAAACATGCATAATAATATCATAATGTCAAAAATAATATAAACCATGCCATGTCATGATGTCAAATGCAATGAGTCCCACCCATCACAAGTACATATGAGTACCCCCACATAGGTCTTTCGGACACCCCGACCGAGTGTGGCCCCTCCGGTTTCTTTTTGATGGAAAAACACATCAAGGTATCCCACATAGGTTTTTCGGACGCCCCGACGGAGTGTGGCCCCTCTGGTTATATATCCTTCACCCCATGCCATGCATGATATGCTAATGAAACACATGCTATTTTATATTTTAAACATAGCATTAAAACTCACAATTTGAAACATAACTTTTACAACATAAATTCATCAAATTAAGATAACAACATTGTACATAAACCCATGGTTTCAAAGAGGTGGAATCCAACCAATGACCACTAACGTGTCCTTGCGCTTTCGTCCGATAACCGCTCACGATCGTACACACCTTGTGAGGTCCCGTTATCTTATAATATATCAATCAATTAAAACCATGTCCTATTTTATTTAAGATTAGGTCTAAGTCCATAAACACAACCTTGTGGGGTTCGGCCATACCCCATGGTCGAACCTCACTTACTAGATTTTAGTCTCTCCTTTGATTTATTAATCAAACACCACTAAAGTAATCATTTAATCACTTATACAATAATAATCTATTCTTGGTAACAACCTAAGTCCACCAAATCATTCCTCATGGGATTTGGCCATACACCATGGCCGAACCCATGGTCCATTAATTCTACTTAATTACCATATTGTCATTCATGGCTATCATTCCATTATTCTAACCCTTCATCCCTTGGTTTGGTGAACCATTCATTAAAAATATACATAGGCAATATTAGATTCATAATTGACCCATAAAATTGGTTCAGGGGGTTCGGCCATACACCATGGCCGAACCCTATGATGTCTAACTTTCCAATTTCTCAATTTAAATGACTTATAATCTTAGGTCTATAAATTTAGACATGAATCCACCAATGATCCACAACCATGAACCATAAATAAAACCCTCCATATCTTAGCTTAATCATTCCTTTGTTTACACATGCATAGATCTCTAAATGGTCTATAAAATTGCTTCATGGGGTTTGGCCATGTTAGCTAAGTTCCAATTATATCAATTACTGTAATAGCCCGGATTATTAAATCAATACATATGTTGGCTATTATTTATTTTAATGGTTGAAATTAAGAATTTTGATTGAATGGATGTTAAATGGATAAAAAATTGGGGCAATGGACCATGGATTGTATTATTTCCAATTAATCGGGTAAATGATGGTTAATTGGGTCAAGGATGGTCAATTAGGTCAAGTACCCATTTGGGACCCAATGGGTCAAGATGGTTTGAGCATTAGGGTAAATGGGTAGGAGGTGAATTTAATTGGGCCATAGGCCCAATGGTGATAAAAGAAATGGGGTCCATCTCATGGACAAATGTGGGAGTGAAATATCCAAGATGGCATAGCCGAGTGGGGCCTAACTCCCCCTCATCAAGTGAGGTGGCATATGGACCAAGACATAGGTGGGGCCGACCACCATGGATGAGTCAAAGGGAAATTGAGAGGAGCAAGGCGAATTGAATTGGATAAATTGATTAAAATCACCTAAGTTAAGTTGGAATAAATCAAGGTGGCATAATCAAATGGGACCCAACTCCACCTCATCAAGTGAGGTGGTGGGTGGGCCAAGGCATTCGTGGGGCCGGCCACCATGGTTGACTTGGTCAACCATGGGTGGATTCAAGGAGGAAGTAAAGATGAATAAGTGGAATTAAATTATGTAATTAAATGACCTAAGTTAGATATGAAATTAAATAAATGAGTTGCATTACATGGAGTGAGTTCAATGGGGGTGAGTCACCTAGAAAATGGGTGAGTCAAATGGGTGGTTTCATCTCATGGAAAGCACCAAACCATCAAGACAAAACCACCCAAAATCGTTGGATAATGTGGAGTGACAAGTGGAAGGCATGCTCCCCCCTTGGCTAGACCAAAAGCTTAGGTGGAGAGCATGCATTGGCCCGTTGTGAGGTGGTGGTTCCACCTCACCCAAACCACCAAACCACCCTTGGTAAAGGAGACAAAACCGTTGGCCATGGGAGGGGTTGGGTGTGCCATGTGGAGGGCATGCACCCTCCATGGCTAGACAAGATCCTTAGAAGGTGGACATGATAGGGCATGCATTGGCCCATTATGAGGTGGTGGTTCCACCTCACCCAAACCACCAAACCACCCATGTTAAAGGAGCCAAAACCGTTGGCCATAGGAGGGGTTGGGTGAGCCATGTGGAGGGCATGCACCCTCCATGGCTAGACAAGATCATTAAAAGGTGGATATGCTAGGGCATGCATTGGCCCATTGTGAGGTGGTGGTTCCACCTCACCCAAACCACCAAACCACCCATGGTAAAGGAGCCAAAACCGTTGGCCATGGGAGGGGTTGGGTGTGCCATGTGGAGGGCATGCACCCTCCATGGCTAGACAAGATCCTTAAAAGGTGGACATGCTAGGGCATGCATTGGCCATTGTGAGGTGGTGGTTCCACCTCACCCAAACCACCAAACCACCCATGGTGAAGGAGCCAAAACCGTTGGCCATGGGAGGGGTTGGGTGAGCCATGTGGAGGGCATGCACCCTCCATGGCTAGACAAGATCTGTAAAAGGTGGACATGCTAGGGCATGCATTGGCCCATTGTGAGGTGGTGGTTCCACCTCACCCAAACCATCAAACCACCCATGGTAAAGGAGCCAAAACCGTTGGCCATGGGAGGGGTTGGGTGTGCCATGTGGAGGGCATGCACCCTCCATGGCTAGACAAGATCCTTAGAAGGTGGACATGCTAGGGCATGCATTGGCCCATTGTGAGGTGGTGGTTCCACCTCACCCAAACCACCAAACCACAAAGGAAACCCAAGCCCAAAACCGTGTGCATAGGGTGGTATACTAGACAAGAGGCCTAAGATTATGGGCATGCATGACCATACATTGGTCAAACGGGAGGTGATGAAGTCTAACCCAAGCAACCAAAAAGAAGATGGAAAAATCGAGGGTTTCCATCTCATTTTCCATCTCACTCTCTCTCCCTCTCTCTCTCCCTCTCTTGGCCGACCCTCACAAGGAGAAAGACAACAAAAAGGCTTAGAGAAAAGGAGGAGATCCCAAGCTTGGCCGACCACACTCTCAAGACCAAAGACTTAGGGTATTTTTCCATTCTCTCCTCCTTTCCCTCTATCAAACCTATTTCCATCTTGGCCGAACCAACCCTTGGTGATCTCATCTTGATCAAGCTCATATATTGGTCGATGATCAAAGAGGAGCAAAAGGAAACCGGAAGAGCCACGGGATTGGTAAGTAGTCCTCAACAAGAGTTTATTTTTAAAAGAGTTAAAAGAAGACCATGGAGTCCCTTTTTCTTGGATTAATTGGTGGCCAAAATATTATGGGCCATGTATCTAAAATCCATCCAAGAAAGGGGATGAGAAATGGACAAACCCTAATGGGTAAGATAGGATAAGAAAAATAATGGGATACTAAGGACACTATGTATATATTTGGGTATGTATGCAAGCATGGCAAAGATGGGTAAAAGATCAATGGCCGAACCCTAAATGTTATAGATACATGGAGAGGACCCATGCATGGCAAAAATATGGTGAATGATCAAGATGTATGGTTTGGCCTTTGCATCGCCAAACCCTAGGTTTCTATGTATGTAGATCATAAGAACAAAAATGGATTGGATGAGGTTCGGCCATGGTATATGCCCGAACCCCATCAAGTGAATCTAACCGTTGGATGTGGATTTTTAGAGGAAGATGATGAACCATAGGGTTCGGCCATAGTGTATGACCGAACCCGATGGAGATGTATTAGTGATTTTTAAATGATGAAAACCATGTGATGTTGGTTAATGATCTTAAGGTCTTGAATGGTTAAAAGTTAGCAAATTTTTTTAGGGGTTAAATGAGGGAAAATTGTGGAGAAATATTGATGGTTTTTATGGTCCCAAAGGTTGTAAATAATGATAAACCATGCACCATGGGTTCGGCCATGTTGTATGGCCGAATCCCATGGAGAAGTTTTGGTGGATTTAAATATTTTTGGAACCATGAAGATGATGGAGAGTATGGGTAAGTTTAAAAAGGTTTAAATATAGTTAATGCTGAACAAAAGTGATGACCTAAATGTATGATTGAAATCCCCTCAAGAAGGGACTTTGTTATGGATCTAAAATGTGATAAAAGATCCAAGAAAAATGAGGAAAATAACATTATGAGTTCGGCCATGGTGTATGGCCGAACCCCGTGACCCATTTTATGAGTCATTTCATGGGTTAAGTATGGAGCTATGCATGATTAAAATGAATGGGTATTAAGTTAAGAAAATGTATGATGTATACTGATTTTTAAGTCATGATTAATGAGCCATTGAGGGATCCATGTTTATGGATCAGTTAGGGATATGGACATGCCTAAATGAAAGGTGATTAACCATGGAAAGGAGGAGTGGCAAAAACGTAAATATGGCCAAAAAATGAAGAACCATGGGTTCGGCCATGGTGTATGGCCGAACCCCATGGGGGATGGTTGTGGTTTGGGGACTTTTAATGATGACCTCAGGTGTTGGATAAATGAACCAAAGGGTAGCTGATTTTAGACCCACAAGATTAAAATGATCAATGGATCAAAAAGGGACCCAAAAACCTAATTATTGAGGTTCGTCCTGTAATAGCCCGGATTTTTAAATCAATACATTTATTGACTATTATTTATTTATAATGGTTAAAATTTAGAATTTTGATGGAATGGATGGTAAATGGATCAAAATTTGGGCAATGGCCCAAGTATAGCCCAATGGGTCATGGATGGGATTAGTTTCATTTAATTGGGTCAAGGATGGTCAATTCGGTCAAATACCCATTTGGGACCCAATGGGTCAAGATGGTTTGAGCATTAGGGTAAATGGGTAGGAAGTGGATTTAATTGGGCCATGGGCCCAATGGTGATCGAAGTAGATAGAATGGATTGAAGTGATTAAAATCACCTAAGTTAAATTGGAATTATCCAAGTGTTATGGTCTAGTGGGGCCCAACTCCACCTCATCAAGTGAGGTGGCGTGTGGGCTAAGACATTAGTGGGGCCGGCCACCATGGTTGACTTGGTCAACCATGGGTGGATTCATGGAGAAATTAAAGAGAAATAAATGGAATTAAATTATTTAATTAAATGACCTAAGTTAAAAATCAAATTAATTAAATAAATGAGGTGAGTAAAATGGGGGTGAGTCACCTAGGAAATGGGTCAGTCAAATGGGTGGTTTCATCTCATAAAAACCACCCAACCCACCAAGCTAAGACCCACCAAAATCGTTGGCTGATTGGGAGTGCCATGTGGAGGGCATGCACCCTCCATGGCTAGACAAAGATCCATAAGATGGGGGCATGCTAGGGTATGCATTGGCCCATTGTGAGGTGGTGGTTCCGCCTCACCCAAACCACCAAACTACCAAGCCCAAAACCGTGTACAAGAGTGGTATGCTAGACAAGAGGCTAAAAATTAAGGGCATGCATGGACCATGATTGGGCAAAAGGGGAGGTGGAGGAGTCTAACCCAAGCAAACCAAAAATGAGATGGGAAAACTAGGGCTTCTCCATCTCATTCCCATCTCACTCTCTCCCTCCCTCCCTCCCTCCCTCCCTCCCCTAGTCGTCGCCCCCGCAACCCCCCCCCCCCCCCCACCCCCTTTATCTTCCAAGACCAAGAAGAAGAAAAACAAGAAGTTCCAAGCTTGGCCGACCATACTCTCAAGACCAAAGACTTAGGGTATTTTTCCATTCTCTCCTCCTTTCCCTCTCTCAAACTATTTCCATCTTGGCCAAACCAACCCTTGGTGATCTCATCTTGATCAAGCTGATATATTGGCCGAGGATCAAAGAGGAGGAAAAAGGAAACCGGAAGAGCCGTGGGATTGGTAAGTAGTCCTCAACAAGAGTTTATTTTTAAAAGAGTTAAAAGGAGACCATGGAAAGTCCATTTTTCTTGGATTAAATGGTGGCCAAAATATCATGGGCCATGGATCTAAAATCCATCCAAGGAAGGGATGGGAAATGGACAAACCCTATGGGTAAGATAGGTTAAGAAAAATAAAGGAATATTAAGAACATTATGTATATAAGGTTTATGTATGCATGCATGGTTCTATATTTAAGGATCATGGTTCGGCCATGGCATGGCCGAACCCTAAATGTTATGGGTACATGGAGAGGACCCCATGCATGGCAAAAATATGGTGAATGATCAAGATGTATGGTTTGGCCTTTGCATGGCCAAACCCTAGGTTTCTATGTATGTGGACCATAAGAACAAAAATGGATTGGATGAGGTTCGGCCATGGTATATGGCCGAACCCCATCAAGTGAATCTAACCATTGGATGTGGATTTTTAGACAAAGATGATGAACCATAGGGTTCGGCCATAGTGTATGGCCGAACCCCATGGAGATGTATTAGTGATTTTTAAAGGATGAGAACCATGGGATGTTCGTTAATG
Source organism: Chimonanthus praecox (assembly GCA_022113865.1). Classification (NCBI taxonomy): domain Eukaryota; kingdom Viridiplantae; phylum Streptophyta; class Magnoliopsida; order Laurales; family Calycanthaceae; genus Chimonanthus; species Chimonanthus praecox. The sequence continues at coordinate 30,339,894 of CM039093.1, read as the reverse complement.
ATCTTATGGTCTTGAATGGTTAAAAGTTAGCAAATGTTTTAGGGGTTAAATGAGGGAAAACCATGGAGAAATATTGAGGGTTTTTATGGTCCCAAAGGTTGTAAATAATGATAAACCATGGACCATGGGTTTGGCCATAATGTATGGCCGAACCCCATGGAGAAGTTTTGGTAGATTTAAATATTTTTGGAACCATGAAGATGATGGAGAGTATGCGTAAGTTTAAAAAGGTTTAAATATAGTTAATGTTGATCAAAGGTGATGATCTAAATGTATAATTGAAACCCTCATGTAGGGACTTTATTGTGGATCTAAAATTTGATAAAAGATCCAAGAAAAATGAGGAAAATAACATCATGGGTTCGGCGATGGTGTATGGCCGAACCCCATGACCCATTTTACGAGTCATTTCATGGGTTAAGTATGGAGCTTTGCACGATTAAAATGAATGGGTACAAAGTTAAGAAGATGTATGATGTGTACTGATTTTTAAGTCATGATTAATGAGGCATTGAGGGATCCATGTTTATGGATCAATTAGTGATATGGACATGCCTAAATGAAAGGTGATTAACCATGGAAAGGAGGAGTGGCAAAAACGTAAATATGGCCAAAAATGAAGAACCATGGGTTCGGCCATGGTGTATGGCCGAACCCCATGGGGGATGGTTGTGGACTTAGGGAATTTTAATGATGACCTTAGGTGTTGGATAAATGAACCAAAGTGTGGCTGACCTTAGACCCACATGATTAAAATGATTAATGGATCAAAAAGGGACCCAAAAACCTAATTAGTGAGGTTCGGCCATGGTGTATGGCCGAACCCCACTAAGGCATGTGTTAGGGATTTAGACATGGTTGGAACATTGGTTTAATTTGTTGATGTGTAATAAGGTAATGGGACCTCGCAAGCGGTGCGCGATTGGTGACCGAATTCTTGGACGGAAACGCAAAGGAACACTAGTTGGTATTTGGTAGGATTCCTACCTCATTGTAAGCTATGGATTATGTGTATATGAATGCTTTACTTGACTTATTTTGGTATAAAATTATATGTATTAATGATGGAATTTTTAATGCCATGGTTTGTAATATTATATAACATGTTAACATTTGCATCTCATGCATGGCATGGGAGGGATGAAATGTAACTGGAGTCCATGCTCCGTCGGGGCGACTGATAAACAAACATGGAGATATCTTGATGAGGTTTTTCCATCAAGAGGGACATTGTATAATGATGATATGGATGATGGGTGGGATTCATGATATAGGACACCCTTGGCATGCCATTGATTGCATGGTTTTGATATACTATTACCTATGTGTTTTGTTATCACTAATCCATATGTTGACCCTACTCGGAGTACCTACTGGGCGCGTTGTTTAACGCCCTACTTCCACTTTAGATGATGATGCAGGAAATGGAGGAAATGAAGGATGTGATGGGAGCCAAGCGTAGGAGCTTAGAGGAGCGAGCTAGTTTATTTACTTAAGTTTTAATTTTGGAAATGTAATTTGAGTAACTTAGCTCGTTGGACTGTAATATTTTAGATTACTTGCTATGGTTTGGATTTTATCTTGGACATTCTAATTTTGAGGTATTTTATTAATTAAGTGATGTAACTTCCTTGCTATCTAAAATTGGTAGGATAGATTCTATTATAATTCCACATTAAGTTATAATTCCGCAAGCTTACTTTCTAAGTGTGAACCGTTCTCGTGGACTTAGTTCCACGCACACGTAGGGTTGGCCAGTTAAGGGCCGGGCTTTGGAAGCTCGGACTTAACTCGCGTCGTGACGTCCCGCGCTCTTTGTCACTCTTTATTTCAAAAAAAAATAGACTCTGATTTTTGGCTAGAAGTAGTGAAAAGGGGCGGGGCGTTACAATTAGCATCCTTGAATCAATAAATCAAGGTTCCTTACTTCCTCTTGAACATCATTTAATCCCATATAAATTAATCAATGTTCTTTCCTTGGGGTACGGCTATACCACATGGCCGAACCCTATGGTTCATCATTCCATTAAATTTCTATATCATTCCCTTAATTTTCTTCCATGGGGTTCGGCCATGCACCCTAGCCGAACCCTATGGTTCATTTCTTTAAACAAAATTATCGAAATTACTTTCCGGTTCCGCGACTCCTCCGATTTTCCTTCGCTCCAAATTGTTCTTCCGGTTGTTTTTCCTTCTTTAGCCTCTTTTGTGTATGTCGTGCGCCACTTTGTCTTACTGCTGCATCTCTTTGAATGTGTCTGCTGTGCGCCCCTTGCTGCCTCTCTTTGAATGTCTATGCCGTGCGTCCCTTGCTGCCTCTCTTTTATAATTTCCAATCAGTCCTATCTTAGAAGGTGACGTGCACCCCTTCTTCCTTATGCGCCTCCCTTCTATAAAACTTCCACTCGGCCTATATTTAAAAGATGCCATGCACCCCTTCCATTTAGCAATTTCCTTAGTGCCATTTTTAACAAGGAGAGGACCCCTTTTTATAGATACTTTTGCTCATAAACGTGGATATGAAAGTCTTCACACACGACCATGCTGTCTATATATTTTTAATCTTAGACATCTTCTTTATTTGGATTTAAGCAATCGGATGTCATGTCCTAATCCAATTCATCTAGGCGTGTTGCCCATTTAGGACAATCCTTGGTCGACTAAACTCCTTGATTTTCTGATAGAAAATCTAGCCTTAGTTGTGGTGTATGCATGTGTCTCAACCTCATCCAGACCATCCCAAATTAAATATAGATATATTACATTACCATTTTAATTCAACCCATTTAATTTACATTGAACCTTATACCATAACTGTTGGGTCCTAATTGGGCCATTGACCCAACACCTTACCCATCTAAGGTTCATATCCGTTAATTCACAAATTAAAAGGGCAAATTTCGTGAATATTAATAACACGGAATTCCGACGTGTTACAGCTATTTTTAAGAAAGGTCTCATTTACCTTAAGATTTATTATTTTTATTAAGAAGGTGGGGCTATTAGGGTAATAAGTCAAAGAGAGGCCTATAAATAAGTCACAAGAGGCATACACAAATTACACAATTCGTGCAAGCCTTGGAGGAGTCGTTGGAGCTCTCTCTCTCTCTCTCTCTCTCTCTCTCCCCCCTCTCTCCTTCTAGTTGGTGTTTTCTCCAAAAAGGTTAGTATTTTTTCTGTTCTGCGCGTCGTCAGAGAAAAATTTATAACTAGGGTTTTGAATGGAATTTTTTAACGAAATTTGTTTTGTTGGACTCCAATTTCATAGATATAGTTTTTTACCTAATTTGGAAGTAAAATAAGGTGATTTTGATGCCCCAAATATTATCTGAAATATGGAACAAAATCTTGTTCAGATCTGAGATACAATTTTGCGAGGTTTTACTAAATAATTCATAACTTATTCATCCGACATCAAAATGATGAAAATTTGGTGTCTATTTAGATATACACAAAGATAACTATCTCTAATTAAAATATGATGAATTTTATATGGGGTTTGATACCCCAAACTTTGTCTGTAAGTTGGACCTAGTTGCAGACTACTGAAAATGAGACAGGTTTACAGTGCTGGATTGTGGGATTTTTATCTCAATCCCTGATTATCAAAATAATGAAAAACTTATGTCTAATTTAGATCCCATGAAGATATCTATATTCAAAAAAAATATAACAGGTAAACTAAAATGTTTGATTGGTCAATTATGGTCTGCAAGACAAAAAACTTAGATGAGACTGTAAACCGTTGAACAGTGTACATGTTTGAGTATTTTGATCATAACTTGGGCTAAGAATGTCCGTTTCAAATGAACCAGATATCGTTGTAATACTCTCTCAGAAACCTATTCACTGTACGAATATGAGACATTGGTTTGATCCGAGCTGATACTATAAAATTCTGCAAGATGGGTCAAATTCTGCTTTGTTTAACTCTTTTAAACCTTAAACAAATTGTACTTGTTTAGTACCCCCTTTTACTCGATTTGTTTGGACAGAACCAATGAGGTTTATTTGTTAGAATTATTGATTTATAAAGGGATTAACTAAGATAAATTTATAATGGTCCAAAATTCTAATCAACGATAGTAAATTCGGAGACCTGAAGCTTACTGGAACTTGGACATGATGGTGTGTTTGAACTTGATAAATTGCAAAGTTTAGGTGAGGGAGCTTAACCTTGTTTATTGAATTATTTTGATTGTGTTTTATCGTTCGGAAATCCGATTTGAATGTTTGGATCGTTTGTTGAGATGTTATTATGAGCGCCTTGTGAATGCCTTGGTTGGATATCATGTGTATATTGAAGTTGTCGACACATGTAATATTTATTAGTCGTCGTGTGTTCATTGAATTAACTAATACATGTAACATTTGTTATTCACCGTGTGTTCATTTAAATTATTAACACATGTTATATTGGTCATGTGTTTATTGGATTTGTCAACACATGTTATATTGTTAGTCGTTTATTATGATCATGTTAATGGCATACATGACATGGCATTCATGCATGAGATATTTGTTGATTCATCATGCATAAGCATCCACGTTTAGGTGGGTGATTTGTATTGTTGATTCGAGTCATTAACCTTGCACTCCTTTGGGGACATTCGTCGTACACATTCGTTGGGCTCTTGTTTCAATTGCCTTGCACTCCTCTATGGACATTCATCGTGCACATTCTTTGGGATATGACTATTTGTGCACATGTGCTATGCTTAGCTAAGTTAAGCTTTGCATGCTTCGTTGATTTGATTCTTTCATTAAGATGCATGGGAAGGGGACACATACATCAAAATTGCATTATAGCATGGCATGTATTTTGAAAAACAATATTTGAATTTATTTGAAATTTTTGTTGTATGCAGAGTTTATTATTATTATATGCACATTATTTGTATGGTTATTTTTCTTTCACTGGGCATGAAGTTCATCCCCCACTTTTCAGGAAATCCATTGGAAGGAGAAACCCGTCAGGCAGAGCCGTAGGAGGGACTCTGCTGGGAGCGTTGGCTTAATAGTGGTTGTTAATTTTGTTAAGAATTTACTAGATTTTATTTGAGGAGTGAGACACAACAAGTATTATTTGATTTATTCGTAGTTTGGGTTTGAGTTGTGCTTCTGTTTCTAACTTGTAGTTGGGGAAGCTTTGATTTGATTTGATGTGGAACTTATCATATGATTTAAGATTAGACCTCTTTATTGATAGAAAGTTTTAATTGTTGGACTACTGTTTGATTCCATGCAAGATGAGGACTAATCATATATGGGAATGATGATTAATGGACACAGTTAATTCATTCCGCACTCTGATTACTTGCAATATTGTTAGTTGAGAGAAAATAAAAGTATGGAACCATGAATATGTTATTGCCATTATTGGATCGTGCTCGATTCGTGTAAGGCTCCATTCGTTGTGTTAGAATAGGCAGGTCCTTATAGTATGGTATTAGAGCTTTGGTTACACTCTTAGGCTGTGTTGGGCCAAGATTATAGAAGTTGAATCTAGTTTTTCCTCTTTAGGCTAAGTGGGGTAGAAATCCTTCTTAGAGCTGAATGTTAGTTTTTGGTGTCGGTGGTGTAGCTTAGTTAGCCCTGTCTATGATTGCTATTTGAATTATTGCATGTTTGTGACACTGATGGAATCTACTTCTGCAGATATGGCAGGAAAAGGTAAACGTAGACGCAAAGCAGTAGCTACTCGTAAAATGGGAGATCGAGAGTGTACTCAGAATCTTAGAGAAGACGTGTGGAATATTTGAACCTTCGTCAAGGCAGTGATACAATGGCTCAATATAAGGCCAAACTTTTTGAGTTGTCCAGGTATTCTCCTGAACTGGTCAAAAATGAGATGTTAATGGCACAAAAATTCGAGCAGGGTTTAAATGAGGTGATACAATATGTAGTGATTTTGATGAGGTTGGCCATTTTTTCTGAAGTTGTCCAAAGAGCCAAGTTGACCGAAGGCATCGTTGCCAGATTGCATGATGCAACAAAGCATGAGTCTGGAAAAATGAGTTCTTATCGGCCCCATAATAAGAAAAGAAAGACTGGCCATTTTTCTCCAAAGAAGTCTTCTTTTGTAAAGGCAACTAATTATGTTCAGGAGCGATTGAAATGCTACAATTGCAAGATGCGGGGCCATACAGCCAATAAGTGAGATTAACTGAGGAAACCACGATGTTATAATTGTGGTAAACGCGGTCACATATCTAAGGATTGCCCGGAACCAAATAAGTTGAATACTAGGAATCCAACCCCGCTGAATGACAATCAACAAAACAAAGGACGTGGACGACCTCCCCAAACCAATGACGGCCGTGTGTATGTTGTTACTCCGCATGTTGGTGACATTATTGAACCGGCTGTTATGCAAGGAATGCTCTTTTTTTTGGAACTTGGGCTAAAGTATTGCTTGGCTTTGGTGCATCGCATTTTTTATATTATCTATCTTAGTTGATAACTTGGTTTTAGACATGGATGAATCGGATGAACCTGTGCATATTACTACACTATTGGGTAGATCCACTATAGTAACAAAAAATTGCGTTCATGTGTTATAGCAGTTGGTGGAGTTAATTTAGAAAGTGATTTGCTAGTTTGGGTATGTGTAACGCCCGCCCCTTTTCACCGAAAAACAGAGCCTATTTTTTTTTTAAAAAAGTGACAAAAGGCGCGGACGTCACGACGCGAGTTAAGTTCCGAGCTTCTAAAGCCCGGCCCTTAACTGGCCAACCATACGCGTGCGTGGAACATAAGTCCACGAGTACGGTTCACGCATAGAAGTAAGCTCGCGGAACATAAAAATAACTGCGGATGATAATAGAACTATCCTACTAGTTCTTCAGATAGCAGGGAAGAAATATCCAATTAATTACGAAAATGCCATTATACTGTATTATCCAAAATAATACCTAAACATAGCAAACTACCTAAATTATTACATTTCCGACAAGCTAACTATACAAATACATCTTTTCCAAAATAAACGTAAAACAAAATAATTAATCTGCCTCCCCAAGCTCCTAAGCTTCGCTTCCGTCTCGCCCTTCCGTTCCGCCATTTCCTGCATCGTCAGCTAGGGTAGAAGTAAGGCGTTAGAACACGCGCCCAGTAGGATTCCGAGTAGGGCTAGCACATGGGTTAATAATAACCACATACAGATAATAACACAGTGAAAACTATAAACCACCATATACTGAAAATATAAGTAAATGATATGCCATGGGTGTAAATGTTATGAATCCCATCCATCATTCCTGCCATATACTGTCATATCCCTCTTGACGGAAAAACCTCGTCAAGATATGTCCAACCGCAAAATATCCCCCTTGACGGCAAAGCCTCGTCAAGGTGTCCCCATGCCTGTTCTCGGTCACCCCGATGGATCATGGACTCCGGTTTGTTTATTTTTTTCCGCCCATGCCATTCATGAGATGTAATGCATTATGCTATGTAATATGTATATCTCATACCCTTAATATACCATATATAGCCTTACCATATAATGCATAACCTCAAAAATAATAAACCATAGTATTAAACATAATGTCCATAATCATAAAACAATTCTTTTTTTTTTTAAGATCAATCCCAAAATCAACCAAAATAAGATAAATATACCATTACACATCCATGGCTTACAAGTAGGTAGAAATTCTACCGATTACCGATTCGCGTCCTTTTTTCCGTATTCGTCCGACAATCCAGCTACCGACTCGCGTACCGCTCGCGCTATCTGACACCTTATTAAATTACCAAATTAGTCCATATTGTCCCATTTCCAAGCCCATAAATCATATTTTAGTGGTTTCTTCATTTTCGCCAATAATTACCATTTGTGCCACTACCCTTCACATAAACAATTTTTCATTAATTCATGCCTACTTAAGCCCAAAATTTAATCTACAACTCAGGTCCTTAACTTAGCCAAATCCCAATCAATCTAAACACCTTCATACTCCAACCTAACCCATCAAAAGACTCATAAATGGGCCATGGGTTCGGCCATACACCATGGCCGAACCCATGGTGTCCTTTTCCCATTCTTTTCTTGGACCTATTGTTCAAGTTTGAATTTATCACAAGTCCTTCTATATGGAAATTTCATCATTTAGTTAGATCATTCATTTGATCAACATTTGTTTCATCTCTTGAGCCTATCAAAACTAATAACATTCCCCCTCATCTTTTCATGGTGTCAAACATACTTCACCCATTGAATCTTCCCATTTTCCATCCTTTTTAAACCCCTTTAAAATTTATAATTCATGACCATAGGGTTCGGCCATACACCATGGCCGAACCCATGGTTCATGTTCCATTATTTTTTCTATACCTCTTAAGGCCACAACATTACTCATTCAAAACCCTAAACTCATTAATACATTAATCCCTCTTTTGCATCCCTTAAACCCATCATTTGATCACCATTACACCACCATAGGTTTCGGCCATTTACCAAGGCCGAACCTATGGTTCATGATCCACCATTCATTGCTCCAAGAACACCTACATTCACCCATTTAAAATCCTAATTTTCATTTGCTACCCTCATTGTCTTCCATTTATCAAGACCTTAACCAATTAAATTAATTAGCTAATTACTCACCATGGGGTTCGGCCATGTTACATGGCCGAACCCTATGGCCCATGATTTTCCTTCCAATCATTCACTTCCATGCTTAATTTCATAAATTACCCAATGCACATAATCACTTATTTATTTCTTTTCCCTACTCCTAATTCACCCATTTAGGGTTTTCTCCATCTTCCACCCTTCCATTTAATGTATCTAAATTCCATAGTATAAAATCACCTATCCACCATTAATTTCACAAAAAAAATAAATTCCATTTCTTAAACCCTAAAATCCAAAATTCTTTTATTTAAGAAATACTCAATATCCGACGTCTCCTTCGATTTCCGCCGCTCCCGTCGGTCTCCTTAGCCTCCTCTCTCCTTCCTCTTGATCTTTGATAGGTCAAGATCTTTGATCAAGGGTGGCAACTCCCAACCCTAGAATCAGCCATGTTAGGTTTAAATTGAAGGAGGGAAAAGGAAAGGATGATGAGAGGGGAGATAATCACCTTGACCTTAGAGTGATTTTGTGTAAATTTCCATTTCTTTCTTCTCTCCTTCTCTTCTTCGCTTCCTTTCCTTAATTTTTTTTTTCTCTTCTCCTTCGTAGTGTGGGACGGTCATGGAGAATGACAATGGAGAGAGTTGAAAAGAGGATAAAAAAAATGGAAAAGAACTCAAGACTTAACCCCCCCACTTGGTGACTTAAACTTACCCTTTACATTAACTACTCTCACCAACCAAAGCAAGATATTTTATTTGCTTTTTGGTGGTGGTTTAGATAACTACCACCAAGCCCAAAGTTTTTCATGGTGATAAGGTGGGGTAGCTTGGTCTCCCATTTTACCAATTTGACCCCATTTGTTTAACTTAATCACTTAATTAATTAGATTATTAATTTAGGTTAATTTAATTCCACTTAACCTAATTCCACCTCTTTAATTTCCTTCATACTTCCACCCATAATTGACTAATTCCACCATGGTGGTCGGCCCCACCAAACCTTGGCCCACACGCCACCTCACTTGATGAGGTGGAGCTGGGTCCCACTTGGCCACATCACCATTGTTTAATTCCAAATAACTTAGGTGATTTAAAATCATTGAATTCACTCTAAGTGGATTCCCGTTGGGCCTATGGCCCAATTACATTTTCATCTAGGCCATTTACCTTAGAGCATAACTATCTTGACCCATTGGGTCCCAAATGAGTATTTGACCCAATTTGACCATTCTTGACCCATTTAAATAAATTTAAATCCAAACCATAGTCTATTGGGCTACACTTGGGCCTTTATCCAATTTTGGCCCATTTACCATTTACTCCACCAATTTTCTAATTTCGATCATTAAAATAAATAATATTCACATTTATATTAATTCCAAAATTCCGAGACCTTACAGTATGTTTCATTTTGAAACCATTTTGGGTAGGGATAGGTTGACGACTTTCAATGTAATTTTAGACTTTTTCAAGAGGAAAGTATCTGGTAGAACATCTACAATTATAACCTTTAGTGAAATATTGAGTCTCACCCCTGAACCTTATTTCCCTCAAAAAAGAGTCTTTGGCCAGGTAAGTAGGTTAGGTTGGGAAAATTCAGAATCTTCGGACATGTAGTAACCCAGAGTGGTTTCCGAATTCCCAGATGTATTTCCAGAAAAAAAATTGATTGGTTTATCTCCTCATCGAGATGTTGAATTTGCTATAGATTTGATTCCTGGTACATCGCCTATATCTATGCCTGCATATCGTATGGCGCCAGTAGAACAGGAGGAGTTGAGAAATCCGTTGAGTGATTTGTCCAAAGTTGGGTTTATTCGACCTAGTACTTCACTTTGGGCAGCCCCAACCTTATTTGTTGAAAAGAAAGATGGTTCAATGAGGCTTTGTATTGATTATAGATTACTGAATAAAGTCACTATAAAAAATAAATACCCCCTTCAAATAATTGATGACTTGTTCGAACAATTGATAGGATCCAAGTGTTTCTCTAAATTGATCTTCGATCTAGTTACCACCAACTGAGAGTCGGAGAATGTGATATGGCCAAGACAACCTTTCATACAAGATTCGGTCTTTATGAATTCGTTGTGATGCCATTTGGAGTGATCGTATTTCCTGTAACATTTATGGACTTGATGAATAGGATCTTCAAACCTTATCTGGTTAAGTTTGTTGAGGTCTTTATTGATGGCATCCTGATTTACTCGCCAATGGAAGAAGACCATGAACAACATTTGAGAATCGTTTTACAATTGTTGACAGACCATCAACTTTATGCCAAATTTAGTAAATGTGAATTTTGGTTGGCTGAAATACAATTTTTAGGCCATGTAGTTTCGGCTAAAGGAATGGCAATGGATCCTACTAATGTAGAGGTTGTACTTAAATGGGAAAGAGCACGAAGTGTTGTTACTACAAGAGATTTATTAGAGACCTCTCCAAACTTGTAGCACCTATGACTAGACTGACCAGAAAAGGTGTTAAATTTGTTTTGGGAGAAACTTATGAACATGTTTTCCAAGAATTGAAGACAAGATTGACATTCTCGCCAGTGTTAGTAATTACAGAAAGAGGTCATGGTTATATAGTGTATTGTGATGCTTCCAAAGATGGTTTGGGCTATTAATGCAAAGGGATCAGGTTGTGGCTTACGGTTCAAGACAGTTGAAAGTAATAAATAGAATTATGGCACACACGGTTTTGAAATAGATGTTGTTGCTTTTGCTTTAAATATCTGGAGGCACTATTTGTTTTGTGAGCACTTTGAAGTGTTCTCTGACCACCGTAGCCTCAAATATTTATTCACGCAGAAAGACTTAAATTTGCGACAGTGCAGGTGGATGGAATACTTAGGGGACTTTGACTTTGAGATCTTATCACCCAAGGAAAGCTAATGTGGTTGATGATGCCTTTAGCCGAAAGTCTCATGGCAATGATTCATGTGAGTGTTGTTCCTATGGATAGAAAATCAGATGATGTGTTCCCTGAATGAGTTATGCCCATGGATGGACTATACCCATGGAGGGATTATATTCATGGATGATTTATACCTATGGATAGATGATACTCACTGATGGAGTGTTACCAGGGATGGATGATTAGTCACATGGATGTTGTTCCCATGGTAGACATATTGAATTCATGTCCAGATATTGGTTATATGGTAGGCATATTGGCCCCATGATAGACATGTTGGTCCCATGGTAGACGAATTGATCTCATGGTGGACTTGAAGGTTCCATGGATAGATATTATTTCCATGGAGGGTTATTCCCATGGATGGTTATCCTAACCATAAAGGGCATTGAGACCATAGATGTATATTATTACCGTGGATGGATATTCTCACAGAGGGCATTGATTCCATAGGTGATTGGAGTATTGTCCCCAAGGAGGAATGTAGTACTTATGTTCGTGTATAGGTCCCATGGTTGATGTTTATCCCATGAGTGACATAGAAACCATGGTTGACGGTGTTCCCATGGTTGGTATAGACCTGTGATTGGCTAGACTCGTGATGAGTGAGATCTACTTTATTGATGAGGCCCACAGATGGGCACTAGAATGTCCTGGTGTGACATCATGAATTGTAACGCCCCGCCCTTTCCGAGACAAAATCAGAGTCTATTTTTTTTTTAAAGTACACCGGACAAGGGCAGAAAGACGTCACGACGCGAGTTAAGTTCAGACTACTCAAGTCTGAACCTTAACTGGCCACCCATGTGTACATGGACTAGACCATGATAACAAATCACACATGGAACTAAACAATGACTTGCGGAATAAACTAGACTAACTGTGGAAATAGATTGAATAGATAGCAAGTAACAGTCTTAATTAATAATTAACATAAAACAATCATCCATAGTTAATAACCTAATCAAACCATAGCAAAGTATCAATTTGATACATGTCCACAAAATATAATTCAAATGATAGTAATAAATAAGTCCAATTCAACAATCAAGTGCTTAGGCTTGGCTCCCCTCCCGGTCATCGACCTTCTCTTTCCCTTTCCTTGTTCTTGCATTATCCTCTAAGGATAGAATTAGGGCGTTAGATCAACGCGCCCAGTAGGTTCCCGATCAGGGCTACCACAAGGTTAGTTTATAAATCATGCATATATCAAATATCTGATTATCGAAAACATATAAAAACATGCTAAGTATGTATGCAAATGTAATGAGCCCCACCCCATCACACATACATATAGCCATCACTTGAGACTTGTCTCATACCACATATTAGTCCTCCTGGCGGGACTCTCATCGCCTAAGGAGACCATGTTACTCCTCCTGGAGGGACTCTCATCGCCTAAAGAGGACGGAAACTCATAATTGCAACACAACATATCCTTAATCATCATCCCATGTCCATGCATGAGATGCCAATGCATTGTATGTCATTTGTAAATACATAACTCATCTTTCAAAATATAATAAATAATAGTATGACAATATCTCATAAAAACCATCATGAAAACATGTGTAAATGTGGTTGCAAGTAGGTAGGAAACCTACTGAAGATTCACTTCAGTATTTGATCTTTCTTAATCGTCAGCCGCTCACGACTCGTACGCCGTTCTCGCAAGTCTCGATACCTTATTTTCATAGCAGCAAATTAAACATTCATTATGTAATTCAAACTTGGTCTAAGTCCCAAAAATGCACTATGTGGGGTTCGGCCATACCCATGGCCGAAGCTCACCTATTTATCCTTTGGTTTCTCATTCGTTTAATCTCTATTAAGCATCAAGTTCTACAAAATACCTTGGTAGGGTTCGGCCATACAGCACGGCCGAACCATACCCATTTGTTTTGGGTCCATACAACCATACCTATGATCATTCCACCTTTGATCATTTTATGGGGTTCGGCCCTTTACATGGCCGAACCTTGTAATCCCTTTTTAGCCATCACCAAATGATTCTCCATTGGGATATTTTAAACCCTTTATACAATCATGGAAGCAATAACAAATACTAACCATAACCTTAGTCCATTTAACCCATACCAAAGTCCATGGGGCTCGGCCATACCCATGGCCGAACTCTATGGTTCACTTGGTTCAATATTCACCATGATTACTCATGGTTTTAACATGCTATTTCAACCATGAACAATACATGGTTCAGCCATACATTGACCAACCAAAAACAGTAAACATATATTCATTTAATTCCCTAAAAACACCATAATCTTATATGGTTTTTATCTCACAAAACCATCAAATACTTTCATGGGGTTCGGCCCTCCAAGGTGGCTGAACTCTATGTCCATGACTTGGTCCTCATAAACATACTTTTATGTTTCAATAACCATGTAATAAACTACATAATATTACCGAGTTTTACCATTTAAAAATCATCCAATAACCAACCTAACTTCATGGGTTTGGCAATGCTCATTGGCCGAACTCTATGACCTTTGGTTTTGAACCTCTTAATCATTCATCTAGATCTAAATAAGACTTCCCTATCCATGTTTTAACCTTTTTAAAACATGTATTTTAGTTCTAATGAAAACATCTAAAAACAGTCCCACACTTGCATGGTTTTAAACTACAAAAACCATCCAAATCGACCAATTATTTCCATGGGGTTCGGCCATCCAAAGTGGCCGAACTCCATGTTCTAAATTTCCATCCTTTAGACCTTATTAACACACTTTACATCCTTACTTAATTCGGCCACAAAATGACCCAATTAACATGTGTAAAAATCAGCATGGCTTGACATGGTTTTTGGCCTTTAAGAACATCAAACAAATCCACACTTTTTCATGGGGTTCGGCCATCTTGACATACTTTTTATCCTTTTAAGCCATCTAATCCAAGGCTAAATTCCCTGATGTAATCGGTCAATCCATAGCCCAACATATGACACTCAAAACCATGATTTTAGAACTTTTCAAAACATGTAAATAATCTAGCTTAGTATCAAAAACAGTCCATGGTTTTGTCCTACAAAAAAATCCAATTTAACCAATTCTTTTCATGGGGTTCGGCCATCCCTAATGGCCGAACCTAATGATCAAATTTCCATCTTATTTATGAACTTCCATCTAAGGTCTAATCCTTGATGCATTCGGCCAAATGATAGCCCAAATCATACCATTTTCTTACAACTTGTTTAACTTGAACACTTAAGAAAAACTTACCAATTTCCTTTGCTCCTTCCCTCTTGCTTCCTTTCTTTCCTTCTTCCTTAATCCCTTGTCGAAATGGTGCTTGATCTTTCGGTGAAACACAGCAACTGGTTCGGCCAAGAGATGGTGTTCTTGAGAGGGGAAGAGGGATGAATTTCTAAGCTTTTCTTTAAGGTAAATTCGGCCAAATGGTGGTTGTTTATCCTTTTGTTAAATCAGCCAAGCCTCCCTCTTTAATCCTCATTAATCCTTGGCAAAAACGATGAGGTATTGGGTGCCATCCAAGACACCCCTTCAACCAAACGTTGCATCCTTTCATGTTTAACACATGCATCTCATGAGATGCATGATGCCACCCAACCTTGGTGTCCCTTGGCTTTGCCAAGGCACCTCTTCAATCTCAACGGCTAGGATTGGTTTGATTAAGAGTTGGGTGAGATTTAAACTCCTTTCCACTTCCTCTTGACTCACTTGACTCATGATCTTTTTATTCCAACTCAACTCATCCAACTCAACACATTTAATGCACCATGTTTGAGTCAACTCTATTTTTAAATCAAACTCACTCCAAATCAGTCCAACTCAAGTTGAACTAACTCACACTTGAGTTCAATTGAGGGCCCACACGGTCATCCGTGGTCAACTTAGTCAACCCGACCCATTGGGTCCCCAATTAGCCCCTTGACCCGTTTTGACAACATGACCCATTAATGGGCTGATTTTGCCACTTTTAAATGGTTTTCACTTGTGCATCAAGCGTACCCATTTTTGCTATACTTGATTTCCAATCAGTTCAGCTTAACCCCACCCAATGGTCAAATCATCCATTATGACCCATTGGGTCTCAATTGAGCCCTTTGACCCATTTAGCCATTTTCGACCCAATTGATGTGCTCATATGATCTTAATTTGAGCAATGGGCCCACCATTTCCTTATTTGACATCACAAAATAATTAATTTAACAAACCAGGGGCATTTTCGTAATTATCCACTTCATTGAGAAATTGGGGTGTTACAATATAACCCTCTTTTTAAAATTTTCGTCCCGAAAATCGAGCGAAGTAGGGTTCTCAAAGTAAATTACATAAATAATTCGGGGTGAGCTGTTCTCATCTCCGATTCAAGTTCCCATGCGGACTCTTCATCACCATGTCGGTTTCATACCACTTTTACGAAGTGAATCGCTCTATTTCGCAACACCCTTTGTTCGGTCTCCACTATCCTGACCGGCTTCTTGACGTACGTCACGTCGCTTTGCACTTCAATATCCTGAACATTCAAAGCATGGGACGGATCCGGATTATACTTCCTTAACATCGACATGTGAAATACATCGTGTAAAGCTGCTAACTATGAAGGGAGTGCTATCTGATAAGCCACATCCCCCACTCTTCTCATGATGGAAAACGGTCCCACAAACTTTGGTGACAGCCTTCCTATCTTTCTGAACCTCATATGTCCCTTCCGTGGCCAAATCTTTAAAAATACCATGTCTCCCACTTCAAATTCCAGAAATCTTCTTCTTTTGTCAGCGTAGCTCTTCTGTCGACTCTGTGCAGTCAATAAGTGTTGACGTATCAACTTAATTTGTGCGGTAGTCTCTGCGACTAGTTCCGGTGCAATCAATGCAGGCTCACTAGCCTCTGTCTAGCACACTGGTGATCTACAAGGCCTACCATATAAGGCCTTGTATGGAGCCATCTGAAGGCTTGCCTGATAGCTGTTGTTATACGAGAACTCCACCAGTGGCAAGTGGTCCTCCCATCCACCCTTGAAATCTAACATGCATGCTCTCAGCATGTCTTCCAAGGTTTGTATCGTCCTTTCTGACTGTCCATCAGTCTGTGGATGGAAAGCGGTGCTAATCAATAAATCTGTCCCCATGGTTGACTGCATGCTTTGCTACACTCTGCCGGTAAACTGGCCATCTCTGTCACATACTATAGTTGGGGAATGCCATGAAGCTGAATAATTTCCTTAACGTACCGCCGACCCAACGTCTCAGATGAATCCGTCATCTTAATAGAAATGAAATGCGCGGACTTGGTTAGTCGGTCTACCACAACCCATATGGCATCATTGCCCTTTGAAGATCTTGGCAATCCGGTCACAAAATCCATGGAAATGTGTCCCATTTCCATTCTAGCACTGACAAGGGTTTGAGTAACCCTGGTGGCTTTTGATGCTCAGTCTTAACTTGCTAACAAGTTAGACAATGTGCCACGAATTCCGCCACATCCCTTTTTAGTCCGTGCCACCAATAATGCCTTTTCAGATCATGATACATTTTGGTGCTGCCCGGATGAATGGAGACCTTGGATTGATGTGCCTCAACGAAAAACTCTTTCCTACAACTCTTTGGCACATATACTCTTCCCCGGAATAAAAGACCTTGTCTTGGTCGTAATTCCCATTCCGATATGTCTACGCCAGTGGACATCTTGGCCCATATCTCCTCCATTTCCGGATTTGCTCTTTGTTCTTGTTCAATCTTGGTGACTATATTGGACTGTATGACCAAATTATACATACTCCCACAGTTGTTGATATAAAGATTGAACTCTCGAATGGTGTGCAACATCTCCCATTCTGTTTTAATCAAGCATGCTACCGATGCATGTGATAAGTGGCTGAGGGCATCCGCCACCTTGTTTGCTTTGCCTGGATGGTATCGAAGCTTAAATTCGTAATCCTCCAAATACTTCATCGATCTACGCTGCCTCAGATTGAGCTCCTTTTGATCAAATAAATATTTCAAACTCTTATGATAAGAAAATACCTCAAATGTTTTGCTGTAGAGGTAGTGTCTCCAACTTTTGAGTGCGAAGACCACTGCAGCTAGCTCCAGATCATGTGTAGGATAAAAACGTTCATGTATTTTTAACTGTCTTGACCCATATGCCACCACACGGTGATCTTGCATGAGTGAACACCCTAGTCCTTCTCCTGAAGCATCGCATTGTACTTCATAACCTTTGCCCCTTTCCGGTAAAATTAAAACAGGAGCTCTTATAGGTTTCTCTTTTAAAGTTTCAAATCTCCGGTTACACTGATCTGTCCACTCATACTTGACTCCTTTCTGAGTGAGTCGATCAACGGAGACGCTATTTTGGAAAAATCTATGATAAATTTCCGATAATAACCCGCCAATCCCAAGAAACTGCGGATTTCAGTTACATTCTTTGGCGCTTTCCAGTCTTTTACTGCCGCCACCTTGGCCGGATCCACGGCTATTCCTTCCTCAGATATAACATGTCCCAAGAAATTTACTTGAGATAGCCAGAACTCACACTTACTGGCCTTGGCAGACAGTTTATTTTGCATCAAAGTATTCAAAACTATTCGTAGATGCTCTGCATGATCTTCCTGACTCTTGGAATAAATTAGAATATCGTCAATGAACACGATTACAAACTGATCCAAATATAGATGGAAGATCCTGTTCATTAAGTCCATGAACACAACCGGCGTATTTGTGAGTCCAAATGGCATGACTACAAACTCGAATAGTCCATACCGCATCCGAAAGGTTGTCTTCTCTATATCTTCCTCCCTAACCCGTATTTGATGATAACCAGACATCAAATCAATCTTTGAAAAATGGCTAGAACCCCTCAGTTGATCGAATAAATCATCGATCCTAGGTAGAGGGTACTTGTTCCGGACTGTTAGCTGATTCAGCTTCCGATAATCAACACACATCCGAAGTGAACCGTTCTTCTTCTTCACAAACAATACTGGTGCTCCCCATGACGATGTACTGTTCCGGATGCAACCGAGCCTAAGCAGCTCATCAATCTGCTTCTTTAGCTCCGACATCTCTGCTGGTGCCATCCGATAGTGTGATAACGACACTGGTGCAGTGCTAGGGTGCAACTTGATTTCGAAGTTAATCTCCCTCATAGGCGATAAACTAGGGAGTTCCTTTGGAAACACATCCGCGAATTCTTGTACAATTGCTGGAAGTTCAGTAACTAGAGCTTTATTTATGGTGATATTATTCAATACCACGTGGTTCAACCCTTCCTGTAATCCACTCGTCTGTCTGTACGAACTACGTATTGCTTGCCCTCGGGTGACCAAAATGTCACTCTTCGGCGATAACAGTCGATGTTGGCATGAAACTTAGCCAACCAATCCATGCCGAATATTATATCATACTCAGACATGTCAAGCACCAGATAGTTGAACTCAAATCTGAGTCCAGCTAATTCAGTGTTAACCGTCGTGCATATAAGTCTCAGTGCCGAGTCTCCGACAGGGGACACAATTGTGAGTGTTTTGGCTAATCTTTGAACTAAAGTACCGGTAGCAGTTATAAATGACGCAGCTATGAAGGAATGTGAAGCTCCTGAATCAAATAGTGCATATGCATAATAACTACTCACTACTGCCATACCTTGTATTACTGAGTGATTCTCATCCTCTAGGGGTACTAAAGAAAACACTCGTCCAGCTCTAGAAGGATTAGGCCCTCGACCTCCCCGACTTTGCATTCTGCCTCCTCTGGAGTTTATCGGTCTAGCTGGCAGACGGAATGATCCTCTGGAGTATGACAGCCTGTTGAGTTTTGGGTAGTCCTTTTTGAAGTGCCCTGGTTGATCACAGTGGAAACAGTTGCCCATCCCTCTAGATGCCTGAGAGACTGCTATAGATTGAGAAGGCTGGTTGGGGCGAAAGCCCCCAGTAGATCCAACAGATGGCGAGGGTCTGCTGAAGTTCGGTGGAAACTTCTTGTTGGGTTGATAAGTACCCCTCCCTCTTTTAATATCCCTTCATACTACTTCCTAGCCTAGTCTTCCGTAGAAGATCCTACATCATCAGTGAACTTGAAACGGTTATCAAGACATGTCATCGTTGTGTGCCCCAATACCTCACATTTTATGCAGGGCAATAATCCAGGTCCACCAACATAAGGACAATTAGTCCTCGCCTCTCCATGCCCATGTAGTCCACAAACCGGGTAGACAACGCCGAGAGGATGAGGACAATACCTACAGTTGTGCTCGTCCTGGTTGTACAACTCACATGTATCGTAGGGATCTACCTCCCCAACCGATTCCAGTATTATAGGAACATCTTCCATAGGATCCTCCAGAAGAAATGCTAGATCCTCCTCAATTTCCTCGAAAGGTTCCATTATCCAAGGAATATTTTCCAGATGATACTCCGGTAATGGTGCTAGGTTTAACTCCTCCAATGGTGCTACGTTCAATTCCTCCAATGGTGCTAGGTTCCATTCCTCCAATGGTGCTAGGTTCCATTCCTCTTCCTCGGGAGGCCCCTCTTGAAAGTCCACGTTAGCTTCCACGTTGGGGTTGTTGGAAGCAGACACCAAATCTATGGGATTGCTAGGGGTTCCACTGTATCACTCCGAATATTCCACGTTACTCGACATAGCTGTATAATATCAATAGAACACAAGAATATTCAACAACAATTCTAAATAAATCACTCTTGGTTTTCAGGGGAATCTGGTCATGCATAATATCATGTACTTTGTTTGGGAAGATTACCAAATCATCACTCTTTGTGTTCTTTTGTTTTTGAGGAAATCTCTAAATTCCTGTTGTTTGTTTCTCAGTGTGGGGATTTCGGGGGAGTGCATCCTACTTTGCTATGTTTGATATGTCCAGTTATGATGATTGTACTTTACTTTGCTATCTTTTATTGTCGTTCTCAGATTGATTGTTCAGTCTCGAAGTAAATTAATTCGGCCCCCACTCAGCGGACTCCAAAAAGTCTGTCAGTTGGGATTCTTATCTGTTAGTGAGACATGAAACTGTCTTAATCTTACTTCGATGATTCAACTTCCCGTTTCGCCCTGATACCAACTGTAACGCCCCGCCCTTTCCGAGACAAAATCAGAGTCTATTTTTTCTTTTTTAAAGTACACCGGACAAGGGCGGAGAGACGTCACGACGCGAGTTAAGTTCAGACCACTCAAGTCTGAACCTTCACTGGCCACCCATGTGTACATGGACTAGACCATGATAACAAACAAATCACACATGGAACTAAACAATAACTTGCGGAATAAAGTAGACTAACTGCGGAAATAGATTGAATAGATAGCAAGTAACAATCTCAATTAATAATTAACAGAAAACAACCATCCATAGTTAATAACCTAATCAAACCATAGCAAAGTATCAACTTATTACATGTCCACAAAATAAAATTCAAATGACAGTAATAAAGAAGTCTAGTTCAACAATCAAGTGCTTAGGCTTGGCTCCCCTCCCGGTCATCGACCTTCTCTTTCTCTTTCCTTGTTCCTGCATTAGCCTCTAAGGATAGAATTAGGGCGTTAGATCAATGCGCCCAGTAGGTTCCCGATCAGGGCTACCACAAGGTTAGTTTATAAATCATGCATATATCAAATATCTGATTATCAAAAACATATAAAAACATGCTAAGTATGTATGCAAATGTAATGAGCCCCACCCCATCACACATGCATATAGTCATCACTTGAGACTTGTCTCATATCACATATTAGTCCTCCTGGAGGGACTCTCATCGCCCAAGGAGACCAATGTGACCCTTATCATCATGCTACTCCTCCTGGCGGGACTCTCATCGCCTAACGAGGACAGTAACTCATAATTGCAACACAACATATCCTTAATCATCATCCCATGTCCATGCATGAGATGCCAATGCATTGTATGTCATTTGTAAATACATAGCTCAACTTTCAAACTATAATAAATAATAGTATGACAATATCTCATAAAAACCATCATGAAAACATGTGTAAATGTGGTTGCAAGTAGGTAGGAAACCTACTGAAGATTCACTTCAGTATTTGATCTTTCTTAATCGCCAGCCGCTCACGACTCGTATGCCGTTCTCGCAAGTCTCGATACCTTATTTTTATAGCAGCAAATTAAACATTCATTATATAATTCCAACTTGGTCTAAGTCCCAAAAATGCACTATGTGGGGTTCGGCCATACCCATGGCCGAAGCTCACCTATTTATCCTTTGGTTTCTCATTCGTTTAATCTCTATTAAGCATCAAGTTCTACAAAATACCTTGGTAGGGTTCGGCCATACAGCATGGCCGAACTATACGCATTTGTTTTGGGTCCATACAACCATACCTATGATCATTCCACCTTTGATCATTTTATGGGGTTCGGACTGCGCAGAGCCGTCAGAAGAGTCATGCTGACAAAAGGCGAAGGTTCCTTGAATTTGAACTGGGACACATGGTGTTCTTGAAAGTCTCGCCATAAAAAGGACACATGAGATTTGGAAAGAAAGGGAAATTATCGCCAAGATATGTGGGACCATTTTCTATCATCAGAAGGATGGGGGACGGGGTTTATCAATTGGCACTCCCATCACAGTTGACATCATTACACGATGTGTTCCATATATAGATGTTGAGAAAGTATAATTCTGATCCTTCTCATGTACTGAACGTACAAGATATAGAGGTCCAGAGCGACGTGACATATGTCGAGAAGCCTGTCCGAGTGGTGGACACAGAACAAAGGGTATTACGAAACCGAGCGATTCGGTCTGTCAAGATAGTATGGGATCAACATGGCATTGAGGAAGCCACACGGGAACTCGAGTCAGAAATGAGGAAAGCTCATCCTGAGCTATTTAGGTAAATGTTTGAAACCCTACTTCACTCAATTTTCGGGATGAAAATTTTAAAAAGAGGGTCGTATTGTAACACCTCGGATTTTCAATTCATTATTTTTATGAAATTTATCCGTTTTTAATTGTGAATTGTAGATTTGATCTTAAATGGATAAGGAATTGGGCCACGACCCAATTAAAACCCAATTAAATTATGGCATTGGTTTTATCAAAAATTAAATGGGATAGTGCTTGGCCGAATTTTGAATGTGAAATCCATAGATTATGCGCATGAGAGATATGTGGGATTCTAAATCCACAATGATATGCTAGAATATTTAAAAAGGGATGAGATATTTATGAAATAATTAAAAGATTAAGCATGGCCGAATTTTGGATATTAATATCTATATTATGCGCATGGATTGGTAGCCAAGGAAATTATCTAATTTAAATAGAGAAAGGATTAAGGGAAGGTTCTTAATAAAGCAAGGGAGGTCGGCAATTGCCATCTAAAGCAAGGGAGGTTGGCAATTGCCATCTAAGGGAAGGGAGGTCGGCAATGGCTAAATGGCAAGGGGCGCACAGCCTAAGGGGTTGCTTATCTTAAGAACTTTCTAATGTTGGATTAAGGGAAGGTTATATAAAGGAGAGAAGGACAAGGGGGCTTGGTTTACACACCATAGCCGAATTTCATCTCTCCCTCTCTCTCTTTCAAGTCTTGCTCACGGCATACACAAAGGAGAAGAAAATTCAATCAGCAAGAGGTGTTCTCAGCCAGCAAAGGGAAGGAAAAATATTGGAAGAAGAAGGAAATCAATCGGAAAAGGTTGGTACTCTCTTTGGATAAAATTATTTTGAAATAAAGAACCATAGGGTTCGGCCATGATGTTTGGCCGAATCCCATGGAAAAAGATAGGAGATGAGTTTTAATGATGTAAATGGAGAGAAAGAACCATAGGGTTCGGCCATAGTGCATGGTCAAACCCCATGGAAACATTTGAATTATTTGTTGGTTTTTAAGAATGAAAACCATGAAGATTGTTAAATACGTGTTTGTGTAAATGATATGTGAATTTGAATGGATTAAATGGAAGATCCATGATCGATTAATGGAGACATGGATAGGGATGAGGGTCGGCAATGGCATGGCCGAACCATGATGTTATTATGGCTAAGTTGTTGGATCTAAAGTAATGAAAGGAAGGGGTGAGGTTCGGCCATGGTGTATGGCCGAACCCCACCAAATACTTTAATGGATTGGTGTTTGATTTTAATGGAGATAAGCTAAATGGCCAAGGATCATGAACCATAGGGTTCGGCCATGGTGTGTAACGCCCCGCCCTTTTCCAACCTTCCAAAAATCAGAGTCTATTTATTTTATTTTTTTAAATAAGCAAAGTGGAAGAGAGCGGGGAGCGTTACGACGCGATTAAGTTCGGACTTCCAAAGTTCGACACTTAACTGGCCAACCATGTGTGCATAGACTAAACCATGATAAACAATACACACACGGAACTAAATAAGTCATGTGGAATAATACTAAACTAATTGCGGAACTGACTCATTGCGGAATTATACTGAGTAGATAGCAGAGCACAAGTCATCCATTATAAACTACTTAAACCATATATCCATCACCAAACTAATCACAAAACATAGCAAAGTTACTAAACTATTACATGTCCATAAAATGTATCCAAATAACAGTAATTAAAATTCCAATCCAACACCCAAGCACTTAAGCTTGGCTTTCCTCGCGGACCTCGACCTTCTCTTTTCCTTTCTTTTTTCCTGCATTATCCTCTAAGGATAGAAATAGGGCATTAGATCAACGCGCCTAGTAGGTTTTCCGATCAGGGCTACCACATGGTTAGTATATAAAAACATGCACATATCATAATATTTGATCATAAAAAACATATAAAATCAATGCTATGTATGTATGAGCAAATGTAATGAGTCCCACCCATCACAAGTATACATAGCTATCACTTGACAGGACTCACGTAAAGGTAATCCACAGTACTCCTCATTTCCTATGGATAGGACTCTCATCATTAAATTATTCCTCCTGGCGGGACTCTCATCGCCTAAGGAGACCCCACAGATGCATCACGGGCATACCGACGGAGTGTGGACTCCGGCTTCCATAATCATCACCCCATGCCATGCATGAGATGTCAAATACCCATAAAATGGTCCATGGGGTTCGGCCATACACATGGCCGAACCCTATGGTTCTCTTAATTCAAACCTTCTAATAATCATGCATAGTTTAATACCCAACATTTTGACCATAATCATAATATGGTTCAGCCATGCCATAGCCAACCTAAACATTAACCTAATCTCCATTTAAAACACCTTAAAACTTCCATACCTT
Organism: Chimonanthus praecox; assembly: GCA_022113865.1. Lineage (NCBI taxonomy): Eukaryota > Viridiplantae > Streptophyta > Magnoliopsida > Laurales > Calycanthaceae > Chimonanthus > Chimonanthus praecox. The sequence continues at coordinate 30,315,176 of CM039093.1, read as the reverse complement.
GTATGGTTTTTATCTCTCAAAAACCATCAAAATAACCATAAAACTTATCAAGTCCTTTCATGGGGTTCGGCCATCCAAAGTGGCTGAACCCTATGATCCATGATTTGAACCCTTTAAAACATCATCATCCATATTTAAACCCTTGATAGAGTCGGCCATACCATGGCCAAATCATGTTCCCTTAACCCATTTTTTTTTAACTAAATTTCATGGAGTACTTACCAATCTTTTTAGCTTCTCTTCTTGCCTTTTGATCCTTCCTTCCTTCCTTCCTTCTTGCTCCCTTAGCCCTTAGCCGAGTGTGTGCTTTGATCAATGGTGAAATCACCAAGGATGGTTCGGCCAAGGAAGTAGGTTTTGAGAGAGGAAAAGAGATGAAAGCTCCAAGCTTCTTGATATGAGAAAACCGGCCAAATGGTGTAGTGCATCTCTTTTGTATATCAGCCCTCAAACCTCTCATTTACCCTCATCATTGTTGGTCTAACCAAGGAGTCCCATGGCTTAACTACGGGATACTTGGCTTGAGATCATGCAACCTTTCCATCTCCCCAACATTGGGCCTTGGGTTTCCATTATGAGATGGAAACCCCATGTAAATCTTATCTCATTCCATTAACTTTTATGCATGGGATACCACTCCCAAGTACCCAACGTGTGGAACTTTGCCTTGGGGTCTTTGAGATCAACACAACTCCTCACCTCCCCACTTGACTCATTTGAATTCAAGGTCCCCATGGCTTCCAATCTAACTCATTCAACTCATTAGCTCAACTCACCCATTTAATACCACTCATTTAATGCACTTGAGGCAACTCAATTGTTTGATTCATTTCCAGCTCAATTCAGCCCCAACTCAACATAATTTAACTCAATCCTTTTAGCTCACTTGATGGTCCACATGGTCAATGTGGTCAACATGGTCAAGCTAGACCCATTGAGTCCCACTTGAACTTCTTGACCCAAATAGGCGCCATGACCCATTTAAATGTCAATTACCCATTTAAATGTAGCTTAACCATTTATCCTCCATTGAACTCCCATTCAATTCAGCCTAACCCAATTAAACTTGAGCTCACCCAATGGTCAAACAAGTCCACCACGACCCATTGGGTCCCAATTGGGTAGTTGACCCATTTAATCACACATACACAATTATTTCCAACCGAATTCTATCCTTGATCCATTGGATCATAATTGGGCTATTGACCCAACATTTACCCATCTAAGATTCATATCTTTTTAATTCACCATTCCAATGGCATTTTCGTAAATATGGATATATTAAAAAATCGGGGTGCTACAGTATATGTTTAGACGACCTGTTATATGCCCTTGTTACACATGATGCATGTGTCGCTGATCTTGATTAATTATATCAGAACATGATTGCATTATTAGACATGACCGTGATCCCATCTACATCCATGGGATGTAACCTACGACGGACAATGTACCGTTGGGTATTGAGTGGAGGGGTTGTTTACATGCTTATATGTTTATGATGAAATGAGTTTGGCTGTTGGGAGGATTTCCCCGTTACACTCCGGTGGTCGAGACCCCCATAGGAGATGCGGGTTTTCCCGTTGCATTCCGGCGGTTGAGGTGCCTACCCCCTTGAGATTAGCTTCCCCGTTATGCCCCGGCAGTTGAGACCCCCATAGAGGATGCGGGTTTCTTCGTTGCATTCCGGTGGTTAAGGCGGTTGTGTATGTTATAGTCTCCTAGTTGGATTGGTGGAGAGACTGGAGTTGTTGGAGGACCATTGTGAATTATGGAGGTGACACCTCATACTGGTCAGAGGGACCAATTGGTTAGTAGTATAGTTGATGTACTCATGTACAGGGACATCCACCCTATGAAGATGTTCATGCATTCATGCATATGATATATATGTTGCTGACAGGTGATATACATTACTTCTTCGCTAAGTTGGTTAGCTTACCCTTATATGTGGTGGGGAGATAGGAGTTTGTTGGAGGGCCTGATGTGGGCTACCGAGATGATGTCTCGAAATTGGTTGGTGGATCATTAGTTAACGGCGTGGTTGGACATCGTGCATTTGAGGACCTATGCTAAATTGACATTTTTGAATTTGTACATATGATATATTTTCTGCTACTAACCTGTGATAAATATTATCTCTTCACTGGGCTGGTTAGCTCACCCCGTTAACTTTCAGGTACTCTGGTTTCGGAAGGGGAAGGTGAGCCCCATAAGGAGACACTCGAGGAGGAGTAACAGTAGTTAGACATTTCATAATTGTGTTTTTGCTCGAGTTGAGAGATCCTTGTTTTTATAGACTTCTTAATGTATTGAATTGTTTAGATAACATTATAACTGTATTTGATCAATCAATAATTGTTTGTTATGTTATCAATTTGATGGATCTTGTTTTATCACTTGTTGAGTGGGAAATAGTTACCCCTGTTTCAAAAAAAAAAAAAAATAGGCCCGATTTTCATTCTTTTGTGATATCTTGAGATGTTTCGGAGATAACGTTCCCGTAGCTGGACGGGGCGTTACATGCATATCCACATTGATGCACTAGAGTATCTCAAAAAGGGGTCATTTCCCTTGATTAAGAGTGGTATTAAGGAACTACTAAATTGAAGGTCACGGCATCTTCTAAATATAGGACCGATTGGAAGAGAGGTAGCATAAGACAAGAGGGGCGCACGGCATACACAATCAAGGGAAGGTTTGACGCTGGTGCTCTGGCAATAAGGTGTTCTCAGCAGTGTGCAAAGGAGGAGAGGGCAGCCAGCTGTGTGAAAGATCAAGTAGAAAGGGGCTAAGAAAGAAAATGATTGGAAGAACAAGTCAGAGCGAAGGAAAACCGGAGGAGTCACGAAACTGGTAACTATTTTGATAATTTTGTTTAAAGAAAGGAACTATGGGGTTTGGCCATGGTGTATGGCCGAACCCCATAGAAGAAAATTGAGGGAATGATATAGAAATTTAATGGAATAATGAACCATAGGGTTCAGCCATGTTGTATGGCCGAACCCCATGGAAGGACATAGGTTATTTATGATTTATTTTATAGGTTTTTGAGGGATGAAAACCATGGAATGTTATGAATGTTTTATAAGGGTTTAAAATGGATAAGAATCATGGATCATGGGTTCGGCCATGGTGTATGGGCTGAACCCCATGGAAAAATATAGATGGACTTAATATGGTGATTGATTAAATGGAGATCATGGAAATGATGGTAAAGTTGTAAATATAGGCTAAAATGAAAGATCATGGGTTCGGCCATGGTGTATGGCCGAACCCCATGAGGTCTTTTATGGATTTAAGTTGTTAACAATGTTAAACAATTGTGGTGTGGGTAATTACCTAAAGAAAGAAGTGATGGCCAAAGGGATGAAACTAAAGGACCATGGGTTCAGCCATGGTGTATGGCCGAACCCCATGAACTTGTTAATGGGCCAACTTTGGGTCTTTGTATAATTTAAATGAATGGTTTACCAAACCAAGGGATGAAGGAAATGATTAGGGCTTTATTTTATGATTTATGAATCAATCATGAATCCATGTTATGGATCAGTTTTGGACCTAAACATAAGGTGGTGGAAACCATGGCCATATTGTAAATAAGTAAATTAATGGACCATGGGTTCGGCCATGGTGTATGGCCGAACCCCATGGGGAAGGCTTGATGGACTTAGGGTTTATGTATGTTAGATTAAATGAGTGAGAAGTGATATAATCTTGGACTAAGTGATTAAATGATTAACTTAGGGGTTTTTGATTAATAAACCAAAGGAGGGACTAAAACCTAATAAGTGAGGTTCGGCCATGGTGTGGCCGAACCCCACAAGTTGGGTTTATAGACTTAGACATTATTGTAAATCAAATGGGACATGGTTTTAATTGATTGATATATTATAAGGTAACGGGACCTCACAAAGTGTGTACGATCATGAGCGGTTACCGGAAGAAATCGCAGGGACACGTTAGCGGTCTTTGGTAAGATTCCACCTCTTTGAAACCATGGGTTTATGTACAATGTTTTTTATCTTATTTTGATGAATTTATGTTGTAAAATATATGTTTCAAATGTGAGTTTTAATGCTATGTTTACAATATAAAATAGCATGCGTTTCATTAGCATCACATGCATGGCATGGGTTGTAGGATATGTAACCGGAGAGGCCACACTCCGTCGGGGCGTCCGAAAAACCAATGTGGGGTACCTTGATGATGAGAATCCCATCGAGAAGATACCGGAGGGGCCACACTCTGTCGGGGCATCTGAAAGACCTATGTGGGGGTACTTACATGTGTTTATGATGGGTGGGACTCATTGCATACGACATATGTCCTGGCACTGTTTTTACATGGATTTATTATTATGTTATATGCATGATTTGTACTAACCATGTGTTAACCCTGTAACGCCCAGCCCTTTCTGAGAATTTCAGAGTCTAATTTTTTTTTTTAAATTATAATAAAACCTCAGAAAATAGCGGGAGGCATCACGACGCGAGTTAAGTTCAGACTAACCAAGTCTGAACTTTAACTGGCCACCCATGTGTACATGGACTAGACCATGATAATGAATCATGGAACTAACATCAACATGCGGAAAAACCTAGATTAACTGCCGAATAGAAAGACTAGATAGCAAGTACAGTCTTAAACATTAATTCCATAAATCATCCATCCATTGTTAATATCCTAAGCAAACCATAGCAAGTAACTACTTTATTACATGTCCATAATAAAGTGTCGAATAACAACAATTATAAATTCATTCCAGCATTCAAGCGCTTAGGCTTAGCTTAGCTCCCCTCCTGGTCAATGACCTTTCCTTTCCCTTTACTTATACCTGCATTCTCCTATAAGGATAGAATTAGGGTGTTAGATCAACGCGCCCAGTAGGTTCCCGAATCAGGGCTACCACATGTTAGCATATAAAACATGCATATACATATCATAATACATGATCATCAAAAGCAGGTAAAACAATGCTATAATGTATGCACATGCAATGAGCATCCCCCATCATGTACATTCATAGCCATCACTTGACGTGCCTTGCATCGACAAGGTAAATTACAACACACCTTTATCTCTTCATCATTGACTGATTCATATCACGTATTAGTCCTCCTGGCGGGACTCTCATCGCTTAAGGAGACCAATGTAACTATGATCATCATGTTACTCCTCCTGGCGTGACTTGCACCACCGAGGCAGGACGTAACCCATAAATTGCAACACTGTAGAACCTCATTCATAATCCCATGTCTATGCATGAGATGCCAATGCCTGTATGCCATTTGTTAATGCATAATATATCATTTGAAACACATAAAATAAAACAAGAGTCTCATAAGAAAACTGGGTAAAACTGTAGTTACAAGTAGGTAGGAAACCTACAGAAACTTTGCTTAAGTGCCCGTTCCTTTTTGAGCTTCACCTGGTCACGACTCGGCCGCCATTCACGTTCCGTTACCTTGTTATGTAACAGCAAATCAATACTTAATCTACTTGACTCCTAATCAAGTTTAGGTCTCATATACCATCTTGTGGGGTTCAGCCATGCCCATTGCCGAACATCACCCACCTTTAATTTGATCTCTCCTTTATTTAATCCTCATTAGACATTACTTATTACAAACATATCTTGGTAGGGTTCCGCCATACACCATGGCCGAACCATACCGCTTGGGTTTTGGCCCACAAATCAATTCCTTTGGTCAATCCTTTCATCATACATACATACATCTTTGTCCACATAATTATTTACACATTAAGACCACCATTGACCCTTAGTGGGGTTCGGCCATACACATGGCCGAACCTCACCAATCTGGTTTTTGTCTCCACTTTCCATCTTATATCATGGTTGATCAACTTAGTATTAAATCCATAACTCAACCTAGGTAATTCTTAGATCAAAAGCATGAAACAAATCATAGTTTCCAATAGGATTCAATCCAAACATGCCATCCAAAAACAGTCCATGGGGTTCTCTTGGTTCAACTAGTCCATGATTTACCCCTGATTTAAATCAGTAATTTAACCATAACATTACCATGGTTCAGCCATATATTGGCCAACCAAAATCAGTAAACAATCTTCATGTAAATCACCTAAAAACCCCATGGTAATGTATGGTTTTTTTCTCTCAAAACCATCGCCATTACCCATAACATTATCACACCATCTCATGGGGTTCGGCCATGCTCATTGGCTGAACCCTATGGCCTTTGGTTTGAACCTCTTAAACATGTCATCTTATGTCTAATCTAATCATCCAAAACAGTAAAACATTTTCATGGTTTTAACTTACAAAAACCATCAAAATTCCAACATCAATTCATGGGGTTCGGCCATCCAAGATGGCCGAACCCAATGAACCCTTTCATCATTTGATACCAAGGTCTTAGACCCATGATACATTCAGCCGTTCATCATTCAAATCCATGTTTTAAATCTTTCTAAAACATGCATTTGAATCTTAAGTAAAAACCCAAAATAGTCCACCAAAACTCCATGGTTTCCATGTTTCAAAACATGAAAAGTAACCATTCTTTTACATGGGGTTCGGCCCTCCCTGGTGGCCGAACCCAATGGTATTTTTTACCATTTTAAATCCTCCATTAATCAGGGTTAAACATTGGTGTATTCGGCCATGACCATGGCCCAATACATACTCCACTCGTTTCATGCTATTAAACCACAATAACACATAGATACTTACCAAATTTCCAAACTTCCTTCTTGCCTTTGATATTTGGTTTCTCCCTTTTATTTCTTCTTTCTTTCCTTAATTCCTTGCTGGTTTATACTTGACTAACTGGTGCCAAAAACCTCTGCTGTTCAGCCAAGAAAACGAATTGGAGAGAGGGAGAGAGAGATGGGAATTTTTGGATTTCTTTGTATGAAAAACGGCCATGTATTGTAAGGTTTTTCTTTTATAGTTTCAGCCCCCCAACTCCCATTCATATTCCCTCAATTAATTTTGTTAAAAATGATGGGGCAAAGGGTGTTAACCAAGACACCCTTGGTGCCAAACGTTGCACCCCTTGGTGCCAAACGTTGCACCCCTTGGTGCCAAACATTGCATCTCTTTAGAAATGAACCAATGCAACTCTTCATGAATAGGTGCCGCCCAACCTTGGTGTCTTTTGGCTTTGCCAAAGCACCCCTTCACACTCAACGGCTGTGATGAGTTTGATCAAGTGTTGAGTGAGATTACAACTCCTTTCTACCTCCTCTTGACTCACTTAACTCATGATATTTTTATTCTAAACCAACTCATCCAACTCATCATCTTTAATGCACCAAGTTTGCATCAACTCATTTCTTAAATCAAACTTATTCCAAATCAGTCCAACTCAAGCTGAATTAACTCACACTTGAGTTCAATTGAGGGCCCACACGGTCATCCGTGGTCAAACTAGTCAACCCGACCCGTTGGGTCCCCCTTTAGCTCCTTGACCCGTTTTGACAACATGACCCATTCATGGGCTGATTTTGCCATTTCTAATTGGTTTTCACTTGTGTTTCAAGCCTACCCATTTTTGTTATACTTGATTCCCAATCAGTTCAGCTTGACCCCATTTAATTTGAGCTTACACAATGGTCAAATCATCCATTTTGACCCATTGGGTCCAATTGAGCCATTTTCCCCATTTAGCCATTTTCGACCCAATTGATGTTCATTACCCATCCCATCAAATTTGATATTTATAATGAGCTCATATGACCTTAACTTGAGCAATGGGCCCCACCATTTCCTATTTTGACATCACAAAATAATTAATTTAATAACCCAGGGGCATTTTCGTAATTTTCTATTTCATTGAAAAATTGGGGTGTTACAAACCCTAAATGGAATACCTACTAGGCGTGTTGTTGTAACGCCCTACTTCTACCCTAGTGAATGATATAGGAAACGAGGGGAACGATGAACGCGAAAAGGGCCAAGTATAGGAGCTTGGATGCTTTTAGTTTTTATTTTGCTTAAGATACTCATGGACTTGTAATTTGAGTAGCTAGAATTCGGCATGTAATAACTTAGATGACTTTGCTATGGTCTGAATGGTTTGTTGGATATTTATGTTAAGTTTTATTATGGTTAAGGACTTGAAGTACTTTGCTATCTAAAATGGAATAGAATTAGGTTCTATTATAATTCCGCAGTTATGATTTTAATCCACATGTGTGAACCGTTTCCATGGACTTAGTCCATGCACACATAGGGTTGGCCAATTAAGGGTCGGTTTGGACTTAGCTCGCGTCGTGACGTCCCGTTCTTTGTCACTTTTTTTTTTTAAAAAAAAAATATACTGTGATTTTCGGAAAGCATAGTGAAAAAGTGCGGGGCGTTACATGAGTACCATCCTTGCCATGTCACTTACATGCCACCTCACTTGATGAGGTGGATTTCACGCATTAGGTCTTAATTGGATAGTTGACCCAATTAAATTAACCTTACCCATTTACCTTAAAAATCTGCTCATCTATGACCCATTGGGTCCCAATTGGGTAATTGGCCCATTTAATTGCATTCACCCAATTATTTTCAAATCAAGTCCTATCCATGATCCATTGGATCTTAATTGGGTAATTGACCCAACTCCTTATCCATCTAAGGTCCATTTCAACCATTAATCTTTAAATTCAATCAATTTGCAATTCAAAATAGGCCAAATCCAATATATTATAAGTGATGAAAATTCGGGGTGTTACACAATTGGTATCAGAGCTAAGCTCAACTTCCCCGAGGACTGTGTGTATAGGGTTCGAAACTCTGATGAAAGCATGATATTGTTTTGGGTCGCAATGGGGTGAGCAGGATTTTTAGTGAGGCTGGGACCTCCTCTTTCCACCATATTTAAGCGACTAATGTTTAGATCGTACCTCAAACAGGGTGACCAGAGTGATATTATAGCATGTGCTAGACCCATGAGGGTTACACTCATGCGGACTCCTGAACTGGAGTTGTGTATGGTAAACATGGCTAGTCAAGAAAACATGTTATTTTGAAGGCTCAACTGGGGAACTATCAAGATAAGATGATTGAGTCATCTTTGAGATGTGAGTCAGATTTGATTTATGACTCTAGAAAGTCTGAGCCAAGGATTGTGGACTCAGGAGAGGTCGGTAAAACCTCCAAGGGTGTTCCCTGAGGTAATGATTAATGGGTCCGAGAGGCCAGACATACATAAATATATTCTGAGGAGATTTGCCCTATGTTGAGAGGAATTTTTTACCTAAACCTCTGAACTTGGAAGAACTTAAAGCCTGTGAATGGAATACGTTGGCTCATGACATCGTTAATAGTGATGATCAAGTAATGTGAAGCCTGTACTCTGAGGCTTGACGTAATGCACTTGGGTGAAATTTTTTTCGAATTTCCCCCCTGTAGTGAATAAGTGAATAAAGCTTAAATGCTCGTGTGAGAAAGACTAGCACTTTGTATAGATGGATGTATGCAAGTTTGTTAATTTTGGAATCCTTGGATTATTTATGTGTTGAATTGCATGATGGTCTAGATGGTTACTTCATGCCTTATGAGTAAAATTATGTGGTTGTGTATGGATTCCATTTTTTTAATGATGTAATTATTGTAACGGCCCGCCCTTTCCGAGAATATCAGTCTAATTTTTTTTTTAAAAGTAATAATAGAACATCGGAAGAGAGCGGGCGGCGTCACGACTCGAGTTAAGTTCAGACTACCCAAGTCTGAACCTTAACTGGCCACCCATGTGTACATGGACTAGACCATGATAATGAACACAAATGGAACTAACATCAACATGCGGAATAATAAGACTAGATAGCAAGTAACAGTTTTAAACTTTATTTATCATAGATCAACCATCCAAATGTTATCAACCTAATCAAACCATAGCAAGTAGCGAATTATTACATGTCCCACAAAATATTCAAAAGACAGTAATATAAAGTAGTTCAGCCCTTCATTCAAGCACTTAGGCTTGGCTCCCCTCCCGGTCAACGACCTTTCCTTTCCCTTTGCTTGTACCTGCAATCTCCTCTGAGGATAGAATTAGGGCGTTAGATCAACGCGCCCAGTAGGTTCCCGAATCAGGGCTACCACATGTTAGCATATAAAACATGCATATACATATCATAATATATGATCATCAAAATAGGTAAAACAATGCTATGATGTATGCACATGCAATGAGCCTCCCCCATCATGTACATCCATAGCCATCACTTGTCGTGCCATGCACCGACAAGATAAATCACAATACAACTTCCATCTCTTCATCACTGACTGATTCATATCACGTATTAGTCCTCTTGGCGGGACTCTCTTCGCCTAAGGAGACCATTGTGACTATGATCATCATGTTACTCTTCCTAGCGGAACTCTCATCGCCTAAGGAGGACGTAACCCATAATTGTAACACTGTAGAACCTCATTCATCATCCCATGACCATGCATGAGATACCAATGCCTGTATGCCATTTGTTAATGCATAATATATCAGTTGAAACACATATATTAAAACAAGAGTATCATAAGAAAACTGGGTAAAAATCGTGGTTACAAGTAGGTAGAAAACCTACTGAAGAATCACTTCAGTAACTGATCTTTCTTTCGCGTCACCCGGTCACGACTCGTACGTCGTTCGACTTCCGGTACCTTATCCATATATCAATCAGAAAGTCATAACATCATTTACTTATTCAATCACATCTACGACCCATCCACATCATGTGGGGTTCGGCCATGCCCATGGCCGAACATCATCAACTTAGCATTTGTCATTTTATGGGGTTCGGCCCTATACTTGGCCGACCAAAATCAGTAAACAATCACTTAAAATTTCAACCATTGGTATGGTTTATCTCTCCAAAAACCATACCAATTTATCAAACACTTTTATGGGGTTCGGCCATCCAAGGTGGCCGAACCCTATGCCCATGTTTTGGACCCTTTTTAACGTATATCATATGTCCACTGAATCATATAAAAATCAGTATAATATTGTATGGTTTTTACACTTCAAAACCATCCAATTATCCAAATAAGATCATGGGGTTCGGCCATGTAAGGTGGCCGAAACCCAAGGATCTATTTTATCAATTTGTATCACCTTTGCCCAAGGTTTAGACCCTTAATGCATTTGGCTATTCCAATGCCGAATTACGCCATCCAAAACCAAGATTAAACATCCTTTATCTTGTATCTTAGATCATACAAAACAGTCCATGATTTTACAAAACCATCACTTTAAACAAATAAATTTCATGGGGTTCGGCCACCCAAAGTGGCCGAACCCTATGGTCCATATTTTCCATCTTTAAGACCATTGATTTAAACCATGTTAACTTTAGCCTTCTTGTCATTGAGACCCATGTTTATAATCCTTTCTATATCATGCATTTGAATCTTTAAGTACAACCCAAAACAGTCCACAAAATCCATGGTTTTCATGTTTCAAAACATGAAAACCAAGACATCTCTTTACATGGGGTTCGGCCCTCTATGGTGGCCGAACCCAATGGTCATCTTAATCATTTTTAAACCTCCATTTAATCAAGGTTAATCATTGGTGTAATCGGCCATGATCATGGCCCAATCCACACCCTGCTTGTTCCATGTTTTTCAACAAAACTCAATGAAAACTTACCAATTTTCCCAAGCCTTTCTTCTTGACTTTGATCCTTGGTTTCTCCCTTTTGTTTCTTCTTTCTTTCCTTAATTCCTTGCTGGTTTATACTTGACTAACTGGTGCCAAAAACCTCTGTTGTTCAGCCAAGAAAACGAATTGGAGAGAGGGAGAGAGAAATGGGAATTCTTGGATTCCTTGGTGTGAAAAACGGCCAAGTATGGTAATGTTTTTATTTTATAGTTTCAGCCCCCCAACTCCCATTCATCCTCCCTCATTAACCTTACTAAAAACGAGTGGATGTTGGGTGTCAACCAAGACACTTCTTGGTGCCAAACGTTGCACCCCTTGGTGCCAAACATTGCATCACATGGGAAATGAACCAATGCAACCCTTCATGAAAAGGTGCCGCCCAACCTTGGTGTCTTTTGGCTTTGCCAAAGCACCCTTTCATACCAACGGCTGAGATTGATTCTGATTAATTGTTGTGTGAGATTACAACTCATTTCCATCTCCTCTTGACTCACCTAACTCGGAATATTTTTATTCTAAACCAACTCATCTAACTCATCACTTTTAATGCACTAAGTTTGAGTCAACTCATTTCTTAAATCCAACTCATTTCAAATCAACCTAACTCAAGCTGAATTAACCCACACTTGAGTTCAATTGAGGGCCCACACGGTCATCCGTGGTCAAACTGGTCAACCCGACCCGTTGGGTCCCCCTTTTAGCTCCTTGACCCGTTTTTGTCTCTATGACCCGATTATGGTATTTTGGTCATTTGTAAGTGGTTTTCTCATATGGATCAAGCCTACCCATTTCTTCTCTACTTGATTTCCAATCAAATAGGCTTAACCCTATTTAATTTAAGCTTACACAATGGTCAAATCATCCATTTTGACCCATTGGGTCCAATTGGGCCCTTTGACCCATTTAGCCATTTCCAACCCCATTGATGTACATAACCCATCCAAATTAACTTGATATATATATATATATATATATATATATATATAATGTGCTCATATGACCTTATTTTGAGCAATGGGCCCCAACATTTCTTATTTTGACATCGCAAAATAATTAATTTAATAACTCAGGGGCATTTTCATAATTTTCCATTTTATTGAAAAATTGGGGTGTTACAATTATGATATAAAAGGTATGTGGAATTACCTTATGATGAATTGAGAGATATGATTCTCAAGTATGATGAATAAATTGATGTTGAATGAGAGGGCTTTGATTTGACATGAAAGGAGTAGAGTGACTAGAAATAATTTGTTGTATGGGAATCGGTTGGCATGGAATTGAATAGCAAGGAGCATTATGAAATGCAAAAGCCAAGCCATAAATGAAATCCCCAAGGCAATTGAGGCCTACCTCCTAATGTCAACCCCATATGGAAATTGAAATCATAGTTGTGAATATGTGGAAATTGCTAGGCATGCTATCTTCTTAGAAATACAACAGTTGATAGATCAATTACTCATTGTATCTACCATGGCATTCCATCAACATCACTAACTTAGGTTGGACTTAAAGTCGATCAACTTTGAAGCGAATAAAATGGTGTGTAGATTCAGCATTTGGATATTTTAACACTAGAATGGATTGAGTATAATACCTTTGTGAAGCCCCGCCCTTTCCAAAATTCAGAGTCTATTTTTTTTTTAATAATAATATAATCACACCGGAAAGAGGGCGGACGACGTCACGACGCGAGCTAAGTCCGGACTTCCCAAGTCCGACCCTTAACTGGCCACCCATGTGTGTATGGACTAAACCCATGAAGGACAAACCACACATGGAACTAACTTAAAACATGCGGAATAGCAATAACTAATTGCGGAACTAAACTGATGCGGAAAATAATCAATCATAAGTTAACCATACATTCTTAGATAGCAAAGCACAGGTCATCCATTATAAACTACTTATACCAAATCAAGGTTCATCAAATAGTTCACAAACCATAGCAAAGTTTACTAGCTATTACATATCCATAATATGTAATTCAAAAGACAGTAATATAGAAATCCCAATCATCATTCAAGCGCTAAAGCTTGGCTCCCCTCCAGGTCCACGACCTTCTCTTTCCCTTTTCCATTTCCTGCATTATCCTCTATGGATAGAATTAGGGCGTTAGATTAACGCGCCCAGTAGGATTTCCGATTAAGGCTACCACATGGTTAGAATATAAAACATACATATCTCATGGTATGATCAACAAAACATCTGAAATCAATGATATGTATGTAAGTACAAATGTAATGAGTCCCACCCATCACAAGTATACATAGCCATCATTTGACAGGATTCTCACGTCAAGGTAATCCAGAGTACTCCACATTTCCTTTGAATAGAACTCTCATGTCCAAGTAAGCTAGAGTACTCCACATTTCCTCTGTATGGAACTCTCATGTCTAGATAATCCAGAGTACTCTTCATTTCCCCTGGATAGGACCCTCATCATTAAGTTGTCCCATAATCATCACCCCATGCCATGCATGAGATGCCAATGTATTATCTATATCATTTGTAAATGTAAACCTCATCATTCAAAAACCAATTGAAACATAATAGTAGTAACAACATATCTCATCAGAATCAGGATAAAACCAATCATAATAGTGGTTACAAGTAGGTAGGAAACCTACAGAAACTTTGCTTAAGTGTCCGTTCCTTTTTGAGCTTCACCCAGTCACGACTCGCACGTCATTCATCTCTCGTCATCTTGTGATGTAACAATAAGTAAGTCATACTAAATGTCCATTCATATCTAAGACCCAAAAACATCTTGTGGGGTTCGGCCATACCCATGGCTGAACCTTACCCACTTTAACTTGATCTCTTTGATTTTGGATTAACACCATCCAAATGATTTATTAACACTTCAAACCACTAAATATCACTTGGTGGGGTTCGGCCATACAACATGGCCGAACCTCACCATATTGGTTTGAACCCCCTTCTTTAAGTCTTTTGTTCTTTTTATGCATAATTACCATAATCACTTGTATTTACAGCTTTGCCACTAGGCCAAGCCTTGTTCAATTTTTGCTTCACAATCACAGCCCATATGACCAAACCACCTTAGTGGGGTTCGGCCATACAACTTGGCCGAACCTCACCAATCCCATTTGGATCTCTTAATCCATTCTAATCACATTAATCATCCAACTTTTAATCCACCAAAATTACTCCATGGGGTTCGGCCATACATTTGGCCGAACCCAATGGTTCCGTTGGTTCAATGATTCCATCCTATGTACTTAAACTTAGGCTCTACTCTTTAACCATGATAACTACATGGTTCAGCCATCCAATGGCTGACCCAAATCAGTAACTATATCTCCATTTAAATCACATAATAGCCACATAAAATGACCCATGGGGTTCGACCATTCACATGGCCTAACCTTATGGTTCTTTTGATGTAATTCTTCCAATAATTTTACATAGTTTATCCACTGCATCTTAGCCATAAAACCAATAGGATTTAGCCATCCATAGTCGACCCCATAATAATAACTTAATCCCATTTTACAATCCTTTAAAATCTGCACACATGGTATGGTTTTTATCCCCCAAAAACCATACCATTTATCAAATTACTTTCATGGGGTTCGGCCATCCAAAGTGGCCGAACCCTATGCTCCAAGTTTCTATCCTTTTTAAGCCTCCTCATCATAATTTAAATCATTGATTAATTTGGCTATGACATATATTTTGTATCTCATCAAAACATGTAAAGATCACCTGGTTTTGCATGGTTTTTAACCTTCAAAAACCATCAACCTAATCCACTTTTTTCATGGGGTCCGGCCATCCAAAGTGGCCGAACCCTATGATACACTTTTGATCATTTTTATGAAACTCCATCCAAGTTCTAACCCTTGATGGATTCGACCAAACCATGGCCCAAACATATTCCATTTTACACATTGTATTAAACAAAATTCCATAGAATTACTTACCAATTTCCTAAGCCTTTCTCATTGCTTTTGATCCTTGCTTCCTATCTTTCTTAGCCTCCCTTCCTTTGCTGATTATATGATTGATCAATGGTGAAAAATACTCAAGGATAATTCGGCTAAGAGGGTGTGTTCTTGAGAGAGGGAGAGAGATAAGAATTCCAAGGTTTTTGCAATGTAGAATTCGGACAAGTGAGGGTGTTGGTTGATTTTGTTAAATAGCCCCATATCACCCATTTAATCCTCATCAAACCTTGCTCAAACCAAGGAGTCACTTGCAGCTAAGCAAAGCACCCATTGGCACTTCCAACGCACCCTTTGGCACTCCCATACATCTCATCCAATTCCCATTCATTTCATTTAAAAGTATGCATGGGAAACCCACTCCACAAGTCCCCAACGTGTGGGACTTGTCTTGTGGTGTTTAAGACCATGGCAACTCCTCATATCCCGTTTGACTCACTTGGAATTTAAGACCTCTTTGATTTCCAATTTGAACTCAACCAACTCATATGCCCAACTCACCACATTAAATGACACTCATTTAATGCACTTGAGTCAACTCCATTTTCTAATTTAAACCCAGCTCAATTCAGTCCCAACTCAACCTGATTTAACTCACAATTGAGCTCACTTGAGGGTCCACACGGTCAACCATGGTCCACATGGTCAACACGACCCATTGGGTCCCCATTTAGCTTATTAACCCAATTAACTCCTAGACCCAATTATGAGTGGTTTAGCCCCCTTGAATGTTGTTTACATATGTGCATCAAGCCTACCCATTTATGCTCCATTTAATTTCCAATCATGTCAGCTTAACCCCATTAAATTTGTGCTCACCCAATGGTCAAACAAGTCCATTATGACCCATTGGGTCCCAATTGGGTCCTTTGACCCAATTAACCATATTGACCCAATTTGATGTTCATTACCCATTCATGATAAATTGACCCTTATACTATGTTCATAAGGTCTTAATTTGAACAATTAGCCCCACCATTTTCTCATTTGCAATTACATTTATTAATTTCACCAATCCAGGGGCATTTTCGTAAATATTCATATCATTGAGAAACTGGGGTGTTACAACCTTCCCCATTGGAACTCCCTAGTGCAAATGATGAATTCATTGTTGGAGTTGGATATGTGATAACACTTGAGGAGGAGTATACCCTCTTGCTAGTCATGGGTTATTTGATGATTTATTGCCACCTTTTATAGAGATGCCTAAGCAGGAGTTGGATTCTCCTTATCAAGAGATGATAGCGTATATGATTTGCATACCCTTCCTTATATCCCATTTCATACAGAACCATGTGGTACGAGTAGACATGGTTAAGATTTTTCTTTAGTGGTAGATTATGTCATGATTGGAGTGGGGAAACAACGTGCAACTAGCCTTTTGAGGGATTAGTCATCTTCCATGGACGGACACCTATGAGTATATTGTATACGTAGGCCACGTCTGTATGTGAGTTTGAGCCAATGAGCTTGTGTGCATTTGATGTTGGTGATTGTCTATGGCGAGCCGGTAACAGGTTGGAGTAAATACCTGATTGAGATAATCCTATGATCACTGTTGTGCACAGATGATATGTGCTTAGTGGTGATAAACACTTCGTGTGCCGCGATGGTGTCTTGGGTTGTATGAGTACCCGTGAAGCCATGTCAGACTTTTGGAGTTTTGTGACCACCACTATTAGCAAACACGATTTTGTGTATGGTCGATTTGTTGGAGAAGTATTACTCTCCAGATTATTGATCGTAGAGTGCCGATAGTTAGTGATCTCTCATGCTTGAGATTAGATTATGGGTATCTCATACTATTCAATGTTGTTGTTTGGAGGTCTTTGAGACTCCTAGTTCAGTAGAGTACCTTGATGAGATATATCCAGATTTTGTATACCCTATGTTAGATTGTGGGATCATGAAGCCACTTGTGGATGTTAATTTTGGTTCGAGATGTCGATCTTAAGTGTGATGAGACACTACTTCACGTGTCAGCCAAGGGAGAGGGCCATGTATTTGAGTGATGAGCCTCTATGTGTTGTCTACGTGTGATGTGTTGTGGACGGTATCCCCTACCATATTGTTGATTTTTGTTGCCACGTATTGAGCTGTAATATGAGAGCCCTTGTGTAGGCCCTATTGCATTGTCCAAGTGTGACATGAGCCTATTGTTGGCATTGTTGTCGAGTCCAGAATGACTTGTGATCAGTGACTATATTTGGAGGATCCTTTAGATGAAGCTTTACAAGATTTGTGAGTATTGACACTTTGCCCGCCGTAGAATGATTGAATTTCGGGGGCAAAATTCTTTTAAAGGGGTGGAATGTAATCGTCCAGGTCAACAAAATGATTATGGGAATAAGAGGATATATGAATTATACGATTTTACGATTTTCAATTCACGATTCACACCCCTAGAACAATTTCGATACGATTCTAGTTTGATAACATTGGGTAAAATTGGAGAATGCCATACACTTTAAGCATTGAGAATATTTGTAAAATTCCATGCTCACAAAGTGTTTGGTAATATGCTTGAATGAATGTTGCTTTGTGCACATTCCAATGCATAGTTGGGTAAAGTTATGGTTTGACCTTCCTATGCTTATATGTGATTGATGTAAAATGTAGGGCCTTGATAACTTCCCATACTTGTCTATAGTTATGAGTAATATATGTATCAAATGAATTCTATGATTGTGATTGAAATTCTTAGATTGGTAATTCATATAATAGCATGTTAAATGTATTTTCATGCCATGCTTTGACTTTTGTGATGACATGTACTAGTGAGTACGTACGTTGATAATGGTTGTGGTGGTTCAACCTAACCATGTGTAGAATGAATTTCCATGATTTTAAGAGGAATTTGGTGAAAGGTTAGACTAAGTGAAATGGGTGATTTAAGGTCAAGTATCTTATAACCCTAGGAATTTAACTTGTGCTACAATGGGGATGGGAAAACATGATTGAGAATGCATGGTATGCAATGTAAATGCTAAGAAAGCCTTATTTGATTTCCCCAAAATAAAAGTATGACCACTCCCCAATGTCAACCCAAACGTGAAAATAATGAACTGCGGTTGATCTGATCCACTATGTGGTACATAGGTATCTGAGAGCATTGTGCCTCAGCTTGATCAAAAGATGTATTTCATCCATTTATATTAAGGATGATGGATAAAGTGTCTTAATTGTTGGAAACCCTTGGAAAGGGTTGAGGTGAATTATTGTTGAGTTTACTTGGGTTAATGTTGTGAAAAAAGGGAGTGATTGGACTTAGGATGATAAACCACTATGAGACGAGTTAAATGAATTGCAAGGACTAAGAATATGTTAAATAAACCCGATGTGTGTATCTCAGGGTTGGTGTGTAGTCCATGTCCCTAAAATAACCCAATGTGATGAATATGTTGAATGTATGAAACGTAATGGAATGTGCTATGCTGCTATCCTTATGAAATTATGGTCAAGATATGATTATGCCATATATGTTGCCCATGTAATTGTGAATCTGATCCTTTTTGCATTACTCACTCATGTGTGCCTAGGAGGTTATCTAGGAGGTGAGTATGGGATGTTGTGGTAAGGGACATGATGATATTGGGAATTACTAGTGTTGAG
Organism: Chimonanthus praecox; assembly: GCA_022113865.1. NCBI lineage: Eukaryota > Viridiplantae > Streptophyta > Magnoliopsida > Laurales > Calycanthaceae > Chimonanthus > Chimonanthus praecox. The sequence goes on along the minus strand of CM039093.1, from coordinate 30,295,951 downwards.
AGTAGACCCAAAGAGTTTACTAGACTTGATGATGTACATTTCTCTTGCTTGGGTCCCACTAGTATGAGTCTCCACTCCCTAGAGGAGGTTGGTGTGATAGGATATTGGTTTTCTTGAAGGAACGGTGGCATCGGCTATGGGACTTGGTTCTGTAGAGTTGTCGTCGATGAGTATAGCTCCTATCATGTTTCACGTTGTAGGTCGCTCTCATGGCTATTTGTGGTTGTCGTTGAGGAGTATAGCCTCTCATATGATTCGCGTTGTAGGTCGCTCTAATGATTATTTTATACACTTGGTGTATAGTTCGCACAGGGTCAAATACTAGTGAGCCTATGCCTTCGATACTAACTTAGTAAGACGCATTGCGCAGGTGTAACACCCCCATTTCTCAATAAGATGGATAATTACGAAAATCCCATGGATTGGTAAATTTAATAATTATGATGTTAAATGAGAAAATGGTGGGGCCCATTGTTCAAATTAAGATCGTATAAACATATTATAAGGGTCAAATTATAATGGATGGGAATGTACATCAAATTGGGTCAAAATGGTTAATTGGGTCAAAGAATTCTCAATGATTGGAATAATTACGAAAATGCCCCTAGATTGGTGAATTCAATAAATGTGATTGTAAATAAGGAAATAGTGGGGCCCATTGTTCAAATGAATACCCTATGAGCACATTATAAATGTCAAATTTGATTGGATGGGTAATGAACATCAATTGGGTCAAAAATGGCTAAATGGGTCAAAGGGCCCAAATGGGGCCCATCGGGTCTTACTGGATTATTTGACCGTTTTGTGATTTTAAATTAAATGGGGTTAAGCCTATTTGATTGGAAATCAATTGGAGAAAAAATGGGTAGGCTTGATCCATATGTAAAAACCAATTAGAAATGACCAAAATACCATAAATGGGTCATGTTGTCAAACGGGTCAAGGAGCTAAATGGGGACCCAATGGGTCGGGTTGACCAAGTTTGACCACGGTTGACCATGTGGGCCCTCAAATGAACTCAATGGTGAGTCAAATCAGGTTGAGTGAGACTGAATTGAGTTGGTTTGGAATTAAGAAATGAGTTGACTCAAGTGCATTAAATGAGTATCATTTAATGTGGTGAGTTGGGCTTGAGAGTTGAGTGAGTCAAAATGGAAATCAAAGGGGCTATAAGTTCAGTGAGTTAAAGAGGAGATGAAGAGTTACTTGGGTCTCAAGCCACACAATACAAGTCCAACACATTGGGGACTTGTGGTGTGAGCTTCCATGCTAAGTTTTAAATGGAAATGAATGGGAATTGGATGAGATACATGGGGAGCTGAAAGGTTGCATTGGCTGGTGCCAAGGGGTGCCTTGGTTGGCACCAAATATCCCATTGGTTTGATCAAAGAATGATGAGAAGTAATGAGATAATATGGGGCTGTTTAACAAAAGGAAATACACCATTCATTTGGCCATTTTTTATCATTGCAAACCCAAGTTTTTCCCATCTCTTTCTCCCTCTCTCCAATTCGTGTTCTTGGCTGGAGCAGCAGAGGTTTTTGGCACAAGTTATTCAAGCTTAAACCAGCAAGGAATTAAGGAAGAAAGGTAGAAATAAAAGGAAGAAGACAAGGAGCAAAGGCAATAGGAAGAGCTTGGAATTTGGTAAGTGTTTCATGGACTTTTGGATTAATAAAATGGGTGTGTATTGGGCCATGGTTATGGCTGAATATACCAAGGTTTTAACCTTGATTAATGGAGGTTTAGAAATGGTAAAGATGACCATTGGGTTCGGCCACCATGAAGGGCCGAACCCCATGTGAAAGATTGCTTGGTTTTCATGTTTTGGAAACATGAAAACCATGGGCTTTATGGACTGATTTTTGGGTTTGATTTAAGAATCAAATACATGTTATTGAAAGGATTATGAACCTGTATCTGAATGTCAGAAAAGGCTGAAGTTTTTATGGTCTAAATCAGTGGATTAAAAGCTAGAAATGGACCATTGGGTTCGGCCACTTTGCATGGTCGAACCCCATGGAAACAAGTGGTTGATGTTGATGGTTTTTGGAAATTAAAACCATATAAAATTGGGACTGTTATTAGATGTTAGTGTTAGTTTTAAAATCATGTTTTAAGAAGGTTAAAACATGAATATGGATGATTGATTCAGACCTAAGATAAATGATTGATTGTTTCAAAACCAAAGGTCATAGTGTTCGGCCAATGAGCATGGCCGAACCCTATGAAATTCGGTTGGTTTTTAGATGAATTTTTAAAGGGTTGAACTCGGTAATAATATGTTGTTAATTACATGATGATTGGAGGTTTAAAAATAGTGAAAGTAATCATTGGGTTTGGCATCCATGGAGGGCCGAACCCATGTAAAATATTGTTGGTTTTCATGTTGTGAAACATGGAAATCATGGACTTTTATGGACCGTTTTGGATGGATTTAATTAGAGGGTTCTAAGAGGTATAAAGGCAGCAATATGATACTGATATTGCATGATTTAAATAACACCTAATGCATGTTTGAAGGATCAATTCATGGACATAGGGTTCGGCTAACTTGAATGGCCGAACCCCATGAAAGAGGTTGATGATTGTTATGAATTTAAAGAGTTAGAAACCATGCAATATCATGGGGTTTCTATGGGATTTTAAATAGAATTATGGTTGCTGTTTTTATGGCTAAGATGCATGATAAATGATGAAAGATCATTAGGAGAATTGGATTCAAAGAACCATGAGGTTCGGCCATGTGAGTGGCCGAACCCCATGGGTTACTTTATGGTTTTTATTTGGTTTACATAGGGTTATGCTTACTGATTGGGTTGTATGATTTTGATTCAAGAATCATGTATGTATCTATGTACTTAATATCAGTAAATAACCAAGCATGTTGATGGGATCATTGAGTAGGAGGATCATAGGGTTCGGCCATATGAACGGCCGAACCCCATAGAATGTTTTATTGGAGATTATGAATTGGTTATATGAGTTGGATTAAGTAAACGAATGGAGTTATCTTTGGACTTAGTGATAAGTAAATAACCAGCCATTAAGGTAGATTACTTTTATGATTTTTGTTTATGAGCAAGATTAGACATTGGTTAGACCAATGGCAAATCTGTGAATACAAGTCAAATGAAGGGATTGATCAAAGGACTTACAAGATGTTTTGGGTCTTATATGTGAATGGACATTTAAGTGACAATATGATTTACTAGTTATTGTATCACAAGGTGACGAGAGTTGAACGACGAACGAGTCGTGACCGGGTGAAGCTCAAAAAGGAACAAACACCGAAGTGAATTTTCTGTAGGTTTCCTACCTGCTGGTAACCACAGTTTTATCCCAGTTTTCTTATGAGATCGTGTTTTATTTCATGTGTTTCAAATGTTATATTATGCATTAACAAATGGCATATATGCATTGGCATCTCATGCATAGACATGGGATGATGAATGGGGTTCTACAGTGTTGCAATTTATGGGTTACGTTCTCTTCGGCGGTGCAAGTCACACCAGGAGGAGTAACATGATGATCATAGTCACATTGGTCTCCTTAGGCGATGAGAGTCCCTCTAGGAGGACTAATACGTGATATGAATCAGTCAATGATGAAGAGATGGAAGTTGTATTGTAATTTACCTTGACGGTGCAAGGCACGTCAAGTGATGGCTATGAAGGTACATAATGGGGGGTGCTCATTGCATGTGCATACTTCATAGCATTGTTTTACCTGTTTTTGATGATCATTTAATATGATATATATGCATGTTTTATATGCTAACGTGTGGTAGCCCTGATTCGGGAACCTACTGGGCGCGTTGATCTAACGCCCTAATTCTATCCTCAGAGGAGATTGCAGGTACAAGTAAAGGAAAAGAAAAGGTCATTGACGGGGAGGGGAGCTGAACCTAAGTGCTTGAATGCTGGAATGAATTTATAATTATTGTTTATTTGATACTTTATTATGGATATGTAATAAAGTAGTTACTTGTTATGGTTTGCTTAGGATATTGACAATGTATGGTTGATTTATGTAATTATTATTTGAGACTGGTACTGGCTATCTTTTCATATTATTCCGCAGTTAATTTATATTATTCTGCAAGTTGATGTTAGTTCCATGTGTGTTCATTATCATGGTCTAGTCCATGTACACATGGGTGACCAGTTAAGGTTCAGACTTGGGTAGTCTGAACTTAACTCGCGTCGTGACGCCGCCCGCTCTTTTCCGATGTTTATTATAAAAAAAAAAAAATAGACTCTGATTTCTCGGAAAGAGCGGGGCGTTACAGCAGGGTTATATATTCGTGAGCCTAAGCGGGCGGTACTGACTTAGTAAGACGGATTGCGCAGGGTCAGATACTCGTGAGCCTATGCAGGCGGTACTAACTTAGTAAGATGGATTGCGCAGGGTTAGATACTTGTGAGCCCTAATTGGGCGATACTAACTTGGTAAGTCGTATATTGTTCACCTTAGATCTGACTTAATCACTAGAGTGGTTAAGGGACGAAGATGAGGTAGATTATCAATGTTGTATGGAGATCTCCCACTTGTAAGTTGTAACCTATGTCCCCCAAGGGATCATGATATTTGACAGCCCGTTTCATAGAGGTGTCCTTGAGTGGACATTGTTTTCACATTGATGAGGTTGATAACAGGATAGTGTTGCATAGCTGATTTATGTTAATGTCTCGGCTTGGCCAAGCCCCTATGTTTATCAATTCCATGACTCAGAAAGAAGGACTTGCTGGAAGCTTGAAGACCCAAGATGATCAAGAGAAAGATAATGCTCCACCAGATTGAAACTCATCGTTATGGAAATCACAATACAGATAAAATGGCCATAGATGCCTATAGATGGTACCCACACCTTAGAAAGGACTATCCCTAGGCTTAGAAGAACAAATGCTTAAAATCATATGAAGCCTAGGGAGGAAGGTTAACAGTGAATTGGAACTCAACATGGAAATATGTAATTGGTTTCACTGTCAGCTCGATCAGTCTTATCTCACCGACCCCTCGGTACAATCAGGATCGACCCATCGTTGTCAAAGACTGGTCGGTCCGAATGACATTAGGTTCTGGAACATTAAACTGTCATTCAGGGTTTGCCTCTGATCGAAAGTCTCGTATGCACCGACCCCTCAGTTCAAGGATGAAACGACCCCTCGTGGTCAAAGACTCTTTGATCAAGATCTTTAGTTTTGAAACCTTGAACTCATGTGGATTCTCGAAGAAATAGACCGATCGAGAGTACCACGATTGACCCCTCGGTAATGGGTGACAGGTCATTCTGGGTAATAGGTTTCCAAAGTGGAAACTACTGTTGTAACTACCCGACCCGATTTTTTAGAGTTTTAGGGTCATGGTGGCAGTGGGGTGAGTGTGGGCCCCATGGTGGGCCCTGGTTTGTCAGCTTTTGATATCGGAGACTCAAAGGGTACTTTAGTAATTTTGAATTATTGAATTTTCTATCATAATTAAAAGTTTGAAAATGACAGGATTTCCCCCCGATGTTTGTCATTTGATTTCTTTGGGTTTTTTTAAAATATTTGGAAATTGGAGATACATATATATACATACATATATATATATATATAAGAGGAATTTCAAAACCCTAAACCTACCCCGCTTATAACCTCTCATTCGGTAGCACTGTAGCTATGGGCTACAGTGCCACCGCACCTGGTGTTCTCTCCCATTCCTTCGGCATTCTTCTCTTTTTCCCCTCTCCCCTCGACCCTCTCCTCTCTTGCCCCAAACCCTAATCTAGGAGCAGCCACCCCTTGGTCGGAGACCCCCGTCGCCGTAATCCCTCATCTCTTTTTCCCTCTCAGTCGCGCACGCCTGTGATGCTACTCTCTGCTTCAGCGATGCTCTCTCTAGCTGCTGGTTGTCATCTCTGCTACAGGGAGTTTCGGCTTAGCCCAGGTATTTCCGATTTCCATCTCTTGTTCTCTCATTCTTTCCAATTCTTCTTCCCACCTCTCGATCTCTTCCTTCCCCTTCTGTTTTTCCCTTTCCCTCATTTTCCTTCTTTCCCCCTCTTTTGGCTGGGTAACTCAGACCGCCGAGTTGACTCAGTTAAGTCCGACTTTGGATCCCGGTAACCCGGCCGAGCTAGCCAGATCCGGCCCAGTTCCCCGGATTCAGCCTAGCCCTTGGCCTGGCCCAATCAGGACCGATTCGAACTCAACCCGTTCTTGGGCCCATTTGCATTCCAGGTCCAGTTTGACCCGTTTCATCCCAATTTCTTACCCTCCTATTCTTGTTTCAACAAATTGAGCCCCTTCAACCCCCATACTTGTTTTATCGCATTGGATTTCAAAGATACACAGAGGTGACTGAACTTATCACCGCTTTTAGCATGCATCTATGCATCTTACTTCTCTATCAAATGTGCGGGTATGAAATGCGGCGAATGGGGCCTCAGTATTGTGAGCCACTCGACAAGGGAACTGTTGATACCATTATATGGCGGGCCCCCATCCGGGTGTATTTGTATCCGATGCCCACAGAGGCATATACGATTTACTTATCTGATGTCACGATTGATTGGTTGTGTGGTGACATGATTAAGGCTTATTTTTATTGATAATATGTTAAAATGCTAACATGCGAATATGTGATATGTGGTGATATATGCCTGATTATGGTGTGATATGTCATGTTGATAATATGTTGTACGATTATGTGATAGTTAGTTTGAACTGCTAGAGATTATAACATGTTTGGATGTTAACATGCCAGGCCGTGATAAATAGTGATGTATACACCTGATTGTTGTGATGAACTATGTTAATAGCATATGTAGGCGTAGACGTAATTGTGCATACATGTAACTAACATATGTGGGATGCTGGTGGGGGAATGGGTACTAGGCAACATCAGGATCTAGAGATTCTCCCTAGCTTGTCGGGTAGTAGGGTGGGGATGTTGTGTGGAACCGCGCAGTGGAAGGGTGGTTGGACATGAGTTAAAGTTTTTCCTAGCATGGGTTAGATTGCCAGGTGTGATCTTTAAACACGCCTATGAGGGAGGTGTGGTCCGATTTGGAAGGCGAGGTGCCCGAGAGTCCTAAGAGGGACATGTTGTGAGGTGGTCATGGAAACCAACGGGAAGTTCTGGTGTTCAGTGTTAGCTCATCCAAGGTTGAACTAAAGGTCATTACAGACACGCTACCAAAGTGCGTGGCGGATGATGCATCCCCAGTGGTCTAATGGATTGAGTGGTTCGCCCGCGTGGAGACTTGAGGGTTGGATGGCTGCTTATGATCCCTAGATGACCGAGTAGGCTAAGGAGGTGCTCACCCGCTCATTGGTTGAGGGATGATGCAGTGAGGGACAACTCCCGCTAGTATGGTTTGTGATTCCCCAGATGACCGAGTAGGCTAAGGATGTGCTCGCCCGCTCATTGGTCAAGGGATGATACGGTGAGGGACAGCTCTCGCTGGTATGGTTTATGATTTCGCAGATGACCGAGTAGGCTCTGAATGTGATCGCCAGCTCCTTCGTCGAGGGATGATGCGATGTGATGCGATGAGATATTCTAGGCTATGACACCTGTTGGGTGGGGCCAGCTTGCGATGTGATGTGATGAGATATTCCACGCTAGGACACCTATAGGGTGGGGACAGCCTGTGATGTGATGTGATGAGATATTGTAGGCTAGGACACGTATAGGGTGGAGACAGCCTGCGATGTGATGTGATGAGATATTCCAGGCTAGGACACCTGTCGGGTAGGGACAGTCTGCGATATGATGTGATGAGATATTCCAGGCTAGGACACCTGCAGGGTGGGGATAGTCTGAGGTATGGTATTCCAGGCTATGATACCTATAGGGTGGGAACAGTCTGAGGTATGGTGTTCCAGGCTAGGACACCTGTATGGTGGGGACAACCTGTGGTATGATACGGTAGTGTATTTACCCGTGGTTATGACTTTGGGGTTCATTGTTGAGACTTGTGTTGTGGGTGTTGACTCACCAGGAATTTATGGGCGCCTAACGAGTGAGTTCGGCCGGCTCACTCAGTAGAAGACCTATAGAATTCTGTGAGGGGTGGATACGCCAGTCGTGTGGAGACCAAAGATGGGGTCCAAGATTATAGGTTTGACTATCGAGACTCTGGTGCCTTGTTGAGGAGACCATAGATGAGTCTGGTTGGCAGTCCGTTGAAGACTAGTGAGGTGGTTACTCCCGTGTGGTTGTCGGTTTGGAACTCTAGTGAGTCCGACTCTTGAGTTGGTCGTGGTATGTGTGCGGGTTGTCATGACAGAGTCATAGGTGTGGTCGAGGAGTATGGATCCTGATCCGGTTGGAGATCAGTCCGTGTACCTGAGGGTGGGTGGACCGCTGTGGATGGGCACATGAGGGAGTTGCCATAGAGTTACATTGAGTTGGTTAGAGGATGTACTGGAGGCCCGACAGATGTGGGCCCGTATATTAGAGGTAGGGCACCCGCTTGCATAGTCATGCATGTAGACATCATAAACATTGATATGTCCATATGATCATATACAGTGTATGCTTGGTGACATTGTAGAGCTCACCCCTTACTTCATAGTTACTTCATAGAGGAAGGATCGGCGGGACCCTCAATCGGATATTGGAAGTAGAGTTGCAGCTTTGTACTTGTCATGGTTTTATTTTGTAATTGGGGACTTGCTAATGTATTTGAGATATGTATACATTTCATTAAGGTTGATGAATGTAATAATGGAAGGATGTTATTGTTTTCAATTATGATTTATACTTTATTGGTACTATCGGTTATTGGTTTAACTATGGGTTTCCCGTGGTTACTTTGAATTGTGGGACCAGTGTCTCCCATTAAGAAAAAATTTTTATAGCCTTGAAATAATAATAGATCAATTTGGAGACCTTGTATCAGTCCAACGTACTCGTAGTGGAATGGGTCGTTACAGTTTGTATCAAAGCACGGTTCAACTCTTTGACTGTGTATGGGTCAGAGATGTGTGAGATAATGGCCAGATATTAAGTGCATCCCCTGTGTTATAGGCTAGATGGAACCTATTTCCATAGTGGTGTTTTGACTTCCCTGAGTTGTTGTGGTAAGCCTGATGGAGTTGCCCTTGAGCTTGAGTACTAGAGATGTATTTTTACTTTGGGTTCTCGTCTGGTATTGAGCTTGGTCAGACTTTCATTTTGTGGATTGACTCGTGGTGAGAATGAGCACTTGTTAGAGTAGGGGAAACCGTACTAGGGATATTAATTCGGAGACCTTATGGATTCCCTGACCCGTGATAGAGACTTCAGAGAACCAAGGGTTGGTGAGCAGATTGTTTATCTCCGCTGTCAATGTGTGTATCCTAAAGACCCGAAGTGTCTTGCTAGCAGGAAGTCAGAGTATTTGACCAGAGTACGACTTCAGTGCAGTAATTTGTGTGTGACAGCAGCACCCCGTATGGGTTGATACATCTTACCGATGCAAGTGAGGTGATAGTGCCCCTTGGTTTTTGGTTTTGAGACTTGACCTGATTCAGATACGTGACTCGCTCGATGACTTTTAGCTTCGCCGTGGTTTGAGTTTGGGAGTATATGTGGTGGAGACGCCTTGTTTATCACGCCTCCGTTGGAGTGATTAACGGATAATGTGCAGGATTACATGTAGCGTATTATAGTTAGAGACATATCTCTTAACCGTTGGTGGTGTTCTATTTAGAGGCAGTGATTTACCATCTGCCAGGCTGTTGAGGAATCTGATCACCGTGTGGCTTGTCAGTCAGTTTGAGTTGAGAGGGCACTGGGATGCCAGGCGTTGGGATGATACCGACAGAGGTGTTGGACATAGAGACTAGACTTGTGGGCTAGAGTCAGTGGGACCTATTTGCCTAGGATGGAGTTCTTCTACTGGAGATTGACGACTTGTTAAGACAGCTGAGAGGATCCCTATTGCTTTTTGGGGATATGTTTTCATTCAGATCTTGTCGGATGCGAGTTTTGATCCCATAAATGTAGCTGCCTGGCAATGTGGTTTCGATAGGTAGTGCGGCAAGTTTGTCAGAATGAAGCAGAGGCCGCGTCTGGCAGTTTATTCAGATTACTTCAGGTGGTCGTGCTTAAAATTAGATTGGTCAGAGAGAACGATCAGTTTTTGGTACAATGGCAGTGATGCAGTTTTCTTGAGCGGAGGCAGACAACCACTATAGTGATAGTTGTACAGGAGGCAGAGAAAGTCCGCAGGTGTGCAGTTTATTATGATGCTTCCAGGGATGGTAAGGGTTGTGTGCTAATATAGGATGGATAATTGATGACTTCTACTTCGAGACGACTTGATATTGATGAGTATAACTTTTCACTAATAGCTCGGGATGGACGTTGATAGTGTTTTGCTAGGGTTGGAGATATCCATTGTTAGAGAGGTTCTGAGTATCCCCCATCACTGTGGTTTTGATCAGTTGTTTGTTCAGGAAGTCGTGAGCATGAAGCGGACGTGATGGATGAAGTTCATGGTGTGATTGTTGATCAGGTGTGGAGACTATAGCGGCCAGTCTATGCAACGCCGTGGTTCAACCAGTGTTGAGTGATAGAGCCCCAGAAAATCAGCGTTCAAGTGCAGACAATCAGACTATGGGGTTTCATGATGTTTAGTGGTGGATTAGACATTTAGGCTGTGAGACCTGATGGCGACTTGACTCTCCAGAGCAAATTAGTGGTAGCTCAGCTTGAGCGGTGCTGTGTGGAAACACTTCGACTCTTTCTTCATCATGGGTTATTGGTTGATTGATTGACAGAACTCACCCATTTCCTTAGGTTAAGGATTAACCGACTTCTTGAAGCTTTTGGACTGATTTATGTTGAGTAGAGGCCTAGTATTTGCGAGATGTTGAGTCCACAACATCAGATCGAGGTTTAAGTTCTACACATCAGATCAGACAGTGTTACAGAGAGAGTTGTATTCTAGTCGTGTTTTAGCTCAGCATTCTATTTGTGGACAGACGACCTATCACGGCATACTATGCATGTTTTAGAAGAGCTGTCTTACGTTTTGGCATCCTCGGTTATGGGGTGAGTCATGAGGATTACTGGCTCCTGACAGAGCCTGATTATGACAACAATTGCAGATTGGTGTTCTAGTAGTTCGACGCGAGGCACCATGTGGCCGACAGGGCAAATTTCCCTTGTTTTGGCTGGAAACCTTGGCACGGTACTTTTAAGACTCAATATGGACAGAGGGGCTACCAAGTGAATGTGATTGGTTAGGTAGAGGTTGTTGGTTTTGAGGGTGGTGCAGTCCATTGTCCAGGTTATTTAGTTTTTGATGGTGGTTCGTGGCAGGGTTGTTGCATAAAGTCAGTGTGGTGACATCTTTTGTTGTGAGAAGTTTGACTTAGTGGTGAGTTTCAATTCTTCAGAAGAAGTTTTGCCTCGGTTCTTTCTTGCAGATTTCGACCCTTAGGTGAATTTCGAGGATGAAATTTCTTAAAGAGGGTAGTGTTGTAACGACCCGACCTGATTTTTCGAAGTTTTAGGGTCATGGTGACAGTGGGGTGAGTGTGGGCCCCGTGGTGGGTCCTGGTTTGCCCGGTTTTGAGATCGCAGACTCAAAAGGGCACTTTAGTAATTTTGAATTATTGAACATTCTGTCACAAGAAAAAATTTGAAAATCATACGTTTTCCCCCCTTATAACCTCTCTTTCGGCAGCACTGTAGCTATATGCTACAGTGCCGCTGCACCTGCTGCTCTATCCCATTCCTTCGATTTTCTTCTCTCCTTCCCCTCTTCCCTCTCCTCTCCTGCCCCAAACCCTAATCCAGGAGTAGCCGCCCCTTGGTCGGAGACCCCCCTCGCCGCAGTCCCTCATCTCTTTTTCCCTTTCGGTTGCCCACGCTGGCGTTGTTACTCCCTGCTTCAGCGATGCTCTCTCTGGTTGTTGACCGTCGTCTCTGGTTTTGGAGTTCAGGTTTAGCCCAGGTATTTCCAATTTCCATCTCCTCTTCTCTCATTCTTTCCAATTCATCTTCCCCTCTCTTGATCTCTTCCTTACCCTTCTGATTTTCCCATTTTTCCCTTTCCTTTCCTTTCCCTCATTTTCCTTCTTTCCCCCTTCTCCTTAGGCTAGGTCACTCAGACCACCGAGTTGACTCAACCGGGTCTGACTTTTGGACCTCGGTAACTTGGGCGAGCTCGCCAGATCTGGTCCTATTCGCCAGATCCGGTCCAGCTCACCAGATCTTACCCTGTTCGCCAGATTAGGCCCAGCTCGCTTGATCCGGCCCAGTTCGCAGGATTCAGCCTAGCCCTTGGTCCTGCCCAGTCAGGCTCGATTCGGACCCGACCCATTCTCAGGCCCATTTGCATTCCACGCCTAATTTGACCCTTTTCATCCCAATTTCTTACCCTCCTATTCTTGTTTCAACAATTTGAGTCCTTTCAACCCCCAGACTCATTTTCTCTTGTTGGATTTCAAGGGCACGCACAGGTGAGGGAACTTATCACCGCTTTTAGCATACATCTATGCATCTTACTCCCTATCAAATGTGCGGAAAAGAAATGCAGCGAATGGGGGTCCTCGGTATTATGAGCCACTCGGCAAGGGAATTGTTGATACCATTATGTGGCGGGCCCCCATCCGGGTGTCCATGCCCGTAGAGGCATATACGCTACGTACCACCTGAACTACAAAGTTTGGTTCAAGCTGTAGTCACCTCTGTCCTCCAACAACATATGAACGGAGGGGGAAGCACGAGTGAAAATAATGACCGTAACATGGTCAGAGATTTTCAACAACAGCGCCCACCTTACTTCAAGGGCAGAGAAGGGCCTGTCGGAGCCGAGAGCTGGTTGGAGAAGATCTCTCACATACTGACTCTGTTGAACATCAAGAGTCATACTCATAAAATACTATTGGCCATGTCACAGCTGATAGATGACGCTGCCAAATGGTGGAAGGTGGTGGAGAGACAGCAGGCACTTGTGCCAAGAAGAGAAAGAATTGCTATGACCTGGGAGCAATTCTTAGCGACATTCTTAGAGCGCTATTTCCAGGAGGAAGAGAGGGAACGACAAATTCAAGCCTTTATGACATTAGTACAAGGCTCAATGACGGTGGCTGAATACCACCAAGAGTTTCTCAGCCTGTCAATCTATGCATTCTATGTTGTGGACACGGAATATCGTAAGGCTCGCAAGTTCGAGCGTGGGTTACGGCCAAACATTAGGGCCAGGGTAATCGTGTTCAAAGCAGCCACGCTGGCGGAAGTGGTCAGCAGGGCTACAGTTGTGGAACAGGAAATGGCGGAATTTGCAAGAGTGGACAACCGCCGAGCTCCGAGTGGGAGGGGTGCGTATCAACCCAACAAGAAGTTCAGATCGAACTTCAGCAGATCCTCGCTGTCTGTTGGATCTAGTGGGGGCTTTCGCCCCAACCAGCCCACTCAATCTGTAGTAGTCACTCAAGCATCTCGAGGAGTGAATACCTGCTTTCACTGTGATCAACCAGGTCACTATAAAAAGGACTGCCCAAATCTCAACAGGCTGTCATACTCAAGAGGATCATTTCATCAGCCAGTTAGACCAGTAAACTCCAGAGGAGGCAGAACGCAAAGTCGGGGAGGTCGAGGATCTAACCCTGCTGGAGCTGGACGATTATTTACTCTAACTTCTCCGGAAGAAGAGGACCATGCTGTGATACAAGGTATGGCGGTAGTGAATAGTTCTTATGCATATGCACTATTTGATTCTGGAGCATCACACTCCTTCATAACAACATCATTTATTACTGCTACCGGTACATTAGTTCAAAGATTAGCCACAACACTTACTATTGTATCCCCTGACAGAGATTCGACATTGGGACTTATATGTACGGCGGTTAACACCGAATTAGCTGGACTCAGATTTGAGTTCAATTATCTAGTGCTTGACATGTCTGAATATAATATTATATTCGGTATGGATTGGTTGGCTAAGTTTCATGCCAACATCGACTGTTATTGTCGAAGAGTGACATTTATGTCACCCGAGGGCAAGTAATATGTAGTTCGTTCATGTAATAACCCGAATTTTTGATAAATATATATTGGCATTTATTCATTTTAAATTGAAGTTTGATGTAATAAAATGCCAAATGGACCAAATTTTGGGACAATGGCCCAAGGATGGCCCAATTGGGCCATGGGTTGGATGAAATCCATTAAATGGGTCAATGAGGACTAATCGGGTCAAAGATGGTCAATTTGGGTCAAAGAGCCATGTGGGACCCAATGGGCCAAGGTAACTAAGCCCTAAGATAAATGGGTAAGACAAGAATCAAATTGGGCCATGGGCCCAATGATGATCCAATAAAAGGGATACAATTAATAAAATTTAAATCACCTAAGTTAGGTGATAAATGGACCAAGGCAACATGGCCAATGGGGCCCACCTCCACCTCACCCATTGAGGTGGCGTGTGGACCCAAGAGTAGTGGGGCCGACCACCATGGTTGACTTGGTCAACCATGGGTGGATCATGGAGGGAAATTAATGGGATTGAATTAAATAGAAAGTGATTAATTAAATTAATCAAGGGATCAAGGTGATCTAAGTTAATCAACCTAAGATTAAAATGGTCAAATGGTTAAATGGTCAAAACCACTCCAACAAACACAAACCACCTCAAGAAAACACAAATTAAAACCATGGGCTTGAATGGTGGTTGGGTCTCAACCACCACCACCAAAGTCAAGCCAACCCATGCTTGGTTGGTGAGAAAGTTAATGCTTGAGTGAAGACCACTCCAACCACCTCCATCTCATGTCAAACTAACCATTTCACCCTAGCTCTCCCCACACACACATGAAATTCGTCCCTCACCTTGCAAGAGAGGAGAAAAGAAAACTTAGAAGAAAAACTTAGAAAGAAAGAGGAAGAAAAGAGAAGAAAAAGATAAGTCTTGGGCCACCCCAAGATCAAGAACCTTGAAGATCTCTCCCTCATCTCCATACTCTCTTTCTCTCTTAACCTAACCTCATTTACCTTAGCCAATCCAAGCATGTCCCACCATTGATCAAGCTCATCTAGCCGATCATCAAGAAGAGAAAGAAGGAGAAACGGCTAAGGAAAAAGAAAGAAGGACCGGAGGAGTCATCGGTGCAGTAAGAATTTCTTAAACTAGAGTTTATATTTTTAAAGATAGGATGTGGAATCCATTTCTTAGACTAAACATGGCCAAAAATGTTGTGGGCCATGGATCTAAAGTTCATCAAATGGAAGGCTAAGAAATGGATAAAAAATGGAGGAATGGATTAAGAAAAGAGGAAATGGAAAAATGAAATTTTTAAGTCTCTATTAAGCATAAGAAAATGGGATTTTAATGGATTAACGGGCCATGGGGTTCGGCCATGTAGCATGGCCGAACCCCATGGCCAATGTTGGATGATTTTTAATTAGGGTTTGAAGGCTTAAAAGTATGGAGAATGATCAATGGTTTTATGAGATTTCAAGATGTTAAAATGATTAAAAGTTGATAAATTTTAAGAGGTTTTGAATAAGGAAATTTCATGAAAATATGGGTGATCTTTCATGGCCTTGAGAGGCATAGAATGGAATGAATGGATGACCATAGGGTTCGGCCATGTAGCATGGCCGAACCCCATGGTGAATAATGAGTGATTTATTAAGGTTATTAGGTTTAAAGATAATGAAGAAAAATGATAAATGTAAATGGACTTATTGAGTATGGAATGTGAGGTTTAGATGGAATGAAAATGGCGATGATTTAGTGATTTGAAAATAGATTATTTTGGGACAAAATTAATGATTTTTTTTATGAAGAACTTAAAGTTGGTAATAGATGGTATTTTGTTGATGGAAATGAGGAAATGATTGGTGGTAGAAGTGGAATGTAAATGTAATTAAAAATCCAAGATAAAAATAAGGGAAAGACATCATGGGTTCGGCCATGTAACGCCCCGCCCTTTCCGAGAATCAGAGTCTAATTTTTTTTAAAATAATAAAATAATAATAAAACATCGGAAGAGAACGGGCAACGTCACGACGCGAGTTAAGTTCAGACTACCCAAGTTTGAACCTTAACTGGCCACCCATGTGTACATGGAATAGACCATAATAGTGAATCACACATGGAACTAACATCAACATGCGGAACAATCTAGATTAATTGCGGAATAGAAAGACGAGATAGCAAGTAACAGTCTTAAACATTATTTATCATAGATCAACCATCTAAATGTTATCAACCTAATCAAACCATAACAAGTAGTGAATTATTACATGTCCCACAAAAGTATTCAAAAGACAGTAATATAAAGTAGTTCAGTCCTTCATTCAAGCACTTAGGCTTGGCTCCCCTCCCGGTCAACGACCTTTCCTTTCCCTTTGCTTGTACCTGCAATCTCCTCTGAGGATAGAATTAGGGCGTTAGATCAACGCGCCCAGTAGGTTCCCGAATCAGGGCTACCACAAGTTAGCATATAAAACATGCATATACATATCATAATACATGATCATCAAAACAGGAAAACAATGCTATGAAGTATGCACATGCAATTAGCATCCCCCATCACGTACATTCATAGCCATCACTTGACGTGCCTTGCACCGACAAGGTAAATTACAACACACCTTTATCTCTTCATCATTGACTGATTCATATCACGTATTAGTCCTCTTGGCGGGACTCTCATCGCCTAAGGAGACCAATGTGACTATGATCATCATGTTACTCCTCCTGGCGTGACTTGCACCACCGAGGCAGGACGTAACTCATAACTTGAAACACTGTAGAACCTCATTCACCATCCCATGTCTATGCATGAGATGCCAATGCTTGTATGCCATTTGTTAATGCATAATATATCATTTGAAAACACATAAGATAAACAAGAATCTCATAAATAAAACTGGGGTAAAACTGTGGTTACAAGTAGGTAGGAAACCTACTGAAGAATCACTTCAGCGTTCGTTCTTTCTTAGGCTTTAACCGGTCACGACTCGTTCGTCGTTCAACTTTTGGTACCTTATTATGCAACAATAAGTAAATCATAATCTTATTTACATGTCCATTCACATATGAGATCTAAAACATCTTATAAGTACTTTTGATCAATCTCTTCATTTGGCTTGTATTCACAGATTTGCCATTGCCACCAATACCTTGATTAAATTCTACAACCTTAACTGTAACCTTAACATGGTTCAGTCATGTTTTGGACGACCAAAACAGCAAACGTGATTCCATTTTTAATCACACATACATCCATAAAATGGCCCATGAAAACAGTCCATGGGGTTCGGCCATACTCATGGCCGAACCCTTATGGTTCTTTGCTCAATGATGTCCTTTGTTTAAATACTAATTGGCTCTACCCCTTAGCCATATTAAGCCCATGGTTTAGCCATCCCATGGCCAACCCAAAATCAGTAACCTTATCACATAAAAATCTCCCAAAAACAGTCCATAAAAAGTCTATGGTTTACATGTTTTTCCAACATGAACACCACCATCCTTTTACATGGGGTTCGGCCCTCCATGGTGGCCGAACCCAATGGTTAGGTTTACTGTTTTAAAACCTTACATAATAATGTAATAACAGTATATTAAATCAGGTTTTAACTTTCAAACAAACCATCCAAAACAGTCTATAAAAAGTCTATGGTTTACATGTTTTTCCAACATGAATACCAACATCCTTTTACATGCGGTTCGACCCTCCATGGTGGCCGAACCCAATGGTTAGGTTTACTATTTTTAAACCTCAGATAATAATGTAATAACAATATATTAAATCAGGTTTTAACTTTCAAACAAACCTCCAAAAATTTGCCCATTTTCATAGTGTTTTAATTTCCAAAACTATCAAAAACAGTCCACAAAATCCATGGTTTTCATGTTTCCAAAACATGAAAACCAAGCCATCTCTTACATGGTTTAGACCCTTGTCAAATTCGGCCATAGCATGGCCAAATTATGACATTCAAATTCATGCTTTCAATCTTTCCAAAGTATGTATCTTAAACCTCTAAAATCAGTCCCATACTTGCATGGTTTAAATCTTACAAAACCATCAAGTTTAACCATAATATTTCATGGGGTTCGGCCATCTAAAGTGGCCGAACCCTATGTCCATGTTTTCCATCTAATTGGGCATAAAAGAATCCTACTTTAACCCTTGATAGATTTGACCATCACATGGCCGAATCATGTCTTATTTTTCCCATTTTATTAAACATAAATCAATGGAAAAACTTACCACTTTCCAAGTTTTTCTTATGCCTTTGATCCTTGTCTTTTAATCCTTGCTGGTTATATGCTTGGATATTTGGTACCAAAAGCCTCTGCTGTTCCAGCCAAGAACACCAATTGGAGAGAGGGAGAAAGAGATGGAATTGTAAGGCTTTCACAATGATACAATCGGCCACACATGGGTGCTCATTGTTTTTGTAATTCAGCCACCAAAACTCCTCCACTCCCTCATCAATTCATACACAAACCAATGGGTATTGGGTGTCATCCAAGGCACCCCTTGGCAGGTACCCATGCAGCCATTCAGATTCCCAAGCAACTCACCTCAAACTATGCATTTCATTTATCATTGATCATGGAACTCACCCCAAACAAGTCCCCAACGTGTGGGACTTGTTTTGGGTGGTTAAAGCTGAGCAAAACTCTTCCAATTCCCACTTGAACTCATTGATTTACAGTCCCTTGATTTTCCATTTTGACTCATCCAACTCAAGGTATTTTTAGTCCAACCCAACTCATCACATTTAATGCATTTCATTTAATGCACATGAGTTAACTCGCCTTTTGATTTAATTCCAACTCACCTCAGTCCCACTCAACTGATTTGACTCGTGTTTGAGCTCCCTTGAGGGTTCACACGGTCAACAATAGTCAACTCGACCCGTTGGGTCCACTTTTAGCTCCTTGACCCGTTTTTGATCCATGACCCAATTATGGGTATTTTGGTCATTTGTAATCGGCTTTTTGCATATGGGTCAGGCCTACCCATTTCTTCTCTACTTGATTTCCAATCAAATAAGCTTAACCCCATTTAATTTAAATTCACAAAACGGTCAAATCATCCATTTTGACCCGATGGGTCCCATTTGGGCCCTTTGACCCATTTAGCCATTTTTGACCCAAATGATGAAAATTACCCATCCAATCAAGCTTAACACTCATAATGTGCTCATATGATTTTAATTTGAGCAATGGGCCCCACTATTTCCTTACTTAACATCACAAAATAATTAATTTAATAACTCAGGGGCATTTTGGTAATTTTCCACTTCATTGAGAAATTGGGGTGTTACAGGCCATGGTGTATGGCCGAACCCATGACCCATGTTTTAGGTCATTCATGGGATAAGTATATTTTATATATGTGCTTAAACGAAATGGAAATTAAGTTAAGTAAACGATGAAATTTAAATGGATGTTACAAGTATGATATGTGATGGAATAAAGATAGTGATTGAAATGGATGATTTAAGTTTCATTGGAGGTATGTTTAAATGGGTAATTGAAACCAAGAAGGATGGGGAAAGAAACATCATGGGTTCGGCCATGATGTATGGTCGAACCCATGACCCAAATTTTGATCAATTTTAGGTTAAGGTTAATGCATGTATCAATGCCTAGGAGGTTGTTTTACTGGGCCAAAATGAATGACGATTTGTGATTTTTGAAATGGATTATTTTTGGGACAAAATATGAGTCTTTGAAAATGGCACCAATAAAAGTGAACCATGAACCCTATGGTAATATTTTGGGACTTTTATGAATGGAAAACAATGGAGAGAAATGAAAATATTAAATGGATTGGTAAGCATGGTAGGTGATGTTTTATATGAGATGAAAAATGGGGTTTTAAATGAATGACTTAAATTCATTTGGTGAAGGTAAAATGAACCAAGAAATTAGGAAATGGACATCATGGGTTCGGCCATGGTGTATGGCCGAACCCATGACCCCTTTGGGAGCCATATTATGGGCTAGGTATGGAATTATATATGGGATTAAATATTTACAAATTTAATTAAACTAGATGGCTGATTTTATGATGTTATGTCATGATTAAGAAATTAGAAATGGGTCCAAGTTTATGGGTCAAATATGGACTTAAATATGCATGGATAAAAGGGGTAACTTAACCATAGAAGAGGAGTGGCAAAACCGTAATTTGTGGCCACATTGAAGGACCATGGGTTCGACCATGGTACATGGCAGAACCCTATGTGGATTGGACATGAAAATGGATATATTATGAATGAATAAATGAAGCGGATAGTTGCTACGTTTTAGGCTCACAAATCAGAATTTTAAATTTGGCCAAAATTGGATTTATGTATGAGTCTAAAACCAATGGATAATGGGCTAAGTTAGGGACTTAATCATGGATGATGTAAGGACTAATTCGGTAAATGTAATAAGGTATCGGGCGTCGCAAACGGTACGCGATCGGCGACCGGATTATCGAACGGGAAGCGTAACAGAACGCGACACGGTATTCGGTAGGATTGCTACCTTTTTGTAAGCGATGGATATGTGATGGTGTTTTAAATTATTTTGACTTGGCTTATTATGGATTTATGATTATAATTTATGATTTATGGGACTTGCACTATGATGGGTTTTAACTTACGAATTACATGATAGTATCATGGATTATATTTTAATATTATGCATCATATGACTATGTATGGTATATCGACTATGGTCTATCTATATACTACATAGCATAATGCACCTACATCTCATGCATGGCATGGGCAGAAAAAAAATAAACAAACCGGAGTCCATGCTCCGTCGGGGCGACCGAGAATCAAACATGGGGATAGCCTGAGGGCTATAACCGGAGTCCATGCTCCGTCGGGGCAACCGAGAAGCAAACATGGGGACCATACATTGTATGATCATACGGATGATGGGTGGGACACATGACATAGGCACCCATGGCATAGCATTCATCACATGCTTATTTTGTTATATGTTATTTTATCGGTATATGTGTTATCACTAATCCATGTGCTAGCCCTACTCGGAGTCCTACTGGGCGCGTTGAATAACGCCCTACTTCTACCCTAGCTGATGACGCAGGAGAGGCAGGAAGAGGTGGACATACCGGAGGCCAAGCTTAAAAGCTTGGGAAGCGCAGTCTTAGTTTATCTTACGTTTACATTTTGGAGATGTAATTTTAAAGTAACTTAGCTTGTCGGGTTGTATAAGTTTACATTTCTTGCGATGGTTTGGATGTTACTCATGGACGATTATATTCTGTGATATACATATGAACATAGGGCATTTTGGTAATTCAATGTTGTATCTTCCCTTCTATCTAAAACCGGCAGGATAGACTCTATTATCATGTTCCGCAATAATCATAATCCACGAGCTTACTTCCTACGCGTGAACCGTTCTCGTGGACTTAGCTCGAGAACGCGTGGGGTTGGCCAGTTAAGGGTCGGGCTTTAGAAGCTCGGACTTAACTCGCGTCGTGGCGTCCGCGTCCTCTCTCACTCTTCTATTTC
Source organism: Chimonanthus praecox (assembly GCA_022113865.1). Taxonomy (NCBI): domain Eukaryota; kingdom Viridiplantae; phylum Streptophyta; class Magnoliopsida; order Laurales; family Calycanthaceae; genus Chimonanthus; species Chimonanthus praecox. The sequence goes on along the minus strand of CM039093.1, from coordinate 30,274,450 downwards.
AAAAAAAAAAAATAGACTCTGATTTTCGAAAAACGGGTGAAAAAAAGGGCCGAGCGTTACAGTTCAGATAAACAATGTGGATTACAGGAAGGGTTAAACCACGTAGTATTGAATAATATCACCATAAACAAAGCTCTAGTTACTGAACTTCCAGCAATTGTACAAGAATTTGCGGATGTATTTCCAAAGGAACTTCCTGGTTTACCGCCTATGAGGGAGATTAACTTCGAGATCAAGTTGTACCCTGGCACAGCACCAGTGTCGTTACCACACTATCGGATGGCACCAGCAGAGATGTCAGAGCTAAAGAAGTAGATCGATGAACTGCTTAGGCTGGGTTGCATCTGGAACAGTACCTCATCATGGGGAGCACCAGTGTTGTTTGTGAAGAAGAAGGATGGTTCACTTCGGATGTACGTGGACTACCGAAAGTTGAATCAGCTAACAGTCCGGAACAAGTACCCTCTACCCAGGATCGATGATTTATTCGATCAATTGAGGGGTTCTAGCCATTTCTCAAAGATTGATTTGATGTCTGGTTATCACCAAATACGGCTTAGGGAGGAAGGTATAGAGAAAACGGCCTTCCGGACGCGGTATGGACTATACGAGTTTATAGTCATGCCATTTGGACTCACAAATGCGCCGGCGGTGTTCATGGATTTGATGAACAGAATCTTCCGTCCCTATTTGGATCAATTTGTAATCGTATTCATTGATGATAGTATGATATATTCCAAGAGTCAGGAAGAACATGCAGAGCACTTACGGAGAGTTTTGAATACTTTGAGGCAGAATAAGCTATATGCCAAGGTCAGTAAGTGTGAATTCTGGCTATCTCAAGTGAATTTCTTAGGACACGTTATATATGAGGAAGGAATAGCCGTGGATCCAGCTAAGGTGGCAGCAGTGAAAGATTGGAAAACACCCAAGAATGTAACTGAAATTCGTAGCTTCTTAGGATTGGCGGGTTATTATCGGAAATTTATGATGGATTTTTCCAAAATAGCGTCTCCGTTGACTAGACTCACTCAGAAAGGAGTCAAGTATGAATGGACAGATCAGTGTAACCGGAGATTTGAAACACTAAAAGAGAAACTTACAAGAGCTCCTATTTTAATTTTGCCGGAAAGGGGCAAAGGTTACGAACACCGTGTGGTGGCTTATGGGTCAAGACAATTAAAAATACACGAACGTCTTTACCCCACACATGATCTAGAGCTAGCTGCAGTGGTCTTCGCACTCAAAAGTTGGAGACACTATCTTTACGGCGAAAAATTTGAGGTATTTTCTGATCATAAGAGTTTAAAATATTTATTTGATCAGAAGAAGCTCAACTTGAGGCAGCGTAGATGGATGGAGTATCTGGCGGATCACGAGTTTGAGCTTCGATACCATCCAAGCAAGGCAAACAAAGTGGCGGATGCTCTCAGCCGCCTATCTCATGCGTCGGTAGCATGCTTGATTAGAACGGAATTGGGAGATGTTGCACACCATTCGAGAGTTCAATCTTTATATCGACAACCGTGGAAGTATGTATAATTTGATCATACAGTCCAATATAGTCACCAAGATTGAACAAGAACAAAGAGCAGATCGGGAAATGGAGTAGATATGAGCCAATATGTCCACTGGTGTAGACGTACCGGAATGGGAATTACGGACAGGACAAGGTCTTTTATTCTGGGGAAGAACATATGTGCCAAAGAGTTGCAGGAAAGAGCTACTGATTGAGGCACATCAATCCAAGCTCTCAATCCATCCGGGCAGCACCAAAATGTACCATGATCTAAAGAGGCATTATTGGTGGCATGGACTAAAAAGGGATGTGGCGGAATTCGTGGCACATTGTCTAACTTGTCAGCAAGTTAAAACCGAACACCAAAAGCCACCAGGGTTACTCAAACCCTTAGCAGTGCCAGAATGGAAATGGGAACACATTTCCATGGACTTTGTATCGGGGTTGCCAAGGTCTTCAAAGGGCAATGACGCCATATGGGTCGTAGTCGACTGGCTGACCAAGTCCGCACATTTCATTCCTATCAAGATGACGGATTCATCTGAAACGTTGGGTCGGCGGTATATTAAAGAAATCATTCGACTACATGGCATTCCCCGAACAATAGTATTGGACAGAGATGGCCGTTTTACCGGCAGAGTATGGCAAAGCATGCAGTCAGCCATGGGGACAGATCTATTGACTAGCACCGCATTCCATCCACAGACTGATGGACAGTCTGAAAGGACAATACAGACCTTGGAAGACATGCTGAGAGCATGTATGTTAGATTTCAAGGGTGGATGGGAGGACCACTTATCACTGGTGGAGTTCTCGTATAATAACAGCTATCAGGCAAGCCTTCAAATGGCTCCATACGAGGCCTTATATGGTAGACCATGTAGGTCACTGGTATGTTGGACAAAGGCATGAGAGCCTGCATTAATTGGACCGCAACTAGTCACAGAGACTACCGCAAATTAAGTTGATACGTCAACACTTATTGACTGCACAGAGTCGGCAGAAGAGTTATGCTGATAAAAGGAGACGGTTTCTGGAATTTGAGGTGGGAGACATGGTATTTTTAAAGGTCCGCCACGGAAAGGACACATGAGGTTTGGCAAGAAAGGAAAACTGTCACCAAGATTTGTGGGACCGTTTTCCATCATGAGAAGAGTGGGGGAGGTGGCTTATCAGATAGCACTCCCATCACAATTAGCATCTCTACACGATGTGTTTCACGTGTCGATGCTAAGAAAATACAATCCGGATCCGTCCCATGTTTTGAATGTCCAGGATATTAAAGTGTAAAGTGACGTGACGTACATCGAGAAGCCGATTAGGATTGTGGAGACCGAACAAAGGGTGTTGCGAAACAGAGCGATTCAGTTCATAAAAGTGGTATGGGACCGACATGGTGATGAAGAGGCCACATGGGAACTTGAATCAGAGATGAGAACAGCTCACCCCGAATTATTTGTGTAATTTAATTTGAGAACCCTACTTCACTCAATTTTCGAGACGAAAAATTTAAAAAGAGGGTTATATTGTAACACCCCAATTTCTCAATGAAGTGGAAAATTACGAAAATGCCTCTGAGTTATTAAAATAATTATTTTGTGATGTCAAAATGGGAAATGGTGGGCCCATTGCTCAAATTAAGGTCATATGAGCTCATTATAAATATCAAATTTGATTGGATGGGTAATGAACATCAATTGGGTCGAAAATGCCTAAATGGGTCAAATGGCTCAATTGGACCCAATGGGTCAAAATGGATGATTTGACCATTGTGTAAGCTCAAATTAAATGGGGTTAGGCTGATTTGATTGGAAATCAAGTGGAGGAAAAATGGGTAGGCCTGATCCACATGTAAAAACCAATTACAAAAGACCAAAATACCCATAATTGGGTCATGGAGTCAAAAACGGGTCAAGGAGCTAAAGGGGGACCCAACGGGTTGTAACACCCCAATTTCTCAATGAAGTGGAAAATTACCAAAATGCCCCTGAGTTATTAAATTAATTATTTTGTGATGTTAAGTAAGGAAATAGTGGGGCCCATTGCTCAAATTAAAATCATATGAGCACATTATGAATGTTAAGTTTGATTGGTTGGGTAATTTTCATCATTTGGGTCAAAAATGGCTAAATGGGTCAAAGGGCCCAAATGGGACCCATCGGGTCAAAATGGATGATTTGACCATTTTGTGAATTTAAATTAAAGGGGGTTAAGCCTAGTTGATTTGAAATCAAGTGGAGAAGAAATGGTTAGACTTGATCCATATGTGAAACCCATTTACAAATGACCAAAATACAATAATTGGGTCACAGATCAAAAACGGGTCAAGGAGCTAAAAGTGGACCCAATGGGTCGAGTTGACTATTGTTGACCGTGTGAACCTTCAAGGGAGCTCAAACACGAGTCAAATCAGTTGAGTGGGACTGAGGTGAGTTGGAATTAAATCAAAAGGTGAGTTAACTCATGTGCATTAAATGAAATGCATTAAATGTGATGAGTTGGGTTGGAATAAAAATACCTTGAGTTGGGTGAGTAAAAATGGAAACCCATGGGACTGTAAATCAGTGAGTTCAAGTGGGAATTGGAAGAGTTTTGCTCAGCTTTAACCGCCCAAAACAAGTCCCACACGTTGGGGACTTGTTTGGGGTGAGTTCCATGATCAATGATAAATGAAATGCATAGTTTGAGGTGAGTTGCTTGGGAATCTGAATGGCTGCATGGGTACCTGCCAAGGGGTGCCTTGGATGGCACCCAATACCCATTGGTTTGTGTATGAATTGATGAGGGAGTGGAGGAGTTTTGGTGGCTGAATTACAAAAACAATGAGCATCCATGTGTGGCCGATTTTATCATTGTGAAAGCCTTACAATTCCATCTCTTTCTCCCTCTCTCCAATTGGTGTTCTTAGCTGGAACAGCAGAGGCTTTTGGTACCAAATATCCAAGCATATAACCAGCAAGGAGTTAAGGAAGCAAGGATTAAAAGACAAGGATCAAAGGCATAAGAAAAGCTTAGAAAGTAGTAAGTTTTTCCATTGATTTAGGTTTAATAAAATGGGAAAAATAAGACATGATTCGGCCATGTGATGGTCAAATCTATCAAGGGTTAAAGTAGGATTCTTTTATGCCCAATTAGATGGAAAACATGGACATAGGGTTCGGCCACTTTGGATGGCCGAACCCCATGAAATATTATGGTTAAACTTGATGGTTTTGTAAGATTTAAACCATGCAAGTATAGGACTGATTTTAAAGGTTTAAGATATATACTTTGGAAAGATTGAAAACATGAATTTGAATGTCATAATTTGGCCATGCTATGGCCGAATTTGACAAGGGTCTAAACCATGTAAGAGATGGCATGGTTTTCATGTGTTGGAAACATGAAAACCATGGATTTTGTGGACTGTTTTTGATAGTTTTGGAAATTAAAACCCTATGAAAATGGGCAAATTTTTGGAGGTATGTTTGAAAGTTAAAACCTGATTTAATATATTGTTATTACATTATTATCTGAGGTTTAAAAACAGTAAACCTAACCATTGGGTTCGGCCACCATGGAGGGCCGAACCCCATGTAAAAGGATGTTGGTGTTCATGCTGGAGAAACATGTAAACCATAGACTTTTTATGGACTGTTTTGGATGGTTTGTTTGAAAGTTAAAACCTAATTTAATATACTGTTATTACATTATTATCTAAGGTTTAAAAACAGTAAACCTAACCATTGGGTTCGGCCACCATGGAGGGCCGAACCCCATGTAAAAGGATGTTGGTGTTCATGTTGGAAAAACATGTAAACCATGGACTTTTTATGGACTGTTTTGGATGGTTTGTTTGAAAGTTAAAACCTGATTTTAATATACTGTTATTATATTATTATCTGAAGTTTAAAAATAGTAAACATAGCCATTGGGTTCGGCCAACATGGAGGGCCGAACCCCATGTAAAAGAGGGTTGGTTTTCATGATTGGAAAACATGGAAACCATAGACCTTTGTGGACTGTTTTTGGGAGATTTTTATGTGATAAGGTTACTGATTTTGGGTTGGCCATGGGACGGCTAAACCATGGGCTTAATATGGCTAAGGGGTAGAGCGAATTAGTATTTAAACAAAGGACATCATTGAGCAAAGAACCATAACGGTTCGGCCATGAGTATGGCCGAACCCCATGGACTGTGTTCATGGGCCATTTTATGGATGTATGTGTGATTAAAAATGGAATCATGTTTACTGTTTTGGTCGTCCAAAACATGACTGAACCATGTTAAGATTACGATTAAGGTTGTAGAATTTAATCAAGGTATTGGTGGCAATGGCAAATCTGTGAATACAAGCCAAATGAAGAGATTGATCAAAAGTACTTATAAGATGTTTTAGGTCTCATATGTGAATGGACATGTAAATAAGATTATGATTTACTTATTGTTGTATAATAAGGTACCAAAAGTTGAACGACGAACGAGTCGTGACCGGTTAAAGCCTAAGAAAGAACGAACGCTGAAGTGATTCTTCAGTAGGTTTCCTACCAACTTGTAACCATGGTTTTTACCCAGTTTTTCTTATGATACTCTTATTTTAATATGTGTGTTTCAAATGATATATTATGCATTAACAAATGGCATACAGGCATTGGCATCTCATGCATAGACATGGGATTATGAATGAGGTTCTACAGTGTTTCAAGTTATAAGTTACGTCCTGCCTCGGTGGTGCAAGTCACGCTAGGAGGAGTAACATGATGATCATAGTCACATTGGTCTCCTTAGGCGATGAGAGTCCCGCCAGGAGGACTATTACGTGATATGAATCAGTCAATGATGAAGGGATGGAAGTTGTATTGTAATTTACCTTGACGGTGCAAGGCACGTCAAGTGATGGCTATGAATGTACATGATGGGGGATGCTCATTGCATGTGCATACATCATAGCATTGTTTTACTTGTTTTGATGATCATGTATTATAATATGTATATGCATGTTTTATATGCTAACTTGTGGTAGCCCTGATTCGGGAACCTACTGGGCGCGTTGATCTAACGCCCTAATTCTATCCTCAGAGGAGATTGCAGATACACGTAAAGGGAAAGGAAAGGTCGTTGACCGGGAGGGGAGCCAAGCCTAAGTGCTTGAATGAAGGACTGAACTACTTTATATTACTGTCTTTTGAATACTTTTGTGGGACATGTAATAATTCACTACTTGCTATGGTTTGATTAGGTTGATAACATTTGGATGGTTGATCTATGATAAATAATGTTTAAGACTGTTACTTGCTATCTCGTCTTTCTTTTCCGCAATTGATCTAGATTATTCCGCATGTTGAGGCTAGTTCCATGTGTGATTCACTATCATGGTCTATTCCATGTACACATGGGTGGCCAGTTAAGGTTCAGACTTGGATAGTCTGAACTTAACTCGCGTCGTGACGCCGCCCGCTCTCTTTCGATGTTTTTATTATTACTTTTAAAAAAAATTAGACTCTGAAATTCTCGAAAAAGGCGGGGCGTTACAGTTGGTATCAGAGCGAAACGGGAAGTTGAATCATCGAAGTTAGATTAAGGCGGTTTCATGTCTCACTGACGGATAAGAATCCCAACTGACCGACTCTTCGGAGTCCGCTGCTTGGGGGCCGGATTAATTTACTTCGAGTGACTCGGACTGAACAATCAATCTGAGAACGACAATGAAAGATAGCAAAATAAAGTACAGTCATCATAATTGGACAAATCAAACGTAGCAAGGTAGGATGAACTCCCCTGAAATCCCCACACTGAGAAATAAACAATAGGAAATTAGAGATTTCCCCAGAAAACAAAAGAACACAAAGAGTGATGATTTGGTGATCTTCCCAAACAAAGTACATGACTTTATGCATGATCAAATTCCCCTGAAAACCAAGGTTTGTTTATTAGAATTGTTGTTAAATATGCTTGTGTTCTATTGATATGATACAGATATGTCGAGTAATGTGGGGTACTCGGAATGGCACAGCGGAACTCCTAGCCATCCCATAGACTTGGTGTCTGCTTCTAACAACACCGACGTAGAAGCTCAAGTGGACCTTCAGGAGGGACCTCTTGAAGAAGTTGAGATGGACTTAGCACCTGTTGCAGAGGATTTGATGGATGATATTCCTGGGATGGTGGAACCTCCTGAGGAAGAAGAGGAGGATCTGGGATTTTTCTTTTATGAGGATCCTATGGAAGACTTTCCTATAATATTGGAATCGGCGGGGGAGGTAGATCCCTACGATACCTGTGAGTTGTGTAATCAGGACGATCACAACAGTTTGTATTGTCCTCATCCATTGGGAGTTGTCTGTCCGGTTTGTGGACTGCACGGGCATGGAGAGGCGAGGACTAATTGTCCTTGTATTAGAGGACCTGGAATAATCCCCTGCACGACATGTGAAGTATTGGGGCACACGGCGATGACGTGTCCTGATAACCGGTTCAAGTTCGCTTTTGATGCGGAGTCTTCTACAGAAGACTAGAATAGGAAGTAATAGTAGGGGTATTAAAAAAAGGGTTATTTTGTAAAGAGTGCATATTTTGTTGTACATAGGGTTTTGTTTCACCCTACCCACTTTTGTACAAAGATGCAGTTTGAATTTATATAAAATATGTGATTTCATGTTTTATGAGGATTCATGGCATGTGATGCATATTGTTAATGGAAACTAAGTTTGTGATGTTTCCATGAATTAGGATTAAATGGCGCCACAGAGAAAGGTGGTAAAAGATCCGAAGGGTAAAGAAAAAGTTTTACAAATCGGATTAGGTGAGGGGGCATCGAAGAGAAGGACCCGTTAGGACGATAAGAAGAAAGATGAGGTGCTCATAGTCACACCACAAGGGAAGGTGGTACCCCGACGCAAGAAGGTGTCATCGGAACCTGATAGAGAGCAGTCTGTTCATGAAGAAGAGAGGTTTGTACATGAACAATCTCACAATAATGAAGAGTCTAACCATTCTCGGCGGGAAGAAGAAGGGAGTGACCCTACGTATCAACAAAACGACGAAGAGGAATATGACTCGTCATATCGACGAGAGGAGGATGAGAACAGTAACATGACTGTACCCTTTGTGCCTCCTGAACTGCACAGCTTGGTGCAAGCTGTGGTTACATCCGTCCTCCAACAACATTTGAACGGAGGGGGAAGTACGAGCGAAAATAATGACCGTAACATGGTGAGAGATTTTCAGCAACAGCGCCCACCTTACTTTAAGGGCAGAGAAGGGCCAGTCGGAGCCGAGAACTGGTTGGAGAAGATTTCCCACATATTGACTCTTCTGAACATCAAGAGTCATGCTCATAAAATATTATTGGCCACGTCACAACTGGTAGATGACGCTGCCAAATGGTGGAAGGTGGTGGAGAAACAACAGGCATTTGTGCCAAGAAGAGAAAGAGTTGCTATGACCTGGGAGCAATTCTCAGCGACATTCCTTGAGCGCTACTTTCCAGAGGAAGAAAGAGAATGTCAAATTCAGGCCTTTATGACGTTACTACAAGGTTCAATGACGGTGGCTGAGTATCACCAAGAATTCCTCAGCCTGTCAATCTATGCATACTATATAGTGGACACGGAATATCGAAAGGCTGGCAAGTTTGAGAGTGCGTTACGACCAAACATAAGGGCTAGGGTAACCGTGTTCAAAGCAACCACACTGGCAGAAGTGGTCAACAGGGCAACCATTGTGGAACAAGAAATGGCGGAATTTGCAAAAGTGGACAACAGCCGAGCTCCGAGTGGGAGGGGTGCGTACCAACCCAACAAGAGGTTCAGATCGAACTTTGGCAGACCTTCGCCGTCTGTTGGATCAAGTGGGGGCTTTCGCCCCAACCAGCCCACTCAATCTGTAGCAGTCACTCAAGCATCTCGAGGAGTGAACACCTGTTTTCACTGTGAACAACCTGGTCACTACAAAAAGGACTGCCCAAAGCTCAACAGGCTGTCAAACTCCAGAGGAGCATTTCGTCCGCCAGCTAGACCAACATACTCCAGAGGAGGCAGAATGCAGGGTCGGGGAGGTCGAGGATCTAACCCTGCTGGAGCTGGACGATTATTTACTCTAACTTCCCAGGAAGAAGAAGAACATGTTGTGATACAATGTATGGCGGTAGTGAGTAGTTCTTATGCATATGCACTATTTGATTCTGGAGCATCACACTCCTTCATAGCTGCATCATTTATTTCTGCTACCGGTACACTAGTTCAAAGACTAGCCACAGCACTTACTATTTTATCCCCTGTCGGAGATTCGGCATTGGGACTTATATGTACGGCGGTTAACACGGAATTAGCTGGACTCAGATTTGAGTTCAATTATCTAGTGCTTGACATGTCTGAGTATGATATAATATTCGGCATGGATTGGTTGGCTAAGTTTCATGCCAACATCGACTGTTATCGCCGAAGAGTGACATTTATGTCACCCGAGGGCAAGTAGTATGTAGTCCGTTCAGATAAACAAAGTGGATTACAGGAAGGGTTAAACCACGTGGTATTGAATAATATCACCATAAACAAAGCTCCAGTTACTGAACTTCAGGCAATTGTGCAAGAATTCGCTGATGTATTTCCAAAAGAACTCCCTGGTTTACCTCCTAGGAGAGAGATTAACTTCGAGATCAAGTTATACCCTGGCACAGTACCAGTGTCGTTACCACACTATCGGATGGCACCAGCAGAGATGTCGGAGCTAAAGAAGCAGATTGATGAACTGCTTAGGCTGGGTTGCATCCGGAATAGTACGTCATCATGGGGAGCACCAGTGTTGTTCGTGAAGAAGAAGGACGGTTCACTACGGATGTGCGTGGACTACCGGAAGCTGAATCAGTTAACAGTCCGGAACAAGTATGCTCTACCCAGGATCGACGATTTATTTGATCAATTGAGGGGTTCTAGTCATTTTTCAAAGATCGATTTGATGTCTGGTTATCATCAAATCCGAGTTAGAGAGGAAGATATAGAAAAGACAGCTTTTCGGACGCGATATGGACTGTTTGAGTTCGTGGTCATGCCATTTGGACTCACAAATGCGCCGGCTGTGTTCATGGATTTAATGAACAGAATCTTCCGTCCCTATCTGGATCAGTTTGTAATCGTATTCATTGATGATATCCTGATCTAATCTAAGAGTCAGGAGGAACATGCAGAGCATCTACGGATAGTTTTGAATACTTTGAGGCAGAATAAACTGTATGCCAAGGCCAGTAAGTGTGAATTCTTGCTATCTCAAGTGAATTTCTTAGGACATGTTATATCCGAGGAAGGAATAGCAGTGGATCCGGCTAAGGTGACAGCCGTGAAAGACTGGAAAACGCCAAAGAACGTAACCAAGATCCGCAGTTTCTTAGGATTGGCGGGTTATTATCGGAAATTTATTATGGATTTTTCCAAATTAGCTTCTCCATTGACTCGACTCACTCAGAAGGGAGTCAAGTATGAGTGGTCAGATCTGTGCAACCAAAGGTTTGAAGAGCTAAAAGACAGACTTACAACCGCTCCTATTTTGATTTTGCCGGAAAGTAAGGGTTATGAAGTAGAATGTGACGCTTCGGGAGAAGGACTGGGGTGTGTCCTCAGTCAAGATCATCGTGTGGTGGCTTATGGTTCAAGACAACTAAAAATACATGAACGCCTCTATCCTACGCATGATCTTGAACTAGCCGCAGTGGTCTTCGCTCTCAAAAGTTGGAGACATTATCTTTATGGCGAGAAGTTTGAAGTGTATTCTGATCATAAGAGTCTGAAATATTTATTTGATCAGAAGGAGCTCAATCTAAGGCAGCGTAGATGGATGGAGTATCTGGTGGATTATGAGTTCGAGCTTCGATACCATCCAAGCAAGGCGAACAAGGTGGCTGATGCTCTTAGCCGCATATCACATGCATCCGTGGCATGTCTGATCAGAACCGAGTGGGAGATGTTGATACCATTCGAGAGTTCAATCTATACATTACAAACCGTGGAGTTTTACACAATTTAATCATACGGTCCAATATAGTCACCAAGATTGAACAATAACAAAGAACAGATCAGGAAGTGAAGGACATATGGGCCAAGATGTCCACTGGAGTGGACATACCGGAATGGGAATTACGACCCGGGCAAGGTCTTTCATTCCGGGGAAGAACATATGTACCAGAGAGTTGCCGGAAAGAGCTACTGATTGAGGCACATCAATCCAAGCTCTCTATTCATCCGGGTAGCACCAAAATGTATCACGATCTGAGAAGGCATTATTGGTGGCATGGACTAAAAAGGGATGTGGCAGAGTTCGTGGCACATTGTTTAACATGTCAGCAAGTTAAGACTGAACACCAAAAACCACCAGGGTTACTCAAACCCTTAGCAGTGCCAGAATGGAAATGGGAACACATTTCCATGGACTTTGTATCGGGGTTGCAGAGGTCTTCAAAGGGCAATGACGCCATACGGGTCGTAGTCGACCGACTGACTAAGTCCGCACATTTCATTCCCATTAAGATGACAGATTCATCTGAGACGTTGGGTCGGCGGTATATTAAAGAGATCATTCGATTACATGGCATTCCCCGAACGATAGTATCAGACAGAGATGGTTGTTTTACAGGCAGAGTATGGCAAAGCATGCAGTCAGCCATGGGGACAGATCTACTGACGAGCACCGCACTCCATCCACAGACTGATGGACAGTCTGAAAGGACAATCCAGACCTTGGAAGACATGCTGAGAGCATGTATGTTAGATTTCATGGGTGGATGGGAGGACCACTTACCACTGGTGGAGTTCTCCTATAATAACAGCTATCAGGCAAGCCTTCAAATGGCTTCTTATGAGGCTTTATATGGTAGACCGTGTAGGTCACCGGTATGTTGGACAGAGGCAGGTGAGCCTGCATTGATCGGACCGAAACTAGTCGCAGAAACTACTGCACAAATTAAGTTGATACGTCAACACTTGTTGACTGCACAGAGTCGGCAGAAGAGCTATGCTGATAAAAGGAGACGGTTTCTGGAATTTGAAGTGGGAGACTTGGTGTTTTTTAAAGTCTCACCACGGAAGGGACATATGAGGTTTGGTAAAAAAGGAAAACTGTCACCAAGATATGTGGGACCGTTTTCCATCATAAGAAGGATGGGGGATGTAGCTTACCAATTAGCACTTCCATCACAATTAGCAGCTCTACACGATGTGTTCCACGTGTCGATGCTAAGGAAATACAATCCAGATCCGTCCCATGTCTTGAATGTTCAGGATATTGAAGTACAAAGCGACATGACGTACGTCGAGAAGCCGGTTAGGATAGTGGAGAACGAACAGAGGGTGTTGCGAAACAGAGCGATTCAGTTCATGAAAGTGGTATGGGATCGTCATGATGATGAAGAGGCCACATGGGAACTTGAGTCGGAGATGAGAACAGCTCACCCCGAGTTATTTATGTAATTTAATTTGAGAACCCTACTTCACTCGATTTTCGAGACGAAAATTTTAAAAAGAGGGTTATATTGTAACACCCCAATTTCTCAATGAAGTGGAAAATTACCAAAATGCCCCTGAGTTATTAAATTAATTATTTTGTGATGTTAAGTAAGGGAATAGTGGGGCCCATTGCTCAAATTAAAATCATATGAGCACATTATGAATGTTAAGTTTGATTGGTTGGGTAATTTTCATCATTTGAGTCAAAAATGGTTAAATGGGTTAAAGGGCCCAACTGGGACCCATCGGGTCAAAATGGATGATTTGACCATTTTGTGAATTTAAATGAAAGGGGGTTAAGCCTACTTGATTGGAAATCAAGTGGAGAAGAAATGGGTAGGCTTGATCCATATGTGAAAACCATTTACAAATGACCAAAATACCACAATTGGGTCACGGATCAAAAACGGGTCAAGGAGCTAAAAGTGGACCCAACGGGTCGAGTTGACTGTTGTTGACCGTGTGAACCCTCAAGGGAGCTCAAACACGAGTCAAATCAGTTGAGTGGGACTGAGGTGAGTTGGAATTAAATCAAAAGGTGAGTTAACTCATGTGCATTAAATGAAATGCATTAAATGTGATGAGTTGGGTTGGAATAAAAGTACCTTGAGTTGGGTGAGTCAAAATGGAAACCCATGGGACTGTAAATCAGTGAGTTCAAGTGGGAATTGGAAGAGTTTTGCTCAGCTTTAACCACCCAAAACAAGTCCCACACGTTGGGGACTTGTTTGGGGTGAGTTCCATGATCAATGATAAATGAAATGCATAGTTTGAGGTGAGTTGCTTGGGAATCTGAATGACTGCATGGGTAGCTGCCAAGGGGTGCCTTGGATGGCACCCAATACCCATTGGTTTGTGCATGAATTGATGAGGGAGTGGAGGAGTTTTGGTGGTTGAATTACAAAAACAATGAGCATCCATGTGTGGCCGATTTTATCATTGTGAAAGCCTTACAATTCCATCTCTTTGTCCCTCTCTCCAATTGGTGTTCTTGGCTGGAACAGCAAAGGCTTTTGGTACCAAATATCCAATCATATAACCAGCAAGGAGTTAAGGAAGGAAGGATGAAAAGACAAGGATCAAAGGCATAAGAAAAACTTGGAAAGTGGTAAGTTTTTCCATTGATTTATGTTTAATAAAATGGGAAAAATAAAACATGATTCGGCCATGTGATGGTCAAATCTATCAAGGGTTAAAGTAGGATTCTTTTATGCCCAATTAGATGGGAAACATGGACATAGGGTTCGGCCACTTTGGATGGCCGAACCCCATGAAATATTATGGTTAAACTTGATGGTTTTGTAAGATTTAAACCATGCAAGTATAGGACTGATTTTAGAGGTTTAAGATACATACTTTGGAAAGATTGAAGGCATGAATTTGAATGTCATAATTTGGCCATGCTATGGCCGAATTTGACAAGGGTCTAAACCATGTAAGAGATGGCTTGGTTTTCATGTTTTGGAAACATGAAAACCATGGATTTTGTGGACTATTTTTGATAGTTTTGGAAATTAAAACCCTATGAAAATGGGCAAATTTTTGGAGGTTTGTTTGAAAGTTAAAACCTGATTTAATATATTGCTATTACATTATTATCTGAGGTTTAAAAACAGTAAACCTAATCATTGGGTTCGGCCACCATGGAGGACCGAACCCCATGTAAAAGGATGTTGGTGTTCATGTTGGAAAAACATGTAAACCATAGACTTTTTATGGACTGTTTTGGATGGTTTGTTTGAAAGTTAAAACCTAATTTAATATACTGTTATTACATTATTATCTTAGGTTTAAAAACAGTAAACCTAACAATTTGGTTCGGCCACCATGGAGGGCCGAACCCCATGTAAAAGGATGTTGGTGTTCATGTTGGAAAACATGTAAACCATGGACTTTTTATGGACTGTTTTGGATGGTTTGTTTGAAAGTTAAAACCTGATTTTAATATACTGTTATTACATTATTATCTGAAGTTTAAAAACAGTAAACATAGCCATTGGGTTCGGCCAACATGGAGGGCCGAACCCCATGTAAAAGAGGGTTGGTTTTCATGATTGGAAAACATGGAAACCATAGACCTTTGTGGAATGTTTTTGGGAGATTTTTATGTGATAAGGTTACTGATTTTGGGTTGGCCATGGGATGGCTAAACCATGGGCTTAATATGGCTAAGGGGTAGAGCCAATTAGTATTTAAACAAAGGACATCATTGAGCAAAGAACCATAAGGGTTCGGCCATGAGTATGGCCGAACCCCATGGACTATGTTCATGGGCCATTTTATGGATGTATGTGTGATTAAAAATGGAATCATGTTTACTGTTTTGGTCGTCCAAAACATGACTGAACCATGTTAAGGTTACGGTTAAGGTTGTAGAATTTAATCAAGGTATTGGTGACAATGGCAAATCTGTGAATACAGGCCAAATGAAGAGATTGATCAAAAGTACTTATAAGCTGTTTTAGGTCTCATATGTGAATGGACATGTAAATAAGATTATGATTTACTTATTGTTGCATAATAAGGTACCGAAAGTTGAACGACGAACGAGTCGTGACCGGTTAAAGCCTAAGAAAGAACGAACGCTGAAGTGATTCTTCAGTAGGTTTCCTACCAACTTGTAACCACGGTTTTTACCCAGTTTTTCTTATGATACTCTTGTTTTAATATGTGAGTTTCAAATGATATATTATGCATTAACAAAGGGCATACAGGCATTGGCATCTCATGCATAGACATGGGATTATGAATGAGGTTCTACAGTGTTTCAAGTTATAAGTTACGTCCTGCCTCAGTGGTGCAAGTCACGCAAGGAGGAGTAACATGATGATCATAGTCACATTGGTCTCCTTAGGCGATGAGAGTCCCGCCAGGAGGACTATTACGTGATATGAATTAGTCAATGACGAAGAGATGGAAGTTGTATTGTAATTTACCTTGACGGTGCAAGGCACGTCAAGTGATGGCTATGAATGTACATGATGGGGGATGCTCATTGCATGTGCATACATCATAACATTGTTTTACTCGTTTTGATGATCATGTATTATGATATGTATATGCATGTTTTATATGCTAACATGTGGTAGCCCTGATTCGGGAACCTACTGCGCGCGTTGATCTAACGCCCTAATTCTATCCTCAGAGGAGATTGCAGGTACAAGCGAAGGGGAAGGAAAGGTCGTTGACCGGGATGGGAACCAAGCCTAAGTGCTTGAATGAAGGACTGAACTACTTTATATTATTGTCTTTTGAATACTTTTGTGGGACATGTAATAATTCGCTACTTGCTATGGTTTGATTAGGTTGATAACATTTGGATGGTTGATCTATGATAAATAATGTTTAAGACTGTTACTTGTTATCTCATCTTTTTTTTCCGCAATTGATTTAGATTATTCTGCATGTTGAGGCTAGTTCCATGTGTGATTCACTATCATGGTCTATTCCATGTACACATGGGTGGCCAGTTAAGGTTCAGACTTGGGTAGTCTGAACTTAACTCGCGTCGTGATGCCGCCCGCTCTCTTTCGATGTTTTTATTATTACTTTTTAAAAAAAAATTAGACTCTGAAATTCTCGAAAAGGGCGGGGCGTTACTGGGTCGGATTGACTAGTTTGACCACGGATGACCGTGTGGGCCCTCAATTGAACTCAAGTGTGAGTTAATTCAGCTTGAGTTAGATTGATTTGAAATGAGTTTGATTTAAGAAAAGAGTTGACTCAAATATGGAGCATTAAATGTGATGAGTTGGATGAGTTGGTTTAGAATAAAAATATTCCGAGTTTAGTGAGTCAAGAGGAGATGGAAATGAGTTGTAATCTCACACAACAATTAATCAAAATCAATCTCAGCCGTTGGTATGAAAGGGTGCTTTGGCAAGGCCAAAAGACACCAAGGTTGGGGCGGCACCTATTCATGAAGGGATGCAATGGTTCATTCCTAAGTGATGCAATGTTTGGCACCAAGGGGTGTCACCCAATGCCCCATCAGTTTTAACAAAAATTAAATGAGGGAGGATGAATGGGAGTTGAGGGTTGAAACTAGAAAAGAAAAACCTTACCGTACTTGGCCGTTTTTCACACAAAGAAAACCAGGAATTCCCATCTCTCTCTCCCTCTCTCCAATTCGTTTCTTGGCTGAACAGCAGAGGTTTTTGGGCACCAGTTAATCAAGTATAAACCAGCAAGGAATTGAGGAAAGAAAGAAGAAATAAAAGGGAGAAAACAAGGATCAAAGACAAGGATGAAGTTTGGAAAATTTGGTAAGTATCTATATGTTATTTTGGTTTAATAACATGAAACAAGTGGGGTATGTATTGGGCCATGGTCCTGGCCGAATACACCAATGTTTAACCTTGATTATGGAGGATTTAAAATGGTAAAAATAACCATTGGGTTCGGCCACCATGGAGGGCCGAACCCCATGTAAAAGATTGGTGGTGTTCATGTTTTGAAACATGGAAACCATAGAATTTTATGGACTGTTTTTAGATGATTAAAGGTGTATGTTTTAAAAAGGTTAAAACACAAATAAGGATTTTGATTTAGACCTAGTTGAATGATAAAGAAATGCAAAACCAAAGGTCATAGGGTTCGGCCACCATGGAGGGCCGAACCCCATGCAAATGATGGTTGGTTTTAAGGTGTTTGAAACATGGAAACCATAGAGCTTTGGTGGACTATTTTTGGGTTTTACTTAAGATTCAAATGCATGTTTTAGAAAGGGTTAAAAACATGGATTTGAATGGCACAAGGACTAAAGTTAATATGGGTTTAAACAGTAGATTTAAATTGATAATATGGACCATTTGGATCGGCCATTTTGGATGGCCGAATCCCATGAAATATTATGGTCTTTTGGGACAAGTAGATGAATTTATACGGATGGTTTCTAAGTGGTATAAATGCAGCAAGATGATACTGATATTGTATGTTTAAATAACACCTAAAGCATGTATGAAAGACCAAAACATGGACATAGGGTTCGGCCACCTTGGATGACCGAACCCCATGTAAGTAATTGATGTGATTTGGTGAAGTCTAATTTACTGTTTTGGTGGATGTTTATGCGGCTGAACCATGTGTAATTCATGGTTGAGTTAGCATGATTAGACCATGAATAATCATGGGAAGTTGAGGGATCAATCAGATCAAGAGAACCATTGGGTTCGGCCATGGGGCTATTTTTGGGATGAATGGACCAAGTTTATGGGTTATCTTATGTATGTTAAATGGAAATAAGCTTGCTGATTTTGGTTGGCCAATAGAGGGCTGGATCATGTAGCAATCATAACCAAAATATTATGCATGGATGTTGGAATTATGGAACCAAGGGAACCACTGGGTTCGGCCATATGTATGGCCGAACCCCATGGACCATTTTATTTGATTGAAAATTGCTAAGTTGGTTTAGATATGGTTAAACTAAAAGGTTAGCCTAAATGGCATAAAAGTAATTATTGATGGAATGATCAATGATGGAAATGATCATAGGGTTGGATGTGCGGACACGAACCCTACCAAGTTATATTAGGTAATAAAAGGCATTTTTGGTATTGATCAAAAGAAAGGGAGGGCGAATCTAAAGTGGGTAAGGTTCGGCCATGGGTATGGCCGAACCCCACAAGATGTTTTTGGGTCTCATATGTGAATGGACATTTAAATGATAGTATGATTTACTTATTGTTACATCACAAGGTGACGAGAGTTGAACGACGTGTGAGTCGTGACCGGGTGAAGCTCAAAAAGGAATGGACACTTAAGCAAAGTTTAAGTAGGTTTCCTACCTACTTGTAACCACAGTTTT
Organism: Chimonanthus praecox; assembly: GCA_022113865.1. Classification (NCBI taxonomy): domain Eukaryota; kingdom Viridiplantae; phylum Streptophyta; class Magnoliopsida; order Laurales; family Calycanthaceae; genus Chimonanthus; species Chimonanthus praecox. Next base: position 30,255,650 of record CM039093.1, on the reverse strand, counting down.
ACCCCAGTTTTCTTTATGAGATTCCTGTTTATTTTATGTGGTTTCAAATGATATATTATGCATTAACAAATGGCATACAAGCATTGGCATCTTATGCATAGACATGGGATGATGAATGAGGTTCTACAGTGTTGCAATTTATGAATTACGTCCTCCTTAGGCGATGAGAGTCCCGCCAGGAGGAATAACATGGTGATCATAGTCACAATGGTCTCCTTAGGCGATGAGAGTCCCGCCAGGAGGATTAATATGTGACATGAATCAAGGCAATGATGAAGAGATGGAAGTGTACTGTGATTTACCTTGACAGTGGGAGGCACGTCAAGTGATGGCTATGAATGTACATGATGGGAGAGACTCATTGCATGTGCATACTTCATAGCATTGTTTTACCTGTTTTTACTAATCATGTACTATGATATATATGCATGTTTTATATGCTAATCATGTGGTAGCCTTGATCGGGAACCTACTGGGCGCGTTGATCTAACGCCCTAATTCTATCCTCAGAGGAGAATGCAGGTACAATTAAAGGGAAAAAGAAGGTCGATGACCGGGAGGGGAGCCAAGCCTAAGCGCTTGAATGTTGAACTGGACCTCTTTATTACTGTCATTTGATTTATAGATTGTGGACATGTAATAAGTTATATACTTGCTATGGTTTGATTAGATTATTAACTTTGGATGGTTGATTTATGTTAATTAATATTTGAGACTGTTATTTGCTATCTAGTCATTCTATTCCGCAAACAGTCTAGTTTATTCCGCAGGTTGATGTTAGTTCCATGTGTGATTCATTATCATGGTTTAGTCCATGTGCACATGGGTGGCCAGTTAAGGTTCAGACTTGGGTAGTCTGAACTTAACTCGCGTCGTGATGCCGCCCGCTCTCTTCTGATGTTTTATTATTTTTTTTTTTTTTTAAAAAAAAAATTAGACTCTGATTTTCTCGGAGAGGGCGGGGCGTTACACTCAGGTGTGATCTTTAAACACGCCTGCGAGGGAGGTGTGGTCCGGTTTGGAGGGCGAGGTGCTCGAGAGTCCTAAGAGGGACATGTTGTGAGGTGGTCATGGAAACCTTTGGAAAGTTTTGGTGTTGAGTGTTAGCTCGTCCAAGACTGAACTAGAGGTCATCACAGACACACTACCCGAGTACGTCGCGGATGATTCATCCCCAGTGGTCTAATGGGTTGAGTGGTTCACCTGCGTGGAGACCAAAGGGTGGGATGGCGGTTTGTCATCCCTAGATGACCGAGTAGGCTAAGCAGGTTGTAATAGCCCGGTTTTCCAATGCAATAAATATATTGGCTATTATTTATTTTAATGGATAATAATTAAGATTCATAGATGGAATGGATGTTTAATGAATAAGAATTGGGGCAATGGCCCAAGTATGGTCCAATGGACCATGGATAGGATTAATGCTATTTATTTGGGTCAATGTGGTCAATTATGTCAAATGCCCAATTGGGACCCAATGGGTCAAGATGGATTGATGATTAGGGTAAATGGGTAAGGAATGGATTTAATCGGATCATGGATCCAATTAAGATCAAAGGCATGGGGTCCACCTCATCAAGTGAGGTGGCAAATGTATGAGGAATTATCCAAGTGGCATAGCCAAGTGGGACCCAAGTCCACCTCATCAAGTGAGATGGCGTGTAGACTAAGGCACATGTGGGGCCGGCCACCATGGTTGACTTGGTCAACCATGGGTGAGTTAATGGGTGAATTAAAGAGGATCAAGTTAAGTAAGTTGAATCAAATTATTTAATTAAATCACCTAAGTTAGATGGAAATAAATTCAAATGCTTGAGTTAGGAGTTGAGTTTCATTTAAATGGAGTGAGTCAAATGGGGGTGAGTCACATGGAAGATGAAAAGATGGAGTGAGTCAAAGGGGAGGTGGAGGGTTTCCATGAACTGGCCACAAAACCTTTGGTGTAATACCTTGACTTTCCAAAGATATTAGTATTTACAAAAATGTCGTTGGAATGGTAAATGAGAAAATGGTAGGGCCCATTGTTCAAATTAAGACCCAATGTGCATATTATAAAGTAGATGGGTAATGTACATCTAATTGGGTCAAGATGGTTATTTGGGTCAAAGGACCCTATTGGATGATGGACTCATTTGACCAATGGGTTAGCCAAATCTTAATTGGGTTAGGCTGAATTGATTTGAAATTAAATGGAGGATATATGGGTACGCTTGATGCATATGTGTAAACCACATTTAAATGGCTAAACCACCCCTAAATAAGTCATGGCGTCACATGGGATCAATGAGCTAAATTGGGACACAATGGGTTGAGCTGACCATGTTGACCACGGTTGATCGTGTGGACCCTCAAGTGAGCTCAAAGGGTGAGTCAAATTAGGTTGAGTTAGGGCTGAAATGAGTTGGATTTGAATTAAGTAATGGAGTTGACTCAAGTGCATTAAATGAATGGCATTAAATGGGGTGAGTTGAGCTAATGAGTTGGATGAGTTAAGTTGGAAACCAAAGAGACCTTGAATTCCATTGAGTCAAATGGGGAGGTGAGGAGTTGCCATGATCTTAAACACCACAAAACAAGTCCCACACGTTGGGTACTTGTGGTGTGGGATTCCATGCATGGCATTCAATGGAGGAGATAAGAATCACGTTGGTTGGTGCCAAGGGATGCATTGGTTGGTGCCAAGGGATGTCTTGGTTTGTGCCAAAAGACACCTTCGTTAGATCAAGAATTAATGAGGTTGAATGAGAGGTTCAAGGGCTGTTTTTACGAAAGCAATACACCATACACTTTGGCCGTATTCTTCACAAAGAAATCTTAGAACTCACTCTCTTCCTCTCTCTCAAAAACCTATCTCTTTGGCCGAACCAGTCCTTTGGAGTTTTCACCATTGCTCAGGCTTCCAATCGGCTAAAAGACTAAGGGAGCAAGAAGATAGGAAGTAAGGATCAAGGGCAAGAAGAGAGGTTTAGAGAAATGGTAAGTACTCCATGGAATTTTGTTTAATAAGTTGGTTAAATGGAACATGATTTGGCCAAGGAATGGCCGAATCCACCAAGGGTTTAAACCTTGGATAAATGTTGTTTAAACAGGGTAAAAGTGGATCATAGGGTTCGGCCACTTTGGATGGCCGAACCCCATGAAATTATTTGGGTATTTTGATGGTTTTTGAAGGCTAAAAACCATGCAAAACCATGGAGATTTTTATATGTTGTAATGAGACACAAAGGATATGTTAAAGAGGTTCAAATCATAGGCCATAGGGTTCGGCCACTTGGGATGGCCGAACCCCATGAAAGGATTTAATAAGCTTATGGTAATCTTTGATGGTTTTGAGAGATAAAAACCATACAAGGCATGGAAGGGTTAAGGTGTTAAAAAATGGAGATAAGGTGTATGTCTTGGGTCGGCCAATGTATGGCTGAACCATATCTTTCTTATGGTTACATTAGTATGTCAAAACCATGAATAATTATGGGAAATATTGGATCAAGAGAACCATAGGGTTCGGCCATGTGTATGGCCGAACTCCATGGACCATTTTATGGGATAAATGGAATATTCTATGGGTATTTGGATTTAAGATAATGGTTGGAAATTATAAGTGATTATATGCTTATGATTAAGGAATCACATATGTTTATCTTTGGACTTGAGGTTGTTTGGATATTAGATTTAATGGACTGTTTTGATATAGTAATGGGTGGAAATAATAGACCGAGGATTAAAAGAGGACCCAAGTTAAATGAATGAGGTTCGGCCAAGGGGTATGGCCGAACCCCACTAGGTTGGTTTTATGGAAAATGATAAATGGATATCAGGTCATGGAAGGACATGATCTTGTGTCTAACTTGAAGATCAAAGGGTTGAAACATGAAATTAAGGGAGTGAGGTTCGGCCATGGTGTATGGCCGAACCCCACTAATCAATTTTTATGGACTTATGATGTTAGGTATGTATGATTAATTAGATGAAAGGAATGGCATTTGGATTTAATTGAAAAGGATCATAAGTATGATGGTGAGGTTCGGCCATGTTTTATGGCCGAACCCCACTAAGGTGGATTTTATGGATCTTGGTTATTAAGCAAGATTAAATATGGGCTAAGTCTAGTGGCAAAGCTGTAAATACAAGTAATAATGTAAATATGGATGATGAAGGATTAAAGGACTTGAAAGAAGGGTCAAACCAAAGTGGTATGGTTCGGCCATGCTGTATGGCCGAACCCTACCAAGTTATATTATTTAACATAAGGTGTCTAAGTAAGTTATATGGATGGTATTGATCAAATGAAGAGGAGGATCAATTCCAAAGTGGATGAGGTTCGGCCATACCCCCATGGCCGAACCCCACAAGATGGTTTTTGGGACTTAGATGTAAATGGAAATTAAATGATAGTATATTGACTTGCTGTTATATAAACAAGGTGACGGAACTTGAACGGTGCACGAGTCATGAATGGGTGATGCTTAAGAAAGAACGGACATTTAAGAGAACTTTCTGTAGGTTTCCTACTTACTTGTAACCACTTTTATAATTCGTTTTATCATGGTTTTTATGAGATATATTGTTATTGTTTTATGTTTCAAATTTGTTTTGAATGATGAGATATATATTTACAATTGACGTATATTCATTGACATCTCATGCATGGCATGGGGTGATGATTATGGAAGCCGGATCCCACACTCCGTCGGTATGCCCGTGATTCATCTGTGGGGCCTCCTTAGGTGATGAGAGTCCCGCCAGTAGGAATAACTTAATGATAAGGTTCCTATCCATAGGAAATGAGGAGTACTGTGGATTACCTTGACATGAGAGTCTTATCCATAGGAAATGAGGAGTACTGTGGATTACCTTGACGTGACAGTCCCGTCAAGTGATAGCTATGTATACTTGCGATGGGTGGGACTCATTACATTTGCATTTACATACATAGCATTGATTTCAGATGTTTTTAATGATCATATACTATGATATATGCATGTTATATACTAACCATGTGATAGCCTTGATCGGAAAACCTATTGGGCACGTTGATCTAACGCCCTAATTCTATCCTTAGAGGATGATGCAGGAAAAGAAAAGGGAAAGTCAAAGGCCGAGGATCGCGAGGGAAGCCAAGCATAAGCGCTTGGGTGTTGGATTGGATTTCTTAATTATTGTTATTTGGATAAGCTTCATGGATATGTAATAATGGAGATAACTGCTATGGGTTTGATTTAAGTTTGAATGAAGGTTTAGTTTTACAAAATTATGACTTGTACTTGGCTATCTGAGAATGGAGCAGTCTGAGGATTGATTATAATTCCGTATATTTAACTTATTCCGCAATCAGTTATGTATATTCCGCAAGTTTTATTTAGTACCATGTGTGGATCGGTTTTCATGGGCTTAGTCCCTGCACACATGGGTGGCCAGTTAAGGGTCGGACTTTGGAAGTCCGGACTTAGCTTGCGTCGTGACGTCGTCCACCCTCTTCCGGCTTTACTATATTATTTAAAAAAAAAAAATTAGACTCTGAATCCCAGAAAGGGCGAGGCGTTACATTGTAATTTAACAATTGCCTTAGTGTCACTCTCAACAAGGAAAGGACCCTTTTTTAAAGATACTCCAACATATCATGCACATATCTCATATGCGGCCAGCCAACCTTCTTTATTTAGCAATCCCCTAGTTTCACTCTTAACCAAGGAAAGACCCCTTTTTAAAGGATCTTAAGCGCATCCTCATGGATATGCATATCTCCTATACACGGCCAAGACACCTATGTTTAATTTTAGACATCTTATTTATTTGGATTAGGCAATCAAATGTCATTGCCTAATCCCAACTTATCCATGTGTGTGTGTGTCATCCTCATACACCTCATGCGCATAACACTTAATCTAGATCCGTTATTTTTAGACATTTTGCATTACCATTTTAATTCAGCCCCATTTAATTTAAATTGGACCTTATATCATAACCGTTGGGTCCTAATTGGGCCAATGACCCAACACCTTACCCATCTAAGGTTCGTATCCGTTAATTCACAATTAAAATGGAAAAATCCGTAATTATTTATAACATGGAATTCCGAAGTGTTACATGGCCCTTGCATGGCCAAACCCTAGATTTTTATTTATATGTATCATGGAGGACAAGAAAGGATTGGATGAGGTTCGGCCATGATGTATGGCCGAACCCCATCAAATGGTATAAACATGTTGTGTATGATTTTAAGAAAAGACCATCCTCAAAATGATATGAAAATGGGGAATAGGATGAAGAGGAGAAAAAATTGATGAACCATAGGGTTCGGCCATCTTGTATGGCCGAACCCCATGGAAGTAGGTTATTGATTTTAATGGGCTTTAAATGATGAAAATGATGGAAGACACGTTGATGGATTTTGGGTTTTAAAATGATGGACCTAAGTGTATGATTAAACCCCCATGGAGGGAATTTGTTTATGGACCTAATGGTTGTAAGTAATTTAAGAAAGGAGAGGATGAAAAATGAGACATCATGGGTTCGGCCATGTTGTATGGCCGAACCCCATGAACCATTTTGATGGATCATTTGGTAGATCTATGCATGTTTAAAAGGATGGAATGACCAAGCTAAGGAATGGAGGGATTTATTATGGATCTATGTTATGAATCATGGGTGGACCTAAGTTATGTGTAAATAAATTAAGTATGGAAAAGGTGATAGCTAAGATAGGAATATGGTGAAAATAAAGGACCCATGGAGAATGTCTTATGGACTTAGGTTCTTTATTAAGGTACAATGATTAACTTATGTGATTAGATTAATAAATCAAAAGATGGAATGATCTTTGACCCACATTGATTAAAATGATCAAGGACTAAAAAGAGGGGCCCAAAAACTAGGGAGTGAGGTTCGACCATGTTGTATAGCCGAACCCCACTAAGGCATTTTGTGGACTAAATATGGTTCAGCCCCAATGTCTGATGGAAACCTCTTAGGGGACTTAACCGGATAAAAGACTATAATGGTAAAGGGAGATGGACCTAGGATGATGTATGGGTTGATGGAATTAAATGGATCACCAAATTGATGTATGTATATGTGTTAAATGAAATAAGGTAACAGGATTTCACAAACGGTGTACGACCGGCTTGATGCGATGGTGATCGATTTTTCGACGAAAACACAAGGACACGATATTTGGACGTGGGTAGGATTTATTGATACACTGGATTATGTATATGTGATGTTTTTACTTATATATTAATTTTGGTATCAAAGGACTATGTTTCAACTATGGGATTTTAATGCTATGATGTTTATTATTACATACCATGTTTGCACTTGCATCTCATGCATGGCATGGGAGGGAACAAATGAGGGGAGTCCACGCTCCATTCGGATTTTCGATAAACAACCGTGGGGAGGAATCCACACTGATTCCAATGGATGTATGATTGAATTGTAACCGGAGTCTACGCGCCGTTCGGTGGGACCGATAAGGCATTCGTGGGGAGAGATATACTGTGATTGAATTGTAACTGGAGTCCACGCTCCATTCGGTGGGACCGATAAGGCATTCGTTGGGAGAGATATACTGTGTTTGAAATGTAATCAAAGTCCACACTCCGTTCGGTGGGACTGATAAGGCATTCGTAGGGAGTCATGACAGAAATACTTGATGTGGCTTGTTCATCATGGGGACTACTGATGTGATTTGTGATATGATTGATGGGTGGGATTCATGGCATATGACACCCATGGTATTACATTGGCATGATTTTGTTATGAGTATCATGCATTGTTTTAGTTTTATCAGCATGATTATGACTTCTATTATCATGCTTTGTTTCTCGGTATTATGTTTTACAAGTGCGGTATGATGTTTTGTATCTTGACTTTATACTAATCCTATGTGTATAACCCTACTTGGAATTCCTACTGGGCGCATTGACTAACGTCCTACTTCTACCTTAGATGATAGTACAGGGAACGGAACGGAAGATGGGTGCGAAAGGAGCCAAGCTTAGGAGCTTGGGTAACTTTTTGAATATTTTTAACTTTTGGTTTTGGACAGTGTGTTTGAGTTAATTGCATTTTGTGATTGTAACAACTTAGATATTATTCTTCTATGGTTTGACGTTACCTTCGGATATTAAGTTCAGTTGAGTTTTGGGTGATTGATTTCCTTCCTAAGTGAAGATTATGGTTGGTCTATGTAATCAAATGTAAATTCCGCAATGGGTTTATTCCGCAAGTATAATTTTAAGCGTGTGAACTGTTTTAGTGGACTCAGTCCACGCACACGTATGGTTGGCCAGTTAAGGGCCGGGCTTTGGAAGCTCGGACATAGCTCGCGTCGTGACGTCCTCTCTCTCTCACTCTTTATTTCAAAAAAAAATAGACGCTGATTTTCGGCGAGTGAGAAAGGGCTGGGGGTGTTATAGAGGTGCTCGTGTAACGCCCGCCCCTTTTCACCGTAAAATCAGAGTACATTTTTTTTTTTTTTAAATAAAAGTGACAAAGGGCGCTGACATCACGACGCGAGTTAAGTTCCGAGCTTCTAAAGCCCGGCCCTTAACTGGCCAACCCTACGCGTGCGTGGAACATAAGTCCACGAGTACGGTTCACGCGTAGCAAGTAAGCTCACGGAACATAAAAATAAATTTGGATGATCATAGAACTATCCTACCGATTTTTCAGATAGCAGGGAAGTAATATCCATTTAATTACTAAAATGCCACTGTGACTGCATCGTCCAAAATAAAATATACAACATAGCAAGCCATCTAAGTTATTACATTTCTGACAAGCTAAATTATACAATTACACATTCCCCACATAACTTAAACAAAAATAATTTGTCCGCCTCCCCAAGCTCCTAAGCTTGGCTTCCATCTCGCCCTTCTGGTCCGCCATTTCCTGCATTGTCAGCTAGGGTAGAAGTAGGGCGTTAGAACAACGCGCCCAGTAGGACTCCGAGTAGGTCTAGCACATGGATTAGTAATAACAGCATACCGATAATAACCCAATGAAAATTGATAAACCACGTATAGTGAAAATATAAGATGTATGCCATGCCCTGGGTGTCTATGTTATGAATCCCACCCATCATTCCTGCCATATACTGTCATATCCCTCTTGACGGAAAAACCTCGTCAAGATATGTCCAACCGCAAAATATCCCCCTTGACGGCAAAGCCTCGTCAAGGTGTCCCCATGCCTGTTCTCGGTCGTCCCGACGGAGCATGGACTCCGGTTTGTTTATTTTTTTCCGCCCATGCCATGCATGAGATGTAATGCATTATGCTATGTAATATTTATAACTCATAACCTTAAGATATCATACATAGCCTTAATTTATAATGCATAACCTTAATCATAGTTCATAGCCATTAAATAAAACCCATCTTAAACATAGCATCCATAATTGTAAAAACCCATCATAAGATAAATACTAAAATCAATAAAATATGACCAAAAATACCATCACACATCCATGGGTTACAAATAGGTAGGAATCCTACCGAATACCGACTTGCGTCTTTATTTCGTTTTCGTCCGACAATCTGGCTACCGACTCGCGTACCGCTTGCGCTATCCGGTATCTTATTAAATTACCAAATCAATCCAAGTTTTAATCATTTCCAAGCCCATAAATCATAACTTAGTGGGTTTCTTCATTTTAGCCCATATTTACCATTTTTGCCACTACCCTTCACATAAACAATTTTTTATTAATTCACGCCTACTTAAGCCCAAGATTTAATCCACAACTTAGGTCCTTAACTTAGGTCCATTATTGATTCACTAACCATGACCCAACATGAAACAAAATCAGCCATCTAATTTAATAAAATTTTCCATCATCTAAACACAAACATGGACCCAACCTTAGCTCATACAATGACTTACAAAATGGGTCATGGGTTCGGCCACACACCATGGCCGAACCCATGATGTCTTGTTCCCCATTTTCCTTGAATCTTTTGGCGCATTTTAGATCTATCACACGTCTCCCCATGAGAGGTTTACATCATGCATTTAAATCACCATTCATCATCCAATTTAACCCACCAAATGGATCCCAATTGGGCCATGGGTTCGGCCATACACCATGGCCGAACCCATGGTGTCCTTTCCCTATTTGGATCATTACACTTGTTCATTTAAAAACCCTAAATTCATCAACACATTATCCTTTAAACCCACCATTTAATCATCATTTCATCACCATAGGGTTCGGCCATATACCATGGCCGAACCCATGGTTCAAGGCTCATTCCCTCCATGCATTTTAAAACCATAAGACTCCATTGCATTTTTATCATAAACTTATTTTAAAACCTTACTCCCATGCATTCATGAAAACCCTAAATTCAGTAATCAAAAACCCTAACCAATTAAACCAACCACCAAATCACCCACCATGGGGTTCGGCCATGCTACATGGCCGAATCCTATGGCCAATAATTCTTCTTCCAATCATCCCATTCTATGCTTAAATTTCATAAATTACATAATGCACATAACCCATTTATTTATTTTCTTAACCTAACCCTAACTTTTCCCACTTAGGGTTTCCTCCATCTTCCACCCTCACATTTGAGGGGTTTAACGTCCTTGACATATATCCATGTAACCACCATTAATTTTTACAAAACTAAACCCTAAATCTTAAACCCTAAAATCCAAAATTTCTTGTTTAAGAAATACTCACTATCCGACGTCTCCTCCGATTTCCGCCGCTCCCGTCGGTCTCCGTAGCCTCCTCTCTCCTTCCTTTTGATCTTTGGTAGGTTAAGATCTTTGATCAAGGGTGGCAATCCCCAACCCTAGAATCAGCCATGGTAGTTTTTGTGTGAGAGAGGGAGAGGGGAAAAATTATGAGAGGGAAGCTGATAACCCTTTACCTTAGAGTGATTTTTGCTTAATTTTTTTCCACTTCTTTCTTCTCTCCTTCTCTTCTCTCCTCCTTAGCTCTCTTTCTCCCTTCACTTGAACATGGGACGACAATGGAGGAGTGGGAGGGATGGAGTTAACAAAAAAAATGAGAATGAGACACCAACAAAGCTCATCTCCATTTTTCTTTTTTTTTACTTTACATTAATGACACCCACCAACCCTAAGATATTTTCTTAGATATTTAAAATGCTTTATGGTGGTGGTTATCTAAACCACCACCAAGCCAACGTGTTTCACTTGAGTTTGAGATGAGGTGAGTCTTCACCTCACGGCCCCACTTTGACCACTCTTAACTACCATTTTAAATAATTTAATTATTTAATTAATTAGATAATTACCTTAGGTTAATCCATTGGTACTTAGCCTAAGTCCATTACTCCACCCATGGTTGACCGAATCAACCACGGTGGCCGGCCCCACCAAACCTTGGCCCACACGCCACCTCACTTGATGAGGTGGAGGTGGGTCCCACTTGGCCACATCACCATTGATTTAATTCCAAATAACTTAGGTGATTTAAATTTTATTAAGCCCACTACAACCAATTGGATCATCATTGGGCCGATGGCCCAATTACATTTCCATCTTACCCATTTACCTTAGGGCTTAACCTTCTTGACCCATTGGGTCCCAAATGGGTATTTGACCCAATTTGACCACTCATAGCCCAATTGGCCATCATTGACCACTTAAATGACTTTAAAATGCAATCCATGGTCTATTGGGCCATATTTGGGCCTTTGTCCGAATTTTGGCCCATTTACCATTTATTCCACCAATTTCCAATTTTCATCATTAAAATAAATAATATTCGCATATTTATTGATTTAAAAATTTTGGGCCATTACAGCTCGCCCGCTCATTGGTCGAGGGACGATGCGGTGAGGGACAGCTCCCATTAACATGGTTTGTGATTCCCCAGATGACCGGCTAGGTTGAGGATGTGCTCTCCTGCTCATTGCTCGAGGGATAATGCGGTGAGGAACAGCTCTCGCTAGTATGACTTGTGATCCCCAGATGACTGAGTATGCTGAGGAGGTGCTCTCCCGCTCATTGTTCGAGGGATGGTACGATGTGGTGTGATGAGATATTCTAATCTAGGACACCTGTAGGGAGGGGACAGCCTACGATGTGAAGTAATGAGATATTCCAGGTTAGGACACCTGTAAGGTGGAGACAACCTACAATGTGATGTGATAAGATATTCTAGGCTTGGACACCTGTAGGGTGGGGACAACCTGCGATGTGATATGATAAGATATTCCAGGCTAGGACATCTGTAGGGTTGGGACAACCTGCGATGTGATGTGATGAGATATTCCAGGCTAAGACACCTATAGGGTGGGGACAGCATGCTATGTGATGTGATGAGATATTCCAGTCTAGGACACCTGTAGGGTGGGGACAACCTGCGATGTGATGTGATGAGATTTTCTAGGCTAGGACAACTGTATGTGGGGACAGCCTGCGGTGTGGTGTGAGATGATGTTCCAGGTTACGACACCTGTAGGGTGGGTACAGTCTGAGGTATGATATTCCAGGCTGTGACACCTGAAGGGTGGGTACAGTCTGATGTATGGTATTTCAGGCAATGAAACCTGTATGGTGGGGACAGTCTGTGGTATGATGCGGTAGTGTGTTTACCCGTGGTTATGACTTTGGGGTTCATTGTTGAGACTTGTGTTGTGGCATTGACTCACCAAGAATTTATGAGTGCCTAACGAGTGAGTTCGGCCAGCTCACTCGGTAGAAGACCTATAGTTTTTTGTGAGAGGTGGATACGCCAGTCGTGTGGAGACCAACAGATGGGATCCAAGGTTATACGTTTGACTATCGAGACTTTGGTGCTTGGTTGAGAAGACCATAAATGAGTCTGGTTGGCAGTCCGTTGAGGACTGGTGAGGAGGTTACTCCCGTGTGGTTGTCGGTTTGAGCCCAACTCTTTGGTTGGTTGTGATATGTGTGCAGGTTGTCATGAGAGAGTCATAGGTCTGGTCAACGAGTGTGGATCCTGATCCGGTTGGAGATCAGTCCGTGTACCAAGGGTGGGTGGACCGCAGCGGATGGGCACATGAGGGAGTTGTCATAGAGTATTATTGAGTTGGTTAGAGGATGTAATGGAGGTTCGACAGATGTGGGCCCGTATGTTAGGGGTAGGGCGCCCGCTTGCATAGTCATGTATATAGACATCATAGACATTGATGTGTTCATATGATCATATACAGTTAATGCTTGGTGACATATGATGTGTGTGTTACCCTCACTAGGCATGTAAAGCTCACCCCTTGCCTTACAGGTACTTGATAGAGGAAGGGTCGGCAAGACCCTCAATCGGACATTAGGCGTAGAGTTGCAGCTTTGTACTTGTCATGGTTTTATTTTGTAATTGGGGACTTGCTAATGTATTTGAGATATGTGTACATTTCATTAAGTTGGATGAATGTAATAACAGAATGACGTTATTGTTTCCAATTATGATTAATACTTTATTGGTATTATTGGTTATTGGTTTAACTGTGGGTTGCTCATGGTTACTTTGAATTGTGGAAGCAGTGCCTCCCATTAAGAAAAAAAAAATTATACCCTTGCAGTAGTAGCAGATTGATTTTGAGACTTTGTATCAGTCTAACGCACTCGTAGTGGGACGAGTCGTTATAACTATCAAGCATGTTTTGCACTAGAACGAGCCTCTCATATTGATCGACCTCTCGGTATCATAATTGTCTACCCATCAACGACAACGAAATCTCAATCGGGAAATAATATTACCGTTGGGAGTGCACTTAATGCATAACGGTCGGAATTGTAACGGTAATATTTCTAGTCACCGACCCCTCGGTGCGACCGACCTGTCGGTATATTACTGTTACTTCAACTGGTTTCCTTCACTATATAAACCAACCTTTATGCGACCAGTTGGTATCCTTCAGACGGATCAGTTGGACTCTCATCTTCACTAGTGAGCTTAAATAAGGGCCAACAGAATGATCACTTTCTCTCTCTCACTCGTGCTTATAATAGGGGAATCAAATACAACCAAACAAATGGATTGAGTTGTGAGAGAGAGAGGAAGGATGAAAACTCATAAACAACCAATATTAGGATTGACTTTGAAAGTGAGAAGGAGAGAACCACAAACTACGAAACCATTGGTACCCAGGACTGTGATTGTTAAACAACGCTACGAAGCAGAGCATCGACTTACATGGGTGGGATCTCGGAGAAACACACATCAGAAGAAAGAGCTTGAAAGGCAAGTGCTTCTTGGTTTTAATTTTCTTTAAAACCTTTGTTCCGAAACTGGATTAAGGGGAGGTACCCCGAACCACTATAAAAAAATTCTAGAACGCTGTCTTTAGCACAGAGGTGGGTGGAACTCCAGACCAAATGGAGAAGTGGAATTCCTATTTGATAGTGGTGGGTGAAATTCTCAGCTGATTGAGTGAAGCGAAATTTCTACTCTAATTGTGAGGGTGTAGGTTAGCTAATCGAACCACTTTAAATTGGTCTTGTGGTGTTTGACTCATGGGTGTTTATATTTAGTACTTAAGTACTCTTCTTAACATACATCATTATGCATATTGATTATCTCATTATACACATTGCGCACAACCATCGATAATCAAAATTTATGTAAAGGGTCAAAATCTTAGTGTGATCAGTTAGAGAATTTATTAAACTAAACAAATCTCTTGATAAATGTTCCATTGTAATCAAATCAATTAAGAAATTTGTAAATACCATGAAAAATGGAATTGACCTATTCACACTTCACCCCACCCCCCCTCCCTTTTCTAGGGTCAATATAATGTTCTAGCACTTTGAAAATGGGAACTTTCAATTAGTATCAAAGCAAGGTGTTCTTGATAAAGAATCTAACCAACCGAGTTGATCCGTGCTACAACAATGGCTATAAGAGAAAGCCATGATATTTCCAAGACTTTGTTTTTGATGAAAAATGGAAGAACTATAAAATGTTTTCATCATAGAAATATAGTTGGAAATAGGTGAATAGAAAGTGGTTTGTGCCTATGGAAGAGATATGGGATAAGCCTTCAACTTCAGTGACCACTCAGCGCAAAGACCAAAACTGCTTGGAATTATGTTGAATTAGCTATGCACGTACACCAAACATATGTAGCATTCATCAGTGTTGTTTCATGACATGCTGTCAAAATATCTAAAAGGCATGAAACAACGAAAGAGGCTTGAAGAATCCACTGAAAAATTGCCTCTTTTAGCCCAATGGTAGCATCACCTATCAATAAATTTGTGTGCTGAAAAATACAGGTGACTGATTAAATTCATCCTCTAAAAATGTCCAAGCTATATCCTCTAAGAGAAGAAGAGGATGGAATAAAGGAACTTGATGAAGGTAGAAACCGTCAAGTATCCTTTAAAGGCCTTGTACCGATGATTTGAAGACCAATATCATGGAACAAAATCTGGAATATGATTTAGAAGATCAAACGGGAAGGCACCCAAAATTAAAACCAGATTTAAGAAAGGGCCAACACTGGATTGTGCACTTAGATTCCAAGTCTCACAATGGTCGTGTTCAAATGTGTAAAGGAATTCACATTTAAAACATGTTTTGGAGTCACCTTGTATCATGTTTTCAATCCATGTTCTTGTTTGATTGATTGATTAATCTTATGCAAGATGCTTCTTTATACATGCAAGTTTGCACTTTAGTATGGGATTATACATATCTGATTTTATTTCATATACCATGTGATTTGTGCATATTTAGGAAATGAATGTAATGTGTGCATTACCTCATGTATAGGGCATGTATGTATTAAAACTGGTTTAATACACATATACAGTGTCGTTTCATTCCAAAGTTCTAAAACTTGTGAATCCTTTGTGGAATGAAACATGCTCTATGTCGGTTAAATGGAGATTGTGTTTTGGTGTGACCTAACAAAAGTAATGATCGAATAATCCATTTAAGTACATACTCCTTTCAAGAAATTAGAATGGTCTTGAAAGAATGGTAGAGCTATTTATCATGTTCTGGGTAATAACATGATAATAGCCATAAGAACTGTGTATGAAGGGGCATACTTCATTCCTATATGCTTCATCAGTACTCAAATCAGGAAATGAATGTATGACTAATGTGCTTTGAGTTTCATTCTAATGTACATCAATCTGTAAATTATGTCGAATGAATTATGTTCATATATGTCTTGCCTTGCTAATGCCTGGAAATGCCGCATCTTATGACATCACACACTTGGGCAATATACTTAACTTGGTGAATTAAAAGTGTCAAAGAATCTTGGATTGATTTGGATCCAGAAAAGATATTCGTAATCCATGGTTTGTGCCTACTTTCAGAAGGGTGAATCGAATCTTCAAATGACACAGATACGATGTGAATGTATGTATCATCACTAGCATTAAAAAGTGTATAAGAAAACTTGAAGAACTATGAACATCACAAGCACACACACACACACATTTACATCTGAACCGACCTCTCGGTACCATAATTGTCGACCCATCAGCGACAACAACATGTCGACCGGGAAAGAATATTACCGTTGGGAGTGCACTTAATGCATAACGGTTGGAATTGTAACGGTAATATTTCTAGTCACCGATCCCTTGGTGCAACCGACCTATCGGTATATTACTGTTACTTCAACTGGTTGCCTTCGTTATATAAACCAACCTTTAAGCTACCAGTTGGTATCTTTCGGATGGATCAGGTGGACCCTCATCTTCACCAGTGAGCCTAAACAAGGGCCAACAGAAGGATCACTCTCTCTCTCTTGTGCTTATAATAGGGGAATCAAATACAACCAATCAAATGGATTGAGTTGTGAGAGAGAGAGGAAAGATGAAAATTCATAAACAACCAATATTAGGATTGAGTTTGAAAGTGAGAAGGAGGAACCATAAACTAGGAAACCATTGGTAGAACCAGTTTCCTTAGCACCCTGGACTGTGATTGCTAAACGACGGCTACGAGGCAGAGCGTCTGTTTACATGGGTGGGATCTCGAAGAAGCACATATCAGAAGAAAGAGCTTGAAAGGAAAGTGTTTCTTGGTTTTAATTTTCTTTAAAACCTTTGTTTAGAAAGTGGATTAAGGGGAGGTACCTTGGAAACACTATAAAAAATTCTGGAGCGTTGTCTCTAGCACAGAGGTGGGTGGAACTCTCGGCCAAATGGATAGGTGGAATTCTTATTCGACAGTGGTGGGTAAAATTCCCAGTCGATTGAGTGAGGTGGAATTTCTACTCTAATTGTGAGGGTGTAAGTCCCCACTTAGTGGATTTTGGGGATAACTTAAGGTTGAGTGAGTCCTAACAGTGGATGTTGGTTGGCTAACCGAACCACTTTAAATTGGTCTTGTGGTGTTTGATTCATGTGTGCTTGTATTTAGTATTTAAGTACTCTTCTTAACACACATCACATTGCATATTGATTATCTCATTATACACATTGCACAAAAGCATCGATAATTAAAGTTTATGTAAAGGGTCAAAATCTCAGTGTGATCAGTTAGAGAATTTATCATACTATACAAATCTCTTGATAAATGTTCTATTGTAATCAAATCAATCAAGAAATTTGTAAACAGTATGAAAAATGGGATTGACCTATTCACCCCCCTTCTAAGGTCAATTTGATGTTCTAGCACTTTGAAAATGGGAACTTTCAATGGTTGCTATCGAGGAGTGAGTCCCTCATATGTTATACGTTGTAGGGCACTCTCACGGTTATATAACACATTTGGTGTGTGTTGTCGCATAGGGCTAGATATTCATTTACCCCATGGGGATGGTACTAGCTTCGTAAGGAGCGGTCCGACCATTTTAAAGTTTGATTGAATCACCCATGAGGCAAAGGGATGTAGGGCGAGGTAGACCTGATCACACCAGTTGGGAATCTCTCGCTTAGTAAGTCATGGGCCCTAATTTTTGCTAAGGGTCATAGTATGTTCCTACGAATAGAAGATCTCATAGTTGATGATGTGTTTCCTGGATGAGTTATGCCCATGGATGGATTATACCAATGGAGGGATTATATGCATGGATGATTTATACCTATGGATAGATGATACTCACTGATGGAGTGTTACCAGGGATGGATGATTAGTCAGATGGATGTTGTTCCCATGTAAGACATATTGGATTTATGCCCAAATATTGGTTATATGGTAGGTATATTGGCCCTATGATAGACATATTGGTCCCATGGTAGACGTATTGGTCTCGTGATGGACTTGATAGTTCCATGGATAGATATTATTCCCATGGAGGGTTATTCCCATGGATGGTTATCCTCATAGAAAGCATTGACACAATGATGTATATTATTGCCGTAGATGGATATTCTCATGGAGGGCATTGATTCCATAGGTGATTGGACCCATATCAAGAGTATTGTCCCAGAAAAGGAATGTAGTACTTATGTTCGTGTATAGGTCCCATGGTTGATGTCCATCCCATGAGTGACATATACTCCATGGTTGACGGTGTTCCCATGGTTGGTATAGACCTGTGATTGGCTAGGCCTGTGATGGGTGAGATCTATTTTATTGATGAGGCCTACAGATGGGAACTATAATGTCCTGGTGTGACATCATGAATAGTACTGTGTTAGTGTTATGAACTAAGTGAAGTTAGAACTGCGCAAGATCTGATCTCCAATGGAGTACGAAGGTAGCTGATGATTCAGTTCGATCAATCCAAGGGCCCAATAAGTCGTAGGATCTGCTGGGATCTTGTTACACATGTGAATGTTATGTGTTTGGACTATGAGTTGTGCATGTTTCAGAGTAAAAAAAAAATTCTTCTTGCTTCTCATGTGCCCATTGGATTGAGCCGTGACAAAATGAACCCAAACCTCTAAGTGTTAATTTTTCTAAGAGATATATCAGCAAGGTTTGCAGTCAAAGCGTATTTTCCAATGGTGAGAACAAAATTTTTGTCTATTTGGAACAAGAAGTCTAATCTTAATATTGGTTAAGCACACAGTACACTCCGGGTATAGGCCTTATCAAAGGAAGTTTAGAATTGTATGATATTTAGACCCCTTGTCTATATTTTCTTGCTAAAGATGTAGATGTTTGTGGGTATCATCACTAAAAGCCCTCACGAGACTATAACTCATCTGTTATTGGTGAGCTAGGAGTTTAAAGTTGCATACGCTAAATGCAATCGAGAGTGCTAACAAAAGTGATTTAGTTAGGATTTCTACTTTTGTTTTCTAGAGTTTTTAAGCTAGTTTTGCTTGAGGACTAGCAAAATCTGAGTTTGGGGATATTTGTTGACCACCAAAATGACTATTTTACCCCTATTATTTGGACTACTTATCCATTTATTTTTGTAAATTAGATATGTTTAATATTATGTTTGATTTTTGTAGGAAAAACTAGGGAATTATAAGAAATTGAACTTGTAATGGCTCGGAATTTGTAAATCAATGAATATGTGAATATTATCTATTTTAATGATGAAAATTGGTAGGATAGTCTCTATTATCATTCCACATGTAATTTTTATATTCCGCGAGCTTACTTTCTACGCGTGAACCATACTCGTGGACTTAGTTCCACGCACGCGTAGGGTTGGCCAGTTAAGGGCCGGACTTTAGAAGCTCAGAACTTAACTCGCGTCGTGACGTCCACGCCCTTTATCACTTTAAAACAAAAAAAATTTAGACTCTGATTTCGGTGAAAAGGGGCGGGCGTTATAGTTGGTATCAGAACGAATATAGGAAGAATGAATCTCTCGAAGTAAGATTAAGACGGTTGCATGTCTCACTGGCAGCTAAGAATCCCAACTGACCGACTCTTCGGAGTCCGCTGCACGGGGACCGGGTTAATTTACTTCGATTGACTCAAACTGAAGTATTCAATTTGAGAACAACGTTCGACAGAAAGGAATGATAGCAGGGGAAGAAAAATTCATTCTAATTGGATTTGTCAAACATAGCAAAATAGGATGCACTTCCCCAGTATTCCCCAAATTGAACAACAAACAATAGGAATTTAGAGATTCCCCCCCCGGGAACAAAGGAAAAACCAAGTGTGCATATTGGCAATTTCCCCCCCAAATGGAAAGAAAAACATTTGATTCTTAGGGAAATTTCTTCACAAAATATATGAATACAATGACTCTATGAAGGAACTAAATCAGTAAATATTTTCATTGGTTTAGGAAATGTCTCCAAGAAGAAGGACTCGCCGGAACCCCCGGGTAGAGGAAGAGGTGCCACCACCTCGTCGGGAAGAGGGAGTACCACCACCTCATCAAGACGAGGTACCGCCACCTCATCAAACAGAGGGACAGAATAGTATAAACATACAAGGTGTACCTCCCGAGCTAAAAGACATAGTTTAGGCGGCAGCCGCTTCTGCTCTTCAACAACACCTGGGCGGAAGTACGACCACCAGCGACACCAGTAAACGGAAGATGGTCAAAGACTTCCAGTAACAGCGTCCTCCCTACTTCAGAGGAAAAGAAGGGGCCGTAGGAGCAGATCATTGGTTAAAGAAGATCACTCAGATCTTGAATCTGCTTCAGGTTTCCAGTTCGGCTGACAGAATCTTACTGGCAACATCTCAACTGATTGAGGATGCCGGCAATTGGTGGGAAGTGGTGGAAAAACAGCGAACACTGGTGCCTGAAAGGGAAAGAATTGCCATGACTTGGGAATGGTTCTCAGCCACTTTTCTAGAACAGTATTTTTCGGAGGAAGAAAGAGAGAGCCAGACTGAAGCTTTTATATCATTAGTACAAGGCAATATGACGGTGGCAGAGTACCATAGGGAGTTCCTTCGTCTATCTGTCTACACATTCTATATGGTGGATACTGAGCATCGGAGGGCCCATAAGTTTGAACGGGGCCTTCGGCCGAGCATCAAGGCTAGGGTGACAGTATTCAAGGAACCTATATTGGCAGGGGTGGTCAGCAGGGCCACTATAGTGGAGCGGGAATTGAATGAGATAGCGCGGCCTGACAACCGCCGAGGGCAGAGTGGGCGGGGCGTATTTCAACCCAACAAGAGGTTCCACCCGAGTTTCAGCAGACCCTCATCCTCTACTGGATCTACAGGGGGCTTTCGTACCAATCAGCCCTCCCCTGTAGATCCAACAGGGCCACTTCAAGAGAGAGTGTCCACAGCTCAACAGACCCTCTAATTTTAGGGGTTCTTCCCGCCCCCCAGCTAAGCCAGCTCAGTCGCGAGGAGGCAGAGCGCACATCCAGGTGGGGCAGGCGACAAACCCTACAGGATCTGGATGACTTTTTGCCATACCTTCTCTAGCAGAGGTGGATCGCTCAGTGATACAAGGTATGGCCGTAATTGGTAGTTCCTATGCTGTTACATTATTTGATTTTGGAGCTTCCCATTCATTTATATCTGCTGCATTCATATCTGCTACGGGCACATTAGTACAGAACCTGTCCACCTCATTTACCATTGTGTCCCCCGTCGGAGACACATCTTTGGGACTCATCTTCACTGGATTAAACACTGAACTCGCTGGATTCTGATTCGAGTTCAATTATTTAGTAATAGATATGGCTGAGTACGATGTTATATTTGGTATGGACTGGTTGGCTACATATCAGGCCCATATTGATTGCCATCTTCGTAGGTTGATACTTTGGTCACCTGAGGGAAAGCGGTATATAGTGCCCGCTGATAGACAAGGTATTCCTAGAAGACTGCAGGAAGAATTGAACCACCTTGTCTTGAACAGCATTAAGTTAGATAGAGCACCAGGGGCTGAACTTCCGGCGGTAGTAGCAGAGTTTGCCGAAGTATTTCTAACAGAGCTCCCTGGTTTGCCACCCAAGAGGGAGATAAACTTTGAGATCAATTTATATCCTGGCACTGCTCCAGTATCGTTACCACATTATAGGATGGCACCAGCTGAGATGTGTAAGTGCCCCGGTTTGTCCGAGTCACCCTTATTGTCAATTACGTGACTCAGTTGAACTTGCCTTGGATGAATAAGAAGATCTACTATGGAGTTGAAGCGTCTACACCGAATACGATATTGGTACACAGGTAAGTGAACCATAGGGGACCTTAGGCTAAGTCATATACCTAGAAGTCAATTGGAAAATAAATTAAATACGTGACTTTCAGCCTCGAGGCCTCATGCAATCTGCCGAGGCCTCGCAGCCAGTTATGCTGAGTTGAGCTGAGTCTAGCTGACCCTGTGTCGAGCTGACTCAGTCTCTTACAGTTTTAGAAAGTTAAAATCTGTGACTGTTTAATTGAGAGGTAATTATGGTAAATTTATTGGAAGCTTATTATGGTAAATAAATTTATCCACATGGTGAGATGGGTAATTATGCTAAATTGATTGGAAGCTTATTATGGTAAACAAATTTATCTATGGTGAGATGTTGCCACCTCTCTTAAGTTTGAATTTGAATATCCTTGGGGAGTTGTCCATAACAATTATGGAAAGGCTCCTCCATGATTTGTAATCCACTTTGCAATATTCTCATCAAGTCCTTGATTTAAGGCTAAGATAAATGATTTGCAAGTCTTGCAAGGTGGAGATGAGTTGGCTGATATCTGATTGATATCTGGCTGATCTGGCTGAATCATTGACACAGCACATGTGTGTTGTCTTTCCAGCAAATACCGCTGGCGAGGCCTCGTCAGAATCAGCGAGGCATCGCAGGCGTGACTTACAGCAAAACTGCAAGCTGTCTTTCCAGAATTACCTCATGACGTTCTTTGACGAAGATGACATCTTCGTCAATGATGGGTCTTCATCAACCTCTGGTTGGGTTTTCTGGTGAGAACTGGATTATGCTCTGTGGGGAGAGAAAGTGAACTTACCAGCCTAAACAAACGCATGATTTCCAGAGCTAGGGCTAGGGCAAGATCGAAAGGCTGATCTTTTGGTTCTTATGGGCCACTGACTGGTTTCTCCTCGTTCTTCAGAGGTCTTAGGGCATGACTGGGCTGCCATCTTTTTGGGCGTGGTTTTCCCAAGAGAAGATCCTCAAACAGTGGCTTGGAGGTGTGAAAGTCCCATTGTCGATAGTGCTAGAACAACATGATTGACCCTAGAGGGGGGGGGGGGGTGAATAGGTCAATCCCATTTTTCATGGTGTTTACAAATTTCTTGATTGTTTTAAGTGCAGCGAAACATTAATCAAGAGATTTGTTTAGTGTGATAGATTGTTTATGAATTCTTTGAACATTCACACTAAGATTATGATCCTTTACATATTGCTTGATTATCGATGTTTGTTCATAATGTTTAAAATAAGATAATCAATATGCAAAGTGACATGTGTTGACAAGAGTACTTAAATAGTAAATAAAAACACACAAATGACAAACTCCATAAGATAAATTTAAAGTAGTTTGGTTAGCTAATCTACATCCACTGTTAAGACTCACTCAACCTTGAGCTATCCCCAATAATGCACTCCCAACAGTAATATTCTTTCTCAATCAACATGTCGTTGTCGCTGATGGATCGACATTAATGGCACCGATAGGTCGGTCCATACGAGAGGCTTGGTCTAAGGCAACACCATGCTGACAGATTTTCATCTCCCGAAACTTGTCATACCCAGAACGATTTGTCGCCCTTTTCTGAGGGGTCGGTCCTGACTAGTCTCGATTGGTCTTGAACTACTGATATATCTGCTTTCTTAAGAGCCCACTTGAGTTCTAAGTCCAGAACTCAAACATGTATATCGACGATTCGTTTGACCACGAGGGATCGTTCAGTTCATCACCGAGGGGTTCGTGCATACGAGACTCTCGATCAGATGCTTTCTTAGAATGACAGTTCCATGATCTCGAACGTATGTCAATCTGGTCGACTAGTCTTTGACCACGATGGGTCAATCCTCTCTCCATCGAGGGGTTGGTGAGAACGATTGGTCGAGCTGATAGTGAACCAAATACATATTTCAAAGTTGGACTCTAATTCATTGTCAAGCTTCCTCTCTAAGCTTTTTATGATTTAACCATTTATTCCACTAAGCCTAGGGATAGTCCTCTCTAAGGTGTGGGTACCACCTGAAGTCATTTATGACCATATTACCTGTTTTGTGATTGCCATAACGATGAGCTTCAATCCAGTGGAGCATGATCTTCACTCTTGATCATCTTGGGTCTACAAGCTGCTAGCAAGTGCTTTTTTCCAGTCATGGAATTGACAAACTTAGGGACTTGGCGAAGCTGAGGCACTAACAATCTCCCCCTTTGTCAATTTCATGATAAAACCTAGAAGCTAACCCATTTACAATCCCACCCTAATTACATCTCATTTGATACAAAATACTACATCAATTATATGTACATATTCAAATGGAAAACAAGACATGATCTTTGCATATTCTTGATTAGCTTGCTTCATTTCATTTTTCCTGTTCAAGCATATAAGGAAGCAATACTAGAAAATCATTAGAGGGGTTAGTCCCAAAACATGAAGATGCATTCATGGATTAAACAAGATTTGTATTTAAGCTCCCCCATACTTCCTGATTTCCTAGTGACCAAATAGCTAATACAAGCTATCAGTGTTGAGAAGATTTCTCCCCCAATTTTCTTGAGTTTGATTTTCCAAACTCCAAACATAGACATTCTCCTATGTCTATCACTTTGATGTCTTCTACCTTTTACTAATTTCTCCCTCATTTTGTCATACAATTGATAAAGATTAGTAGGCAGACATCGATTTTCAAGCACTCCCCCATGCTTCTTGCATTAAGTGCTTAACTAAGTTCTGCTTTAACTCATGGTTCTCCCCTATGGTTCAATGCACATTTCACGTGCATTAAGGTTAGTTTGTCCCTGCACAAACTAATTTTTCAGCATTAGCTGATAACTTCCATGAGTCAGGTAAATGTCCTAGCTTCCCTAGATTATTCTCTCCCATTGTCCAATCTATCTTTTGTAGCTTCTTTGACTAATCTCCCCCATAAACTCAATTGTTTCTAAGTTTATTTTCATTCAAGCTTGCATTCACCTTTCTCCATATATTGTCATGACCAGTGACAACACCTAATTAGCACATATTTTGTGCTCCCCCAAACTCCAAGTTGTGTGCAATATTACAGCATGATCCCTATCTCCATAACAACCTGCATGATAGTCTAAAATCCATGATAGAATAGATATGAGATAGAAGGCATTTCATCAGATTAACACACACACACTAAATCAAACCATAACATTTCATTGATAAACAAATCAGTACATATGGTTTGGGAGAGAGGCAAATGGATGCTTAGATAAAACATTAACATAGTTTTTCCAAAATATGAAACATAAGCCTTGGAAAAAAAAATTATCCTAAGTAGAGCCATCCGGAGGAGGAGATGCTGGAGGGGAAGGGTCGATACATCGGGAAAAGTTGACAATTCATTGTCGTAATGCAGAGACTTCTTCGTGTGACTCAGGGATGTCTGCATTTTTTACATTCACTCATCCTTCTTCATCAGAGTTGTCCAGTAAGGAGATTACTTCTGATTCGGTTCTCAGGTTTTGTCCAGATTGAGACCTGAGAGAGTACCGATGGATGGATCCAATTTTAGGGGTAGGGGTTTTTCCTACGAGGGTTACTATTAGGAGCAGTGTAACGCCCCGCCCTTCTTCACTCATCGAAAATCAGAGTTTATTTTTTTATTTTTGAAGTAAAGAGTGAGAGAGAGCGGGATGTCACGACACGAGTTAAATCCGAGCTTTCAAAGCCCGGCCCTTAATTGGCCAACCATATACGTGTGCATGGTGTAAGTCCACTAAAACGGTTCACATGCGATAAAGTTAAGCTTGCGGAATTAAACATAATGCGGAATTATAATAGAGTTCTATCCTACTAATATATTAAATAGCAAGGAAGTCCATCACTTAATAATAATTATCTTAACTTAAAATGTCCAAAATTAAAATCCAAACCATCGCAAATAGTCTAAGTTATTACAGTCCCAACAAGCTAATTACTCAAATTACATGTCCAAGATAAAAACTTAAATAAAATAGATCTAGCTCATCCAAGCTCCTAAGCTTGGCTTCGAAAACCTCCTTCGTTCCGTCGATTTCCTGTGTCATCATCTAAGGTAGAAGTAGGGCGTTAGACAACGCGCCCAGTAGGTACTCCGAGTAGGCTCAACACATGGGTTAGTATAAAAATCACATAGATATACATAAGATCAAAATCATGCAAGTCAATGCCATGCCATGGGTGTCATATGCCATGAGTCCCACCCATCATCTATATCACAATCACATAGTATTCCTCTTGATGGATAATCTACATCAAGGTATTGTCATGACCGCTCGTGAATGCGTTATCGGTTCCACCGAACGGAGTGCGGACTCCAGTTACATTTCAAACACTGTATATCTCTCCCCAAGAATGCCTTATCGGCCGCACTAAACGGAGCGTGGACTCCGGCTACAATCCAATCATACATCCATTAGAATCAGTGTGGATTCCTCCCCATGGTTGTTTATCGGAAATCCGAATGGAGCGTGGACTCCCCTCATTTGATCCCTCCCATGTCATGCATGAGATGCAAGTGCAAACATACTATGTAATAATAAACATCATAGCATTAAAATCTGTAATGCCCCTCCCTTTCCGAGAAATCAGAGTCTAATTTTTTTTTTTTATAAACCGGAAGAGAGCGGGCGGCGTCACAACGCGAGCTAAGTTCGAACTTCCTAAGTCTGACCCTTAACTGGCCACCCATGTGTGCATGGACTAAACCCATGAAAGACAAACCACATATAGAACTAAGTAAAACTTGCGGAATAGACATAACTGATTGCGGAATAAGTCAAACATGCGGAATTATAATCAATACTCAGACTGCTCCATTATCAGATAACAAAGTACAAGTCAAGTTTGCTTTAACATAATAACCTCATTAGACTATTCTCAAACTTAGCATTTAACCAAAATAACTTATGTCAATACCATAAACAAACCATAACAAAGTCTACTAGCTGTTACATGTCCATAAAATATAACTCAAACACAGTAATAAAGACATCCCAATCATCAATCAAGCGCTTAAGCTTGGCTCCCCTCCAGGTCCAGGACCTTCTCTTTCCCTTTTTCATTTCCTGCATTATCCTCTATGGATAGAATTAGGGCTTTAGATCAACGCGCCCCGTAGGATTTCCGATCAAGGCTACCACATGGTTAGATTATAAATCATGCATATATCAAATGTATGATTATCAAAAACATATAAAACCATGTTATGTATGTATGCAAATGTAATGAGCCCCACCCCGTCACACATACATATAGCCATCACTTGATGTGTCTTATATCAACATATTAATCCTCCTGGCGGGACTTTCACCGCCTAAGGAGGCCCCACAATTGCATCACGGGCATTCTGACGGAGTGTGGGCTCCGGTGTTCATAATCATTAGATAATCCTCCTGGCGGGACTTTCACCGCCTAAGGGGGCCCCACAATTGCATCACGGGCATACCGAAGGAGTGTGGGCTCCGGTTTCCACAATCATCATCCCATGTCCATGCATGAGATGCCAATGTATATATAAAACATGTAAATAATATCCATCATTCAAATCCAATAAAATAAAACATGAGTCTCATAAAAACCAAGATAAAACTGTGGTTACAAGTAGGTAGGAAACCTACCGAAGATTAACTTCGGTGTTTGTTCTTTCTTAAAGCGTCACGTGCTCACAACTTCCATGCCGTTCAACTTCCGCTTCCTTGTTATACAATCAGCAAGTCAAATACTTGATCTACTTGATTTCTAATCAAGTTTAGGTCTCATATACCATAAAAATACCTTGGTAGTGTTCGGCCATACAACATGGCCGAACCATACCACTTTGGTTTGGGTCCATACATCCAATCCTATGATCATTCTATCTTTGATCAATTCATCAATAATTACCTTCATGCCATTTAGGCTAACCTTTTGTTTAATTTTCCTTAAACACAACTAACCATATCAAACCAACTTAGTGGGGTTCGGCCATACAACTTGGCCGAACCTCACCATTTAATTTGGTCCTTCATTCATCATCTCTAATTCCATCATGACTTAACCCAAAACCATCAAATAATCATTGATGGGGTTCGGCCATACCACATGGCCGAACCACATCCTATGGATTTTTATCCCATATTCCATCATCTACAATGATTGATTATTTTCTTACACTTAGTCCATAAATTATCATGTATGATTCCTTAATTCAAATCATAAAATAAACCATAATCTCCAACAAAATAATCTTTGGGGTTCTGTAACGACCCGTCCCGCTACGGGCACGTTAAAACTGATCCAAACTCCTAAAAAAAATCCAATACAATTTCGGATACTAACCATAGCAATCCACCAGTAAATCAATAACCGCAAGCATCAATCATGATTACAAATTATAGCATCATCCCATTATTACATTCAACCCACTTAATGAAATGTACACATAATTCAAATACATCAGAAAGTCCTCAATTACAAGATGGGACCCTTACAAATTAGAAAACTGCAACTCTATGCCCAACGTCCAACTGAGGGTCCCGCCAACCTTCCCTCTATGAAGTACCTGTGAGGGAAGGGGGTGAGCTCTACATGTCCAGTGAGGGTAACACATGCATCATAAGTCATCAAGCATACACTGCACATAATCATATGGACATATCAATGTCTACGATGTCTACATGCATAGCCATACAAATGTGTGCCCTACCCCTAACACATAGGCCCACGTCAGCCGGGCCTCTAGGACATCTTCTAACCAACCGAATGCAACTCCCTTATGTGCCCAACCGCAACAGTCCACCCATCCACGGTTACGCAGACTGATCCTCAGTCAGATCGGGGTCTCTAGTCCTCAACTAGACCTATGACCCTCTCATGACAACCCGCATACATACCACGACCAACTCAAGAATCGGATTCACTAGAGTCCCAAACTGATTACCACACGGGAGTAACCACCTCACCAATCCTCAACGAACTGCCAACCAAACTCATCTATGATCTCATCAACCAAGCACCAGAGTCTCGGTAGTCAAACCCATAACCTTGGACCCTATATGCTGGTCTCCACAAGACTGATTTATCCACCTCTCACAGAATTCTATAGGTCTTCTACCGAGTGTGCAAAATAGCTGTGAGAGCGCCCTCCAGAGCGTAGCATGCGAGGGACCCACTCCTCAACGGTAGCCCTACGGGACCAAGTCTCCGTATTTCGTATCAAGGTTCCCACAGTCTCATAGCTACTCTAAGCCATACTCATGGAGTCTATATTCTTATCTCATCAATACCATGTGAGGGACGCACCCATACCACATCTCAATCATCCACATCACGTGAGGGAAATCCCGTTACCTTATTACATTTAACACATATACATACATCAATTTGGTGATCCATTTAATTCCATCAACCCCTACATCATCCTAGGTTCATCTCCCTTTACCACCATAGTTTTTAATCCGGTTAAGTCCCCTAAGATGTTTCCATCATACATTGGGGCTGAACCTTGTTTAAGTCCACAAAAATGCATTAGTGGGGTTCGGCCATACAACATGGCCGAACCTCACTCTCTTGGTTTTGGGCCCCTCTTTTTAGTCCTTGATCATTTTAATCAATGTGGGTCCAAGATCATTCCATCTTTTGATTTATTGATCCAATCACATAAGTTAATCATTTTACATTAATAAAACCATCTAAGTCCATAAGACATTCTCCATGGGGTTTGGCCATACAACATGGCCGAACCCATGGTCGTTTATTACCATATTCCCATCTTAGCTATCACTCATTTTCATAGTTAATCACTTACTTATTTACACATAACTTAGGTCCATAAATAAACATAGATCCATAATAAATCCCTCCATTTCTTAGCTTGATCATTCAATCTCTTAAATAAGCATAGATCTACCAAATGATCCATCAAAATGGTTCATGGGTTTCGGCCATACATATGGCTGAACGCATGGTTCCTTGTTTCCATAATTCCATGGTCTAGATACCTTTAAATCCCCATGGTCCATGGTTCTTCATCATCTCCTCATTTTAAATCATCATTTACAACATTTAGAACTCATTTAAAATCACCAACATTCTTCTGTGATTTTCATTCTTTAAAACCCATAAAAATCACTAACATACTTCCTTCATTTCCATCCTTTAAAACCCATTAAAATCAATAATATTCTTCCATGGGGTTCAGCCATACAACATGGCTGAACCCTATGGTTCAACATTTTCTCTTAAAAATCTAGGGTTTGGCCATGCAAGGGCCAAACCATGAACTTTGATCATTCCCCATGCTTAATCATGCATGCATACATATTGTCTTTAATAGTCTTTATTCATAAAATCTATCTCACCCATTAGGGGTTTTGTCCATCCAAATATTTTAACCATTACATTGATATTTCTTGGATGTATTTTGAATCCATGGCCCATAATATTTTGGCCAACTCTCCAATCTGAAATAGAACCCCATGGTTTCGGCCATTCCATAGCTGAAACCATGGTTCCCTTAACCTCCTTTTAATTTATAAACCTTGATCAGTGACTCCTCCGTTTCTTTTCGTTCTGCCTTGCTCCTCCGATCTTCTCCTTCCTTAGTCTTTTCTTTCTCCTCCTTGATCTTCGGCCAAAGAGTGGTGCTTGAGGGGGAGAGGGTTTAAGATGAAAACCCCAAGAGATGGTTCGGCCTAGGAAGAACTTGAGAGAGAGGGAGAGGAGGAGAGAATGGAAAAACTCTTTTCTTGTCTTGGAGAGAGGTCGGCCCTAGGGTTTTTGTGAGAGGGAGAGGATTTGAGATAGAAAACTAGCCTGGATTTTTAAATAAATACATATGTTGGCTATTATTTATTTTAATGGTTGAAATTAAGAATTTTGATGGAATGGATGTTAAATGGATAAAAAATTGGGGCAATGGCCCAAGTATGGTCCAATGGACCATGGATTGTATTATTTCCAATTAATTGGGTCAATGATGGTTAATTGGGTCAAGGATGGTCAACTGGGTCAGATACCCATTTGGGACCCAATGGGTCAAGATGGTTTGAGCATTAGGGTAAATGGATAGGAGGTGAATTTAATTGGGCCATGGGCCCAATGGTGATAAAAGGAATGGGGTCCATCTCATGGACAAATGTGGGAGTGAAATATCCAAGATGGCATAGCCGAGTGGGGCCCAACTCCACCTCATCAAGTGAGGTGGCGTGTGGACCAAGACATACGTGGGGCCGACCACCATGGTTGACTTGGTCAACCATGGATGAGTCAAAGGGAAATTGAGGAGGATCAAGGTGAATTGAATTGGATAAATTGATTAAAATCACCTAAGTTAAGTTGGAATAAATCAAGGTGGCATAATCAAATGGGACCCAACTCCACCTCATCAAGTGAGGTGGCGGGTGGGCCAAGGCATTGGTGGGGCCGGCCACCATGGTTGACTTGGTCAACCATGGGTGGATTCATGGAGGAAGTAAAGATGAATAAGTGGAATTAAATTATGTAATTAAATGACCTAAGTTAGATATGAAATTAAATAAATGAGTTGCATTACATGGAGTGAGTTCAATGGGGGTGAGTCACCTAGAAAATGGGTGAGTCAAATGGATGGTTTCATCTCATGGAAACCACCAAACCATCAAGACAAAACCACCCAAAATAGTTGGATAATTGGGTGTGCTATGTGGAAGGCATGCACCCTCCATGGCTAGACAAGATCTTAGAAGGTGGACATGCTAGGGCATGCATTGGTACATTGTGAGGTGGTGGTTCCACCTCACCCAAACCACCAAACCACCCATGGTAAAGGAGCCAAAACCGTTGGCCATGGGAGGGGTTGGGTGTGCCATGTGGTGTGCATGCACCCTCCATGTCTAGACAAGATCCTTAGAAGGTGGACATGCTAGGGCATGCATTGGCCCATTGTGAGGTGGTGGTTCCACCTCACCCAAACCACCAAACCACCAAGGAAACCCAAGCCCAAAACCGTGTACATGGGGTGGTATACTAGACAAGAGGCCTAAGATTAAGGGCATGCATGACCATACATTGGTCAAAGGGGAGGTGATGGAATCTAACCCAAGCAACCCAAAACAAGATGGAAAAATCTAGGGTTTCCATCTCATTTTCCATTTCACTCTCTCTCCCTCTCTCCCTCCCTCTCTTGGCCGACCCTCACACAAGGAGAAAGACAAGAAAAAGACTTAGAGAAAAGGAGGAGATCCCAAGCTTGGCCGACCACACTCCCAAGACCCAAGACTTAGGATATTTTCCATTCTTTCCTCCTCTCGCTCTCTCAAACCTACCTCCATCTTGGTCGAACCAACCCTTGGTGATCTCATCTTGATCAAGCTCATATATTGGCTGAAGATCAAAGAGAAGAGGAAGAAGGAAGGATAAGGATCAAAGAGGAGCAAAAGGTAACCGGAAGAGCCGCGGGGTTGGTAAGTAGTCCTCAACAAGAGTTTATTTTCAAAAGAGTTAAAAGGAGACCATGGAGTCCATTTTCCTTGGATTAAATTGGTGGCCAAAATATTATGGGCCATGGATCTAAAATCCATCCAAGCAAGGGGATGAGAAATGGACAAACCCTAATGGGTAAGATAGGTTAAGTAAAATAATGGAATACTAAGGACACTATCTATATCCATGGGTTATGTGTGCATGCATGGCAAAGATGAGTAAAAGACCATGGTTTGGCCATTGCATGGCCGAACCCTAAATGTTATGGATACATGGAGAGGACCTCATGCATGTCAAAAATATGGTGATCAAGATGTATGGTTTGGCCTTTGCATGGCCAAACCCTAGGTTTCTATGTATGTGGATCATAAGAACAAAAATGGATTGGATGAGGTTCGGCCATGGTATATGGCCGAACCCCATCAAGTGAATCTAACCGTTGGATGTGGATTTTTAGAGGAAGATGATGAACCACTATGGCCGAACCCCATGGAGATGTATTAGTGATTTTTAAAGGATGAAAACCATGGGATGTTGGTTAATGACCTTAAGGTCTTGAATGGTTAAAAGTTAGCAAATTTTTTTAGGGGTTAAATGAGGGAAAACCGTGGAGAAATATTGATGATTTTTATGGTCCCAAAGGTTGTAAATAATGATAAACCATGGACCATGGGTTCGGCCATGTTGTATGGCCGAACCCCATGGAGAAGTTTTGGTGGATTTAAATATTTTTGGAACCATGAAGATGATGGAGAGTATGGGTAAGTTTAAAAAGGTTTAAATACATTTAATGTTGATCAAAAGTGATGATCTAAATGTATGATTGAAATCCCCTCATGAAGGGACTTTGTTGTGGATCTAAAATGTGATAAAAGATCGAAGAAAAATGAGGAAAATAACATCATGGGTTCGGCCATGGTGTATGGCCGAACCCCATGACCTATTTTATGAGTCATTTCATGGGTTAAGTATGGAGCTATGCACGATTAAAATGAATGGGTATTAAGTTAAGAAGATGTATGATGTATACTGATTTTTAAGTCATGATTAATGAGGCATTGAGGGATCCATGTTTATGGATCAGTTAGGGATATGGACATGCCTAAATGAAAGGTGATTAACCATGGAAAAGAGGAGTGGCAAAAACGTAAATATGGCCAAAAATGCAGAACCATGGGTTCGGCCATGGTGTATGGACTAACCCCATGGGGGATGGTTGTGGACTTGGAGACTTTTAATGATGACCTTATTTGTTAGATAAATGAACCAAAGGGTGGCTGATTTTAGACCCACAATATTGAAATGACCAATGGATCAAAAAAGGACCCAAAAACCTAATTAGTGAGGTTCGGCCATGGTGTATGGCCGAACCCCACTAAGGTAAGAATGGTGGACTTAGACATGGCTGAAACATTGGGCTAATTTGTTGATGTGTAATAAGGTAACGGGATCTCGCAAGCGGTACGCATCGGTGACCGAATTCGTGGACGAAAACGTGAGGCACATTAGTTGGTCTTTGGTAGGATTCCTACCTCATTGGAAGCCATGGATTATGTGTATATGAATGCTTTACTTGACTTATTTTGGTATAAAATTATATGTATTAATGATGGAATTTTTAATGCCATGGTTTGTAATATTATATAACATGTTAACAGTTGCATCTCATGCATGGCATGGGAGGGATGAAATGTAAACGGAGTCCATGCTCCGTCGGGGTGACCGATAAACAAACATGGGGATGTCTTGATGAGGGTTTTTCCATCAAGAGGGACATTGTATAATGATGATATGGATGATGGGTGGGACTCATGATATAAGACACCCATGGCATGGCATTGATTGCATGGTTTCGCTATACTATTACCTATGTGTTTTGTTATCACTAATCCATGTGTTGGCCCTACTCGGAGTACCTACTGGGCGCGTTGTCTAACGCCCTACTTCCACCTTAGATGATGAGGCAGGAAGTGGAGGAAATGAAGGACGTGATGGGAGCCAAGCGTAGGAGCTTGGAGGAGCGAGCTAGTTTATTTACTTAAGTTTTAATTTTGGAAATGTAATTTGAGTAACTTAACTCGTTGGACTGTAATATTTTAGATTACTTACTATGGTTTGGACTTTATCTTGGATATTCTAATTTTGAGGTATTTTATTAATTAAGTGATGTAACTTCCTTGCTATCTAAAATTGGTAGGATAGATTCTATTATAATTTCGCATTAAGTTATAATCCGCAAGCTTACTTTCTACGTGTGAACCGTTCACATGGACTTAGTTCCACGCACACGTAGGGTTGGCCAGTTAAGGGCCGGGCTTTGGAAGCTCAAACTTAACTCGCGTCGTGACGTCCCGCGCTATTTGTCACTCTTTACTTCAAAAAAAAAATAGACTCTGATTTTCGGCTAAGCGAGTGAAAAAAGGGCGGGGCGTTACAAAAACACACTAAGTCTTTTCTTTGTCTTAGAGGGGTCGGCCAAGGGAGAGCTTGAGAGAGGAAGAGAGTGAATGAGATGGAAAGAGAGCCCTTTCCATCTTGTCTTAGGGTTCCTTGGGTAAGACTCCACCTCCAACCACCCTCATCAATGTGGAGTCTTCCCCATGAGTCCTTTTACTAGCCAAGAGGGTGCATGCCCTCCACATGTAACACACCACCCTCTCCAACGGTTTTGTGGCTAGTGGTTTCCGTGAGATGGAACCCTTCACCTCCCCTTTGACTCACTCCATCTTTTCATTTTCCATGTGACTCACCCCCATTTGACTCGCTCCATTTAAATGAAGCTCAACTCCTAACTCAAGCATCAGAATTTATTTCCAACTAACTTAGGTGATTTAATTAAATAATTTAATTCAACTCACTTCACTTGATTCTCTTTAATTCACCCATAAACTCATCCATGGTTGACCAAGTCAACCATGGTGGCTGGCCCCACATGTGCCTTAGTCCATACGTCACCGCACTTGATGAGGTGGAGTTGGATCCCACTTGGCTATGCCACTTTGATAATTCCTCATACACTTGCCACCTCACTTGATGAGGTGGACCCCATGCCTTTGATCTTAATTGGGTCCATGACCCGATTAAATCCATTCCTTACCCATTTACCCTAATCATCAATCCATCTTGACCCATTGGGTCCCAATTGGGCATTTGACCCAACTGACCACATTGACCCAATTAAATAGAATTTATCCTATCCATGATCCATTGGACCATACTTGGGCCGTTGCCCCAACTTTTATCCATTTAACATCCATTCCATCTATGAATTTTAATTATTATCAATAATAGCCAATATATTTATTGCATTGGAAATCCGGGCTATTACAAGCAGAGCTCAATTCTGGGGTATCCTGCATGAATCTGGGTGATCTCCTGAGTAAATGAAGCTGGACTTAGGGATTTTTCTAGTGATCGAAGACTGAGATTTAGCTCTCTCTCTTTTCGACATGGTTGCTTGGGAAGAGCTGACCAAGGCTTTCCCGAAACACTAAATCTCACAAACATCATGACACCCTTGCCTTTTGAAGTGAGAGAAGCAAAACCCTAAGGTTTTTCAATGAGATTTCGCTCATGGAGATCCTATTGACCAATCTCGGATACGTGAAGAGAGGAGGAAATTTCCAGAGCTCAGCGGAAGAAGGAACGAAGATTTTGAAATAATCAATCATTTTCGCAGAAAGAGACCTTTTTAATTTAGTATTTCTGATTCACCGACGAGTCGTGACCAACAATCGGTCTATGTCGATGTGTCGACAAATATCGATTTGTCTCCCTTTTCTATTTTCCCCCTTTTCAGACAGTGTTCATATTTCCAACAATACCGACCTGTCTGTTCCTCTGACTAGTCTATCATTCGACCTGGGTTCTAACTTGAAGGATGACTGGGTATTTTGTGTGTGTGTGTGTGTGCTTGCAATGTTCCTAGTTTATCAAGCTTTGCTTATACACCTTTGAATGCCAGTGATGATACATACATTCACACCGTTTTTGTGCCATTTGAAGATTTAATTTATCTTTCTAAAAATTGACACAAAACATGGATTATAGATCTCTTTTGAACCCAAACCAGTCCAAGTACCTTGGACACATATAATTTACCACTTCAGATATATTGCCCAGGTTTGTGATGTCATGTGATGCGACATTTTCACGCTTTAGCAAAGGCAAGGTGTTTATGAACAAGAGTCATTCCACATAATGTATTAAACTACAAGTATTGGAATGAGACACTAAGCACACTCAGTCATACATTCATTTCCAGTTTTGATTACATTAATCATGCATATAGAAATGAAGTATGATGCTACAAACAAAGCTCTTGTACCTGTTATCATGTTATTACCCAAAACATGATACACACTTTTACCATTCTTTCAACTATAGTCCAATTCCTTTGAAAGAATTGGTACATAAACGGATTGTAACATCCCGCCCTTTTTCACTTTGCTTTCGGAAAATCAGAGTCTATTTTTTTTTATATACAAACAAAGAGTGATAGAGAGCGAGACGTCACGACCGAGCTAAGTCCAAACTTCTAAAGTCTGACCCTTAACTGGCCAACCCTATGTGTGCATGGACTAAGTCCATGAAAACGGTTCACACATAACAATATAAACATGCAGATTAAAATCATAACTGCGGAATTATAATAGAACCTAGTTCTATTCCATTTTAGATAGCAAAGTACGTCAAGTCCTTAATTATAATTAACATAACATAATTATCCAAATAAAACATCCAATCATAGCAGATTGTCTAAATTATTACATGCCTGAAGTCTAGTTACTCAAATTACAAGTCCATGAGTAACGTAATCAAATATAAACTAAAAGCATCCAAGCTCCTATGCTTGACCCTTTTCGCGTTCATCGTTCCCCTCGTTTCCTGTATCATCCATGAGGGTAGAAGTAGGGCGTTCGTACAACGCGTCTAGTAGGTATTCCATTTAGGGCTAACACATGGTTAGTACAAAACATATATATAATAATATCATAATGTCAACAGCATATAAACCATGCCATATCATGATGTCAAATGCAATGAGTCCCACCCATCACAAGTCCATATAAGTACCCCCACATAGGTCTTTCGGACACCCCGACGGAGTGTGGCCCCTCCGGTTACATATCCTTCACCCCATGCCATGCATGAGATGCTAATGAAACACATGCTATTTTATATTGTAAACATAGCATTAAAACTTCACAATTGAAACATATCTTTTACAACGTAAATTCATCAAAATAAGATAAAAACATTGTACATAAACCCCATGGTTTCAAAGAGGTGGAATCCTACTAAAGACCACTAACGTGTCCTTGCGCTTTCGTCCGGTAACTGCTCACGATCGTACACACCTTGTGAGGTCCTGTTACCTTATAATATATCAAACAATTAAAACCATGTCCCATTTGATTTACGATAATGTCTAAGTCCATAAACCCAACTTATGGGGTTTGGCCATACACCATGGCCGAACCTCACTTACTAGTTTTTAGTCCCTCCTTTGATTTATTAATCAATGACCCCTAAGTTAGTCATTTAATCACTAAGTCCACCAAATCATTGTAACGCCCGCCCCTTTTCACTTGCTTAATTTAATAATCCGAAAATCAGAGTCTATTTTTTTTTTTGAAGTATAGAGTGACAAAAGAACGGGACGTCACGACACGAGTTAAGTCTGAGCTTCTAAAGCCCGGCCCTTAACTGGCCAACCCTACGTGTGCGTGGAACTAAGTCCACGAGAACGGTTCACACGTAGACAGTAAGCTTACGGAATATTTAACTAAATACGGAATTATAATAGAGTCTATCCTACCAATTTTAGATAGCAAGGAAGTTACATCATTAAATTACTAAATTACCTCAAAATTATAATATCCAAAAGTAAAGTCCAAACCATAGCTAGAAATATAAATTATTACAGTCCGACGAGCTAAGTTACTCAAATGACATTTCCAAAGTAAATTTAAGTAAACTATCTAACCCGTTTCTCCAAGCTCCTACGCTTAGCTCCCGTCTCGTCCTTCGTTTCTGCCATCCCCTACGTCATCAGCTAAGGTGGAAGTAGGGCGTTAGACAACGCGCCCAGTAGGACTCCGAGTAGGGCTAACACATGGATCACTGATAACAAGCACATAGGTAATAATATAATAAAAACCATAAAATGAATGCCATGCCATGGGTGTCTTATGTCATGAGTCTCACTCATCATCCGTACCATCATTGTGCCATGTCCCTCTTGATGGAAAAGCCTCATCAAGATATGATCAACACTAGGCATCTCCCTTGATGGCAAAGCCTCATCAAGGTATCCCCAACGGAGCATGGACTCCGGTTATATCTCATAGTACCCCTCTTGATGGATGAAACACATCAAAATATCCCCATGTTTGCTTCTCGGTCGCCCCGATTGAGCATGGACTCTGGTTCCATTATTTTCCCGCCCATGCCATGCATGAGATGTAAATGCAATATGCTATGTAATATATAATTCATAACCTTAAAACCCATCTTAAAACAATCACATGATTACCAAAATAAATCAAGGAAAACAATCGTACAACACATAATCCATGGCTTATAATAAGGTAGGAATCCTACCAAATACCGACTAGTATTCCTTTGCGTTTCCATTCCGAATTCGGTCGCCAATCGCGTACCGCTTGCGATGTCCCGATACCTTATTATACATCATCAATTAGACCCATGTTTTAATCATGTCCAAGTCCCTAACATATGCCTTAGTGGGGTTCGGCCATACACCATGGCTGAACCCTACTAACTAGGTTTGTGGGTCCCATCTTAATCCATTGATCCTTTTAATTGTGTGAGTCTAAAAACAGCAACCTATGTTCCATAAATCAGCAATTAAGATTATCATTTGGAGCCCTTAAGTCCACAAACATCCGCCATGGGGTTCGGCCATACACCATGGCCGAACCCATGGTTCTTCATTTTGGCCATTATTTACGCTTTTGCCACTACTCCTTCCATAGTTAAGTTCTTATTTTATTTCCCATTCTTAGGCCCATAATTGATCCATAATCTTGGATCCATTAATGACTCACCAATCATGAGATACAACCATTCAAAAATCAGCCATTAACTTAACCTAATTCCCATTAATTAAAGCATATACATAGACCTTAATCTTAGCCCATCAATTGGTTCACAATTGGGTCATGGGTTCGGCCATACACCATGGCCGAACCTTACTTCTCTTGGATCATTTACCACATTTTTTTATTCATAAACTTCAATCCCTCAATGATTCACCAATCATGTCATGGAATAATTAAAATCAGCACCTTTAATTTAACCTAATCCCCATTAATTTAAACACATATATAACTCCAACTTAACCCATCAAATGGCTTGTAAAATGGGTCACGGGTTCGGCCATACACCATGGCCGAACCCATGTTGTCTTTTCCCCATTTTTTCCTTGGATCCATTACAACACTTTAGATCCACCAATAGTCCTTCTTGAGGGGGTTTAAATCACACATTTAAACCATCATTCTTAACCACATTGGATACATTTTGGTCCATCAACTTAACCATATTCCCCATTTATTTTTTCCATTATTTTACCCCCATCAAAGTCACCAATACACCACCATAGGGTTCAGCCATACACCATGGCCGAACCCATGGTTCAAAAATATTCCATCCATAAAAATCTCTCCATGGTTTTCTTCATTTAAAATCCCTTTAAAAAAATCATTAACATATAATCATTAAAACCTTAAAATCATAAATCATCCTTCCATGGTTTTAATCCTAAAAACCCCCATTAAAATTACTTAATTACCTACCATGGGGTTCTGCCATACTACATGGCCGAACCCTATGGTCTATGTTTCCTTCAAAAATCCATACTTCCATGCTTAAGAAAACCTTAAATACATAGTGTCCTTATCATTCCTTTATTTTTCTTTTCTTAACCTATCTTACCCATTTTGTCCATTTCTCATCCCTTCCTTGGATGGATCTTAGATCCATGGCCTATAACATTTTTTGGCCACCATTTAATCTAAGAAATGGACTCTATTTTTTAAACCTTAAAAAAAAAACTAACATCTTGTTTAGAGATACTTACCAATCCGACGGCTCCTCCGACTTCTTTTTCTCTCTTTGGATTCCATAGCCTTTCTCCTTTTTCTTCTCCTTGATGTTCGGCCAAGATGTGCTTGATCAAATGATATCTCCAATGTTTGGGTTCGGCTAAGGTGAAGGTAGATTGAGAGAGGGAGAGGATGAGATGGTGAGAAAGAACATCCTAAGTCTTGATCTTGAAGTGGTGGGCCAATGCTTGAGTTTTTTCTTCTCTTCTTCTAAGTCTTTTTCTTCCTCTTTGGTCATGTGAGAGTGAGGGACGGTTTTGGAGAGGGAGGGAGAGAGGGAGAGAGGGAGAGAGTGAGATGGAAATGGAATGGAGAAATGAGATGAAACCCATCTCATCTTGGTTGACTAAGCTACACTCCACCATCATTTCCCTCCACCCATCAAGCATGGGCTTACATGCCTTAGTGGTGGTGGTTGGGACAAAACCACCACCCAGCCAACGGTTGTGGTGTCTTGAGATGGGGTGGTTTGGTCTTCCATCTTGACCATTTGACCATCATCATGGAGGGGTATGGGTCATCATGCCTTTGGGTGGTGGTGGTTGAGATGAAACCATCACCCTTAGTCCATGGTTTTATTTGTGTTTCTTTTAATGATTTGGGTGGTTTTAATGAGATGAAACCACCCATTGACTTATCCCTTTTGACTCCCCAATGACCCATTTGACTCATTCAATTAATTAATTAATTAGATCCTTAATTTAGGTTAATTAATTCCCATTTAATCCCCTTTAATCTCCTTGATTCTTCTCCATTAATCCACCCATGGTTGACCAAGTCAACCATGGTGGCCGGCCCCACTACTTCCTAGCCTACCCGCCACCTCACTTGATGAGGTGGGGGTGGGTCCCATTCGGCCATGTCGCCTAGGCTTAATCAAAATTAACATAGGTGATTCACATTAATTAAATCATATTAATTCACTTTGATCCTCTTTAATTCCCTTTGACTTATCCATGGTCGGCCAAGTCAACCATGATGGTCGGCCCCACCTATGCCTTGGTCCACATGCCACCTCACTTGATGAGGTGGAGGTGGGCCCCACTTGGTTATGCCATCTTGATCATTTCATCACTAACTTAGGTGATTTAATTCCAATTCAATCCATTCCAACCAATTGGGTCACCATTGGGCCCATGGCCCAATTAAATTTATTTCCTACCTATTTAGCTTAGAGCCTAAATCATCTTGACTCTTTGGATCACAAATGGTATTGGGCCCAATTTGACCATCTTTGACCAATTAAATAAATTCCATCCAACCTATGGTCCATTGGACCATACTTGGGCCTTTGCCCAAATTTTGATCCACTTAACATCTATTCCATCAAAATTCTCAATTTCCATTAAAATAAATAATAGTCACATATATATTGATTTAAAATTTCGGGCTATTACAATCATTCCTCATGGGGTTTGGCCATACACCATGGCCGAACCCATGGTCTTTCAACTTTGTTGACCATATTTACATTTTTACCATTCTTCCTTCCATGGTTAGTCACCTTCATTTATTCACTCATGTTTAGGTCCAAAATTGATCATTCATAAAACTCAACATAAGACCCCCAAGTCTACCAAATATTTCCCATGTAGTTCGGCCATACACCATGGCCGAACCCATGGTTCTACCATTTATTTACATCCTTGCCATTCATACAAGTCCATTACCAATAACCTAATCTTAGAACATAGATGTATACAATTAAATCCCTTTAAACATGTTCCATCAAACGGTTCATTAAATGGTTCATGGGGTTCGGCCATACATCGTGGCCAAGCCCATGATATCACTGTTTCATCATCCTTTTTAAATTATTTACAATAATAAATCCATAATTGACCCATAAAATTGCTTCATGGGGTTCGGCCCCATGATGTCTAAATTCCAATTATATCCATTACCATCCTCGAATCCATAAATCAAGGTTCCTTCCTTTTTTATCCAAAAGTCCATCATTAATTTCTTTCTAAATTAATAACCATCTTCCATGGGGTTCGGCCATACACCATGGCCGAACCTTATGGTTCATAATCCTCTCTTTAAAAATCATTCATCCAATATAAATTCCTTAATAACTTTTCCATGGGGTTCGGCCATGTTGTGGTTCATCATTAAGTCTTTTAGCCATAATAAAAATTAGGGTTCGGCCATTGTCCTTAACCATATATCCAATTTAAATCCTTTTAAACCTTTTAAAATCATAAGCATACGTTTATAATTTTCATGCTTTGAAACCCAATAAAATTATTAACCACTTCCATGGTTTTCATCCCTCAAAAACCCATAAATTAAACCATATCTTTCCATAGGGTTCGCCCATACCACATGGTCGATCCCTATGATTCATCATTCCATTAAATTTCTATATCATGCCCTCAATTTTCTTCCATGGGGTTCGGCCATGCCCATGGCCGAACCCTATGGTTGCTTTCTTTAAACATAAATATAAAAAATACTTACCAGTTTCGTGACTCCTCCGATTTTCCTTCGTTCTGACTTGTCTTCCGATCTTCTCCTTCTTTGCACACTACCGAGAACACCTTCTTGTCAAAACACCCAGCGTCAATTCCTTCTTGATTTTGTGTGTGTTGTGCGCCCCTTCCTTGTGCTGCCTTTTTTTTTATAGACCTCCACTCGGTCCTATATTAGAAGGTGCCGAGCGCCCCTTGCAATTTAGCAATTGCCTAAGTGTCGCTCTCAACAAGGAAAGGGACTCCTTTTGGCACATCAACATGGACATGAAAATCCCACACACACGGCCAAGGCAATCTTTCTTTAATTTTTAGACATCTTCTTTATTTAGCAATCCCCTAGTTTCACTCTTAACCAAGGAAAAGGCCCCTTTTAAAAAAGATTCTAGCTCATAATCATGGATGTGCATATCTCATACACGGCCATGCACAATCTCCCATTCCTAAAATCTTTCCATGTTCCCTCTATGCGCATGCCACTTAATCTAGATCCTTTATGCGTGTGTCTCAACCTCATCCAGACCATCCCAAATTAAATCTAGATATATTGTATTACCATTTTAATTCAGCCCCATTTAATTTAAGTTGGACCTTATAACATAACCGTTGGGTCCTAATTGGACCATTGACCCATCACCTTACCCATCTAAGGTTCATATCCGTTAATTCACAATTAAAATGGCAAATATATTGATAACATGGAATTCCGAAGTGTTACAATACAACCCATTTTTAAAATTTTCGTCCCGAAAGTCAAGTGAAGTAGGGTTTCAAACATTTA
Source organism: Chimonanthus praecox (assembly GCA_022113865.1). Lineage (NCBI taxonomy): Eukaryota > Viridiplantae > Streptophyta > Magnoliopsida > Laurales > Calycanthaceae > Chimonanthus > Chimonanthus praecox. Next base: position 30,211,867 of record CM039093.1, on the reverse strand, counting down.
CATAAATCTCTCTGGATGAGCTATTTTCATTTCCGACTCGAGTTCCCATGTGGGTTCCTCAATGCCATGTCGATCCCATACCACCTTGACAAGCTGGATCGCTCAGTTCCGTAATACCCTTTGTTCTGTGTCCACCACTCGAACAGGTTTTTTGACATATGTCACGTCGCTTTGGACCTCTATGTCTTGTATGTTTAGTACATTAGAGGGATCAAGATTGTACTTCCTCAACATCGATATATGGAACACATCGTGCAAAAATGCCAACTGTGAAGAGAGTGCCAATTGATAAGCCACGTCCCCCATCCTTCTTATGATTGAAAACGGTCCCACATATCTTGGAGACAGTTTCCCCTTCTTTCCAAATCTCATGTGTCTCTTTCGTGGCGAGACTTTCAAGAACACCATGTTCCCCACTTCAAATTCAAGGAACCTCTTCCTCTTGTCAACATAGCTCTTCTGACGACTTTACGCAGTCAATAGATGTTGTCGTATCAACTGTATCTGCGTTGTAGTCTCTGCAACCAACTTAGGTCCAATCAGTGCAGGCTCACCGGCCTCTGTCCAACACACAGGTGATCTACATGGTCTACCATTTAATGCCTCAAATGGCGCCATCTGGAGGCTTGCCTCGTAACTGTTGTTGTATGAAAATTCTACCAACGGCAAGTGATGCTCCCATCCACCCTTGAAATCTAGCATGCATGCTCTCAGCATATCCTCAAATGTTTGTATTGTCCTCTCAGACTGCCAATCAGTCTGTGGATGGAATGTTGTACTAGTCAGTAGATTTTTTCCCATGGCTGACTGCATGCTCTGCCGTACTCTGCCGGTGAATCGACCATCTCTGTTGGACACAATAGTCCGAGGAATACCATGCAATCTGATAATATCTTTGATATACCGCCGACCTAAAGTCTCAGATGAGTCTGTCATCTTAATGGGAAAAAAATGTGTAGACTTGGTCAGTCGGTCTACCACGACCCATATCGCATCGTTGCCCTTTGAAGACCTTGGCAACCTTGTTACAACATCCATGGAGATGTGCTCCCATTTCCAATCCGGCACTGGTAAGGGTTTAAGTAACCCTGGTGGCTTCTGATGTTCCGTCTTAACCTGTTGACACGTTAAGCAATGAGCCACAAATTCTACCACATCCCTCTTGAGTCCGTGCCACCAGTAATGTCTCTTCAGGTCGTGATACATCTTGGTGCTACCCGGATGAATAGAGAGTTTGGTCTGATGTGCCTCAATCAGTAATTCTTTTCTGCAGCTCTTAGGCACATATATCCTTCCTCGGAATACAAGACACTATCCTGGTCATAACTCCCATTCCGGTATGACTTCACCAGTAGACATCTTGGCCCATATCTCCTCCATTTTCGGGTCTATCCGCCGCTCATGTTCAATCTTAGTAACCATGTTGGACCGTATGATCAAATTGTGCATACTCCCATGTTTATTGATATATAAATTGAACTCTCGTATGGTATTCAACATCTCCCATTCTGTCTTGATCAAACATGCCACTGATGCATGTGATATGCGGTTGAGGGTACCTTCCACCTTGTTTGCCTTGTCAGGATGATAACGAAGTGCGAACTCATAATCCTGCAGATATTCCATCCATATGCGCTGCCTCAGGTTGAGCTCTTTCTATCAAACAATTACTTCAAGCTCTTATGATCTGAAAACACTTCAAATTTCTCGCCATATCGATAATGTCTCTAGCCTTTGAGAGCGAAAACCACTGCTGCTAGTTCAAGATCGTGCGTAGGATAGAGGCGTTCATGTATTTTCAATTGTCCTGAACCACAAGCCACCACACGATGAGTTTGACTGAGGACGCACCCAAGTCCCTCTCCTAAAGCGTCACATTGTACCTCATAACCCTTGCCTCTTTCAGGCAAAATTAAGATAGGTGCAGTTGTAAGTCTCTTCTTCAGCTCTTCAAATCTCCGGTTGCATACGTCTGACCACTCAAATTTGACTCCTTTCAGAGTGAGTCGGGTCAGTGGAGATGCAATCCTAGAAAAGTCCATGATAAACTTCCTGTAGTAACCTGCCAATCCCAGGAAGCTACAGATCTCGGTTACATTCTTTCGCGCTTTCCATTCTCCCACTGCAGCCACTTTAGCCGGGTCCACGACTATACCTTCTGCTGATATGACATGTCCCAAGAAGTTAACCTTGGGTAGCCAGAATTCACACTTGCTGGCTTTGGCGTATAATTTGTTCTTCCTCAAAGTTTCCAAAACTATCCTCAGGTGCTCAGCATGTTCTTCCTTACTTTTGGAATAGATCAGGATGTCATCAATAAATACAATAACAAACTGATCCAAGTGAGGACGAAAGAACTTGTTCATTAAATCCATGAACACAACCTGTGCATTGGCGAGTCCAAACGGCATGACTACAAACTCATAGAGTCCATACCGCGTTCTGAAGGCTGTCTTCTCTATGTCCTCCTCCCTAACCCGGATTTGATGGTATCTGGACATCAGGTCAATCTTAGAGAAATGACTGGAACCTCTAAGTTGATCAAATAAATTATCGATCCTGGGTAGAGGGTACTTGTTTCTAACCGTCAGCTGGTTCAGTTTTCAGTAATCCACACACAAACGGAGTGAACCATCTTTCTTCTTCACAAATAAAACCGGAGCTCCCCAAGCCGATGTACTATTCCAGATGCAACCCAGTCTGAGCAGTTCATCAATCTGCTTCTTTAACTCGGACATCTCTGCTAGTGCCATCAAGTAATGTGGTACTAACACTGGTGCAGTGCCAGGGTACAGCCTGATTTCAAAATTAAGCTCCCTCATGGGAGGCAAGCTAGAGAGTTCTTTTGGGAATACATTCGCATAGTCCTTTACTATTGTCGGAAGTTCAGCCACCGGTGCCTTGTTGATTTTGATACTGTTCAATACCAGATGACTCAACCCTTCATGTAGTCTGCTTTGTTTTTCAGTATGCACCACATGTTGTTTTCCCTCAGGTGACCAAAATGTCACCCTGCAGCGATAACAATCAATGTTGGCCTGAAAACTAGCCAACCAGTCCATACCAAAGTTAATGTCGTACTCCGTCATATTGAGTACCAAATAGTTGAACTCAAATCAGAGTCTAGCGAGTTCAGTATTCACTGCTATGCATATAAGCCCCAATGATGTGTCTCTGACGGGGGGATACAATGGTGAGTGATGTGGACAGTTTTTGTATCAAAGTTCCAGTTACAGATATAAATGCAGCAGATATGAAAGAGTGGGACGCTCCAGAATCAAATAAAGCAAGGGCGTAGGAACTAATGAATACCGCCATACCTTGAATCACAGAGTGATCCTCTGCTGCTGGAGGAGCTAAGGTAAATAACCGTCCAGATCCTATAGGTGCCCGTCCCTCCTGGTTAAATGTCCTGCCTCCTCGTGAGTTAGCTGGTCTAACTCGTGGGTGAGATGAACCTCTAGAATAAGGGTTTGTTGAGTTGTGGGCATTCAGTCTTAAAATGGCCTGGTTGATCACAATGAAAGCAGTTGTTCACCCCTCTGGGAGCTTGAGTGACTGATGCAGATGGGGAGGGTTGGTTGGGACGAAAGCCCCCTGCTGACCCATTAGATGGTGAGGGTCTGCTAAAGTTTGGTCGGAACCTCCTGTTGGGCTGAAATGTACCCCTCCCACTCTGAGCTAAGCGGTTGTCAAAATGCACTAACTCAACCATCTCTTGCTCTGCTATAGTGGTCCTGCTGACCACCTCTGCCAATGTAGCTACCTTGAATATGGTTACCTTGGCCCTAATGCTTGGCCGAGGCCCCGCTCAAACTTGCGTGCCCTTCGATTATAACACTCCGGATTTTCAAGTTATTAATATATATGTGAATTATTAGATATGGACCTTAGAAGAGTAAAGTGTTGGGTCATTGCCCAATTAAGACCCAACGGATTGTGGAAATGGTTTCAATAAATTTAAATGGGGCCCGAATTAAATTAGTAATGCATTATGTCTATAATTATTTATTATGCGCATAAAGGGAACTTGGAAGATTACATGGTCGTGTGTGGGAGATTTGCATATCCATGTTTATGCGCATAAAGATGTTAGGAATAAGATAAATTGCCTTGGCCGTGTATAGGGATTTCCATATCCAAGGTTAGGCGGCATAAGATCATTTAAAAAAGGGCCCTTTCCTTGATTAAGAATGGCACTAAGGGAAATTGCTAAATGGAAGGGGTGCATGGCACCTTCTAAATTTAGGATCAAGAGGAAGTTTTATAAAGGAAAGGCAAGAGGGGCGCATGGCACCATCTAATATTGGACCGATTGGAAGTGGAATAAAAGAAGGGCAGCAAGGGCGTACGGCTTACATGAATTACAAGGGGCGCATTGGCATATTCTAAATATAGAGGACTCTCCAAAGTGGGAAGCATATGCACGGCAATTGCTATTTCAACATATAGGACCAAGTGAATGAAATTATAAAAGAGAGGTACCAAGGGCCGCACGGTAACACACAACAACAAGAAAGTGTTCTCGACTGTGGGAAAGATCAAGAAGAAGTGGAAAGAGGCTAAGGAAGAAGAAGATTGGAAGATCAAGAGCAAGCGAAGGAAAACCGAAGGAGTCGCGGAACCAGTTAGTATTTGATAATTTTGTTTAAAAGAAAAGAACCATAGGGTTCGGCCATGGTGTATGGCCGAACCCCATGGAAGAAGATTGGGGTTTGATTTGAGTATTTTTAATGGAAAGGATGGACCATAGGGTTCGGCCATGATGCATGGCCGAACCCCATGGAAAGACATGGTTATTTTTATGGGTTAGAAACCATGGAAGGTATATTAATTCTTTTGAAGGGATTAAATGGAAGATGGTTAATAATTTAGAATAGTTTTAAAAGGTTTGGATGAATGTATGAATGAGAACCATCAAATGATGAAATCTTAGATATATGATGTAAAAAGGAATTAATGGATCTTAGGGTTCGGCCAGGTTGTATGGCCGAACCCCATGGGAGTTTGTTGGTAATGGTATATGATTTTTAGAGGGATGAAAACCATGAAGGATATTAATTATTTTAATGGAATTGAAAAATAAATATCATAGATGTAGGTTTATGATTTTAAAGGATTTAAATGGAAGGACATTGGTTTTGTTTAATGATTTTTTAAAGAGAGGATTTTGAAATATAGGGTTCGGCCATGGTGTATGGCAGAACCCCATGGAGGATGGTTATTAAATTAGAAACTTTTTAATTATGGACTTTTGGATTAAAAAGGAAGGAACCTTGATCTATGGATTCAAGAAGGGGAATTACTATAATTGGAATTTAGACATCATGGGTTCGGCCATACACCAATCAATTCCATGGATCGTTTATGGAGGGTTTTGTTTATGGTTCTATGGTTGGGAATCATTGGTGGATCCATGTATTTAATGTCTAAAATTATGGACCTATATTGTGGACCTAAAATTAAGGAGATGAAAGATCATCATGGCCGAACCCCATGAGATGGGTTTGTGGATAAAAACATGGATTTAGGCATTTGTTAATGAATGAAAGGATTGGTTATGGAATGTTAGCCATAAATGGCAGTATTGTAATTCAAATGGAAATAAAGGACCATGGGTTAGGCCATGGTGTATGGCCGAACCCCGTGGGAATTATTTGGTGGACATAGGGTCTATGTAAGGTAGATTAGAATGAATGAAATATTAACTAAATATTAGACCAATGACATTGTAGTAAATAAGTGTGAAAATGATAGACCATGGGTTCGGCCATGGTGTGCGGCCAAACCCCATGGGAAATGATTTATGGTTTTAATGTATGAAGGGTAAGGTTAATGGAATGATAGCCAGGGATGGCAGTATGGCAATTAAGTAGAATTAATGGACCATGGGTTCGGCCATGGTGTATCGCCGAACCCCATGGAAATTATTTGGTGGACATAGGGTCTATGTATGGTAGATTAAAATGAATGAAATATTAACTAAAGATTAGACCAATGGCATTGTGGTAAATAAGTGTGAAAATGATAGACCATGGGTTCGGCCATGGTGTGTGGCCGAACCCCATGGGGAATGATTTTTGGTTTTAATGAATAAAGGGTTAGGTTAATGGAATGATAGCCATGGATGGCAATTTGGTAATTAAGTGAAAATAAGGGACCATGGGTTCGGCCATGGTGTATGGCCGAACCCCATGGGGTTGTTTTGTGGACTTTGTTGTTAACAAGGTAGTGTTTATGGACTTAAACATTATTGTAAATCAAATCGGATATGATAACGGGACCTCAAAAGGTGTGTGCAATCGTAAGCGGTTACCGGACGAAAGCGCAAGGACACGTTAGTGGTCTTTGGTAGGATTCCAACTCTTTGAAACCATGGGTTTATGTACATTGTTTTTATCTTTTTTGATGAATTTATGTTGAAAAAGATGTGTTTCAAATGTGATGTTTTAATGTTATGTTTATTATATAAAATAACATCTGTTTCATTGGGAAAAAGATGTGTTTCAAATGTGATGTTTTAATGCTATGTTTATTATATAAAATAGCATGTGTTTCATTAGCATCTCATGCATGGCATGGGGTGAAAGATATGTAACCGGAGGGGCCACACTCCATCGAGGCGTCCGAAAAACCTATGTGGGGTACCTTGATGGTGAGAATCCCATCAAAAAGAAATCGGAGGGGCCACACTCGGTCGGGGCGTCCGAAAGACATATGTGGGGGCACCTTGATGATGAGAATTCCTTCTAAGAGGATACATGTGTTTATGATGGGTGGGACTCATTGATACTACACATGTCATGGCATTGTTTTTATATGGATTTATTATTATGTTATATGCATGTTTTGTGCTAACCATGAGTTAGCCCTAATTGGAATACCTACTGGGTGCGCTGTTCTAACGCCCTACTTCTAACTTAGTGGTTGATACATCAAACGAGGGAAACGATGAACATGAAAAGGGCCAAGCATAGGAGCTTGGACGCTTTAGTTCATATTTTGATTAAGTTACTCATGGTCTTGTATTTTGAGTAACTAGACTTCGGACTTGTAATAACTTAGATGATTTGCTATGGTTGGATGTTTATTTGGATAAGTATGATATGTTAATGATGATTAAGGATTTGACGTCCTTTGCTATCTGAAATGGAACAGAACTAATTTCTATTATAATTCCGCATGTTATGATTTTAATTCCGCAAGTTTATATTATTATGTGTGAACCGTTTTCATGGACTTAGTCCATGCGCACATAGGGTTGGCCAGTTAAGGGTCGGAATTTAGAAGTTCGGACTTAGCTCGCGTCGTGACGTCCCGCTCTCTATCACTCTCTGTTTATAAAAAATAAAAATAAACTCTGATTTTTGAAAAGGAAAGCGAGTGAAAAAGGGCAGGGCGTTACATCGATACTCTGTATCCACCATATAGAATGCATAACAAGACAAACTGAGAAACTCCTGGTGGTATGCTGCCACCGTCATGGTACCTTGTGCCAAAGATAGAAAAGCTTAAGTCTGGCGCTCCTTCTCCTCCTCAGGGAAATAATGGTCTAAGAAGGTAGCTGAGAACTGATCCCAAGTCATTGCAATCCTCTCTCCTTCCGGAAGAAGTGCTCGCTGCTTCTCTGCCACCTCCCACCATTTACCGGCATCATCGATCAGTTGTGACGTGGCCAGTAAAATCTTGTCATCATGACTCGAAATCTTGAGTAGGGTTAGGATCTAAGTGATCTTTTTCATCCAATTTTCTACTCCGACAGCCGCTTCTCTCCGTCTGAAGTAAGGAGGGCGCTGTCGCTGGAAGTCCCTGACCATGCTCCTATCTCTCCTTGGTGGTTCCATTCCCGTTCAAGTGCTATTGAAGCACCGAAGTGACCATCGCTTGAACCAAGTTTTGTAGTTCAGGAGGCACCATCGGTATATTCATGCTGCTTTGTTCCTCCTCCTCTTAGTGGGATGGCTGTTCTTCTTCGTGTCGAGATTGTCGTTCCTCCTCTTCATGTTGAGATTTTTCTATCTCATTTTCCTTCCCTTTCTGGTTTTATCGGGTATTTCTCTTTTGAGGCATTTTTCCCTAAGCCATTGAAAAATATCATGACTTAAAATTCATCGTAAAGTTTGTATTTTCCTACTTTTGGGGAAATTTCCAAATAAGCACTCTTGATTTTTCATTGTTTTTGGGGAATATATCCTAATTTGCTATGTTTGATAAATCGAATTATTTTGACTGTACTTCCTTTGCTATCATCCATTGTTGTTCTTAGATTGAATGTTCTGTATGAGTCTAACGAAGTAAATTAATGCACGGGGGCCGGATTAATTTACTTCGAAAGATTCAATCTTTCTGGTTCGCTCTGATACCAACTGTAACGCCCCGCCCTTTTTCAATTTGCTTTCAGAAAATCAGAGTTTATTTTTTATTTTTTTTTATAAACAAAGAGTGATAGAGAGCGGGACGTCACGATGCGAGCTAAGTCCGAACTTCTAAAGTCCGACCCTTAACTGGCCAACCCTATGTGTGTATGGACTAAGTCCATGAAAACGGTTCACACATAACAATATAAACATGCGGATTAAAATCATAACTGCAGAATTATAATAGAACCTAGTTATATTCCATTTTAGATAGCAAAGTACGTCAAGTCCTTAATCATAATTAACTTAGCATAATTATCCAAATAAGCATCCAACCATAGCAGATTATCTAAATTATTACATGCCCGAAGTCTAGTTACTCAAATTACAAGTCCATGAGTAACATAATCAAATATAAACTAAAAACATCCAAACTCCTATGCTTGACCCTTTTCGTGTTCATCGTTCCCCTCGTTTCCTATATCATCCACTAGGGTAGAAGTAGGGCGTTAGAACAACGCGCCCAGTAAGTATTCCATTTAGGCTAACACATGGCTAGTACAAAACATATATATAATAATATCAAAATGTCAAAAGCATATAAACCATGCCATGTCATGATGTCAAATGCAATGAGTCCCATCCATCACAAGTACATATAAGTACCCCCACATAGGTCTTTCGGAGGCCCCGACGGAGTGTGGCCCCTCCAGTTTCTTCTTAATGGAAAAACACATCAAGGTATCTCACATAGGTTTTTTGAACACCCCGACGGAGTGTGGCCCCTCCGGTAACATATCCTTCATCCCATGCCATGCATGAGATGCTAATGAAACACATGTTATTTTATATTGTAAACATAGCATTAAAACTTCACAATTGAAACATATCTTTTACAACGTAAATTCATCAAAATAAGATAAAAACATTGTACATAAACCCATCGTTTCAAGGAGGTAGAGTCCAACAAAGATCACTAACGTGTCCTTGCGCTTTCGTCCGGTAACCGCTCACGATCGTACACACCTTGTGAGGTCCCATTACCTTATAATATATCAATCAATTAAAACCATGTCCCATTTGATTTACAATAATGTCTAAGTCCATAAACCCAACTTGTGGGGTTCGGCCATACACCATGGCCGAACCTCACTTTCTAGTTTTTAGTCCCTCCTTTGGTTTATTAATCAATCACCCCTAAGTTAGTCATTTAATCACTAAGTCCACCAAATCATTCCTCATGGGGTTCGGCCATACACCATGGCCGAACCCGTGGTCTTTCATTTTTTTGACCATATTTACATTTTTGTCATTCTTCCTTCCATGGTTAGTCACCTTCATTTATTCACTCATGTTTAGGTCCAAAATTGATCATTCATAAAACTCAACATAAAACCCCAAGTCCACCAAATATTTCCCATGTGGTTCGGCCATACACCATGGCCTAACCCATGGTCTATCATTTATTTACATCCTTACCATTCATACAAGTCCATTACCAATAACCTAATCTGAGAACATAGATGTATACAATTAAATCCCTTTAATCATGTTCCATCAAACGGTTCATTAAATGATTCATGGGGTTCGGCCATACATCATGGCCGAACCCTTGATATCATTGTTCCATCCTCCTTCTTAATTTATTTACAATAATAAATCCATAATTGACCCATAAAATTGCTTCATGGGGTTCGGCCATACACATGGCCGAACTCCTGATGTCTAAATTCCAATTATATCCATTACCATCATTGAATCCATAAATCAAGGTTCCTTCCTTTTTGATCCAGAAGTCCATCATTAATTTCTTTCTAAATTAATAACCATCTTCCATGGGGTTCGGCCATACACCATGGCCGAACCCTATGGTTCATAATCCTCTCTTTAAAAATCATTCATCCAATATAAATTCCTTAATAACTTTTCCATGGGGTTTGGCCATACAACATGGCTGAACCCTATGGTTCATCATTGAGTCTTTTAGCCATAATAAAAATTAGGGTTTGGCCATTGTCCTTAACCATATATCCATCCTTTTAAACCTTTTAAAATCATAAGCATACATCTATAATTTTCATGCTTTGAAACCCAATAAAATTATTAACCACTTCCATGGTTTTCATCCCTCAAAAAGCCATAAATTAAACCATGTCTTTCCATAGGGTTCGCCCATACTGGTCGAACTCTATGATTCATCATTCCATTAAATTTCTATATCATGCCCTCAATTTTCTTCCATGGGGTTCGGCCATACCCATGGCCGAACCCTATGGTTGCTTTCTTTAAACATAAATATAAAAAATACTTACCGGTTTCGTGACTCCTCCGATTTTCCTTCGCTCTGACTTGTCTTCCGACCTTCTCCTTCTTTGCACACTACCGAGAACACCTTCTTGTCAGAGCACCCAGCGTCAATCCCTTCTTGATTTTGTGTGTGTTGTGCGCCCCTTCCTTGTGCTGCCTTTTTTTTTTAATAGACCTCCACTCGGTCCTATCTTAGAAGGTGCCGAGCGCCCCTTGCAATTTAGCAATTGCCTAAGTGTTGCTCTCAACAAGGAAAGGGACTCCTTTTGGCGCATCAACATGGATATGAAAATCCCACACACACGGCCAAGGCAATCTTTCTTTAATTTTTAGACATCTTCTTTATTTAGCAATCCCCTAGTTTCACTCTTAACCAAGGAAAAAACCCCTTTTAAAAAAGATTCTAGCGCATAATCATGGATGTACATATCTCATACACGGCCATGCACAATCTCCCATTCCTAAAATCTTTCCATGTTCCCTCTATGCACATGCCACTTAATCTAGATCCCTTATGCGTGTCTCAACCTCATCCACACCGTCCCAAATTAAATCTAGATATATTGTATTACCATTTTAATTCAGCCCCATTTAATTTAAATTGACCTTATAACATAACCATTGGGTCCTAATTGGACCATTGACCTAACACCTTACCCATCTAAGGTTCATATCCGTTAATTCACAATTAAAATGGCAAATTCCGTAAATATTGGTAACATGGAATTTCGAAGTGTTACATGGATAAGCACGTTTGATCATTTTGATCAACACTTTTGGTAGGTCACACAAAAAATCCATTGAAGGACATAGAGCATGATTTATTCCACACGAGATTCACAAGTGTAGGAACTTGAAATGAAACGACACTGTGTATGTGTACCATACATGAACTTTACATGAGGTAATGCACGCACTACATGCATTTCCTGAAGACGCACAAATCACATGGCATATGAAATGAGATGAGACAAGTATAATCTAATACTAGAGTGCAAACCTATATATACATACAAGTATCTTGCATACGATCAATCCAACAATCAAACAAGAACATGAATGAAAGGCAAAATACAAGGTGATTCCAAAACATGTTTCAAATGTGAATTCCTTTACACATTTCTACACAATCATTGTGAGACTTGGAATCGAAGTTCATAATCCAGTGATGGCCATTTCTCAAATATGGTTTTAATGTTGGGTGCCTTCCTATTTGATCTGTTGAATCAACATTTCCAGATTTTGTACCATGATGTTGTCCAAACGCATGAGGTATTCATTTTGGTACATGGCCTCATAGGATAGTTGGAGCTTACTACATTCATCAAGTTCATTTTCTCTATCCTCTTCTTCTTTAGAGGATTTAGCTTGGACTTTTTCAATGGAAGAACCATTCACCTATATTCTTAGTACACATATTGGTCAAGTTAGGTGGTGTCATCTATTGGGCTAGAAGAGGCAATTTTTCCATGGATTCTTTCTGTAACAACCCGTTCCAATTTTCCCAATTTTTGGGAGAGATTTCGGACCTTCGAGTTATTTTCGGGACCGTAGTAGCAGTGAGGACAGTGTGGGCTCCGTGGTGGGCTCCAGTTATTTGATTTCGAGTTTGAAAACTCGAAGTGCACTTTGGTAATTTCATAATTTTTATGTATAGTCATGAAAAAATTATTGAAAATCAGACATTTTCCCCGCTCGACTTTCAACATTCGAGAAATTTTTGGGTTTTCTATTTCGTCACCGTTTATCTCTTTTGAAAAGAATCTAAAAAAAAAGAGAATGAAAGAAAGAAACCCTAAAACCCCCTTTCTTTAAGACCCTCCCGCGGCATTGTAGTTTTCCAGCTACAGTGTGCACCCTCACCTGCAACTCTCTCACTCTCGGTGTTTCTCCTTCTTCTTCTTCCCCATTTCCCCTTTCCCATTCTTGCTTCCCAAGATTGCCGGCTTCCACCCCTTTCTTGCCATCTCTATCAATTTCGGGTACTCTCCTTCTCCCTCTGATTTTCTCGATTTTTCATTTCTTTTACTTAGTTTTCCTTCCCCCTTTTTCTGTAACACTTCGGAATTCCATGTTATCAATATTTACAGAATTTGCCATTTTAATTGTGAATTAATGGATATGAACCTTAGATGGGTAAGGTGTTGGGTCAATGGCCCAATTAGGACCCAATGGTTATGGTATAAGGTTCAATTTAAAGTAAATGGGTAAGGCGCATTTAATTGCGTCAATGTTACTATTTAGGTCAAAATGCCCAATTGGACCCAATGGGTCGTGGTTGACTTGGTTGACCACCAAGTGAGTTCAACCCTAATTAAATGGGGCTGAATTAAAATGGGAATGCAATAAAGTGAGTGAGATGATATTAAAGTGATGAGTTAGGTGAGTTGGTGTAACGCCCCGCCCTTTTTTCACTCGCTTAGCCGGAAATCAGAGTCTATTTTTTTTTTTTTAAATAAAGAGTGACAAAGAGCGCGAGACGACACGACGCGAGTTAAGTCCGAACTTCAAAAGCCCGGCCCTTAACTGGTTAGCCCTACATGTGAGTGGAACTAAGTCCACGAGAATGGTTCACACGTAGAAAGTAAGCTCGCAGAATTAAAACTTAATAGTGAAATATAATAGAATTTATCCTACCAATTTTAGATAGCAAGGAAATTACATCACTTAAATTACTAAAATATCTCAAAATTTGAATGTCCAAATAAAAGTCCAAACCATAGCAATAGTCTAAATTATTGCAGTCCAACGAGCTAAGTTACTCAAATTACATTTCCAAAATAAAAATTAAGTAAATAAACTAGCTCGCACCTCCAAGCTCCTACGTTTGGCACCCATCACGTCCTTCATTTCCCCCATTTCCTGTGTCATCATCTAAGGTGGAAGTAGGGCGTTAGACAACGCGCACAGTAGGTACTCCGAGTAGGGTCAACACATGGATTAGTGATAACAAAACACATAGGTAATAGTATAGCAAAACCATGCAATCAATGCCATGCCATGGTGTCCTATATCATGAGTCCCACCCATCATACATATCATCATTATACAATGTCCCTCTTGATGGAAAAACCCTCATCAAGACATCCCCATGTTTGTTTATCGGTCGCCCCGATGGAGCATGGATTCCGGATACATTTCATCCCTCCCATGCCATGCATGAGATGCAAGTGTTAACATGCTACATAATGTTACAAACCATGGCATTAAAAAATCTCATCATTAATACATATAATTTTATACCAAAATAAGTCAAGTAAAGCATTCATATACACATAATCCATGGCTTACAATGAGGTAGGAATCCTACCAAATACCAACTAGTGTTCCTTTGAGTTTTCGTCCACGAATTCGCGCACCGATCGCGCACCGCTTGCGAGATCCCGATACCTTATTACACATCAACAAATTAACCCATGTTTCAAACATGCCTAAGTCCATTACTCATACCTTAGTGGGGTTCGGCCATACACCATGGCCGAACCTCACTCACTTGATTTCATGTCCCATTTTAATCCTTATATCATTTTAGTCATATGAGTATAAAAACCAGCAACCCTATGCTTCATTAACCAACACATAAGGTTATCATAGAAGTCCCTAAGTCCACAACCATCCTCCATGGGGTTCGGCCATACACCATGGCCGAACCCATGGTCTTCCATTTTGGCCATATTTACTTCTTTGCCATCCTTCTTTTCTATGGCTAAACTCTCATTTTATTTTTTACATTCTTAGGTCCATAACTGATCCATAAACATGGATCCATGATTGATTCATTTAATCATGCCATAAAATTTATCAAACCCCAAACAATTACCTCCATTTTCTTAGCTAAATAGCCATTAATTTTAATACATGCATGTACCCAACTTAGCTCATAAAATGGCTCAAAAAATGGGTCATGGGGTTCGGCCATACACCATGGCCGAACCCATGATATTATTTTCCCCATTTTGCATGGATCTTGTACAACATTCTAAGACCCACTTAAATCCTTAACATGCATCCATTCAAAAAACCCTTAAAAAAAAAATCCTTAACACACCTATGATTTTCTTCCTTGAAATCTCACCAAAAATCATCAATACACCCCCATGGGGTTCGGCCATACACTATGGCTGAGCCCATGGTCCATGGTTCATCCTCATTTACAACCTTTGAGGCCATAAAAATCATCAACATCCTCCATGACTTTCCTCATTAAAAACTCCTTTAAAATTTACAAATATTTAATCATTCAAAACCCTAAAATCATTGACCATTACTCCATGGTTTCCGTCCTTTAAACCCATGGAGGGAAACTTAATATCATTCCATGGGGTTCGGCCATACACCATGGCCGAACCCTATGGTACATTATCTCTTCCAAAAATCATATTTTCCATGGCTTATTATTTAATAGTTTTCATACAAGAAACCCTAGGGTTTGGCCATGCAAAGGCCAAACCATCTATTTTGATCATCCACCATATGTTGACATGCATGAGGTCCTCTCCATGAATCCATAACGTTTAGGGTTTGGCCATTGCATGGCCAAACCATGATCCTTGACCCATCATGCCATGCATGCATATGTAACCCAAATATATACATAGTGTCCTTAGCATTTATCTTTCTTAACTTATCTTACCCTTTAGGGTTTGTCCATTTCTCATCCCTTTTCTTGGATGCATGTTAGATCTATGGCCCATAATATTTGGCCACCAATTAATCCAATAAGGATGGACTCCATGGTCTCCTTTTAATCCTTAAAAAATATAAAATCTTGTTTGAAGATACTTACCAATCTCGCGGCTCTTCCGGTTTCCTCTTGCTCCTCTTGATCCTTTGCCTTTCTCCTTCCTTCGTTCTCCCTGATCTTCGACCAAGATATGATCTTGATCCAATGAAATCTCCAAGGGCTGGTTCGGCCAAGATGTAGTAGGTTTGAGAGAGGGAGAGGAGGAGAGGATGGAAAAATACCCTAAGTCTTTGGTCTTAGGGTGGTGGCCGGCCAAGCTTAGTTCATTCATACAATTGACGTTTTCATATTTTGGGGAAATTTACCAAATAAACATACTTAGTTTCGGGAAAACTTCCTAAATATCAATTATTCATTTTTAATTTGAGGAAAAATTGCTAAATAAGCATACTTTGTTTTGGGGGAAAACTTCCTAAGTATCAAATGTTCCTCTTCAATTTGGGAAAAAATTGCCAAATAAGCATACTTTGTTTTGGGGGAAAACGGGGAAATTTTCCTACGTATCAAATATTGTTTCTCATTTTTTGGGGGAAATAAGCCCTATCTTGCTACGTTTGATAAATCCAACTTATTGTGATTGTCCTTCCCTACTATCATTCCTTTTCGTCAAATGTTGCTCTCAGATTGAATGCTTCAGTCTGAGTCTAACGAAGTAAATTAATTCGGCCCCCGTGCAGCGGACTCCGAAGGGTCGGTCAGTTGGGATTCTTATCTGTCAGTGAGACATGAAACCGTCTTAATCTTACTTCGAAAGATTCATTCTTCCAGTTTTGCTCTGATACCAACTGTAACACCCCATCCCTTTTTCACTCGCTTAGCCGAAAATCAGAGTCTATTTTTTTTTTGAAAGAAAGAGTGACAAAAAGTGCGGGACATCACGACGCGAGTTAAGTTCGAGCTTCCAAAGCCTGGCCCTTAACTGGCCAACCTACATGTACGTGGAACTAAGTCCACGAGAACGGTTCACACGTAGAAAGTAAGCTTGCGGAATTATAACTTAATACTGAATTATAATAGAATCTATCCTACCAATTTTAGATAGCAAGGAAATTACATCACTTAAATTACTAAAATATCTCAAAATTAGAATGTCCAAATAAAAGTCCAAACCATAGCAATAGTCAAAATTATTACAGTCCAACGAGCTAAGTTACTCAAATTAAATTTCAAAAATAAAAAGTAAATAAACTAACTCGCTCCTCCAAGCTCCTACGCTTGGCTCCCATCACGTCCTTCATTTCCACCATTTCCTGCGTCATTATCTAAGGTGGAAGTAGGGTGTTAGACAACGAGCCGAGTAGGTACTCCGAGTAGGGTCAACACATGGATTAGTGATAACAAAACACATAGGTAATAGTATAGCAAAACCATGCAATCAATGCCATGCCATGGTGTCCTATATCATGAGTCCCACCCATCATACATATCATCATTATACAATGTCCCGCTTGATGGAAAAACCCTCATCAAGATATCCCCATGCTTGTTTATCGGTCGCCCCGACGGAGTATGGACTCTGGTTACATTTCATCCCTCCCATGTCATGCATGAGATGCAAGTGTTAACATGCTACATAATGTTACAAACCATGGCATTAAAAAATCTCATCATTAATACATATAATTTTATACCAAAATAAGTCAAGTAAAGCATTCATATACACATAATCCATGGCTTACAATGAGTTAGGAATCCTACCAAATACCAACTAGTGTTCCATTACGTTTCCGTCCACGAATTTGGTCACCGATCGCGCACCGCTTGTGAGATCCCGATACCTTATTACACATCAACAAATTAACCCATGTTTCAACCATTCCTAAGTCCATTACTCATACCTTAGTGGGATTCGGCCATACACCATGGCCAAACCTCACTCACTTGATTGCAGGTCCCATTTTAATCCTTAGATCAAATTAGTTATATGAGTCTAAAAACCAGCAACCCTATGCTTCATTAACCAACACATAAGGTTATCATAGAAGTCCCCAAGTCCACAACCATCCTCCATGGGGTTCGGCCATACACCATGGCCGAACCCATGGTCTTCCATTTTGGCCATATTTACCTCTTTGCCATCCTTCTTTTCTATGGCTAAACTCTCATTTTATTTTTTACATCCTTAAGTCCATAACTGATCCATAAACATGGATCCATGATTGATTCATTTAATCATGCCATAAAATTTATCAAACCCCTAACAATTATCTCCATTTTCTTAGCTAAATAGCCATTAATTTAATACATGCATGGACCCAACTTAGCCCATAAAATGGCTCAAAAAATGGGTCATGGGGTTCGGCCATACACCATGGCCGAACCCATGATATTATTTTCCCCATTTTGCATGGATCTTGTACAACATTCTAAGACCCACTTAAATCCTTAACATGTATCCATTCAAAAAACCCTTAAAAAAAATCCTTAACACACCTATGATTTTCTTCCTTGAAATCTCACCAAAAATCATCAATACACCCCTATGGGGTTCGGCCATACACTATGGCCGAGCCCATGGTCCATGGCTCATCCTCATTTACAGCCTTTGAGGCCATAAAAATCATCAACATTCTCCATGACTTTCCTCATTAAAAAGTCCTTTAAAATTTACAAATATTTAACCATTCAAAACCCTAAAATCATTAACCATTATTCCATGGTTTCCATCCTTTAAACCCATGGAGGGAAACTTAATATCATTCCATGGGGTTCGGCCATACACCATGGCCGAACCCTATGGTACATTATATCTTCCAAAAATCATATTTTCCATGGCTTATTATTTGATAGTTTTCATACAAGAAACCCTAGGGTTTGGCCATGCAAAGGCCAAACCATCTATCTTGATCATCCACCATATGTTGACATGCATGAGGTCTTCTCCATGAATCCATAACGTTTAGGGTTCGGCCATGCAATGGCCGAACCATGATCCTTGACCCATCATGCCATGCATGCATATGTAACCCAAATATATACATAGTGTCCTTAGCATTTATCTTTCTTAACTTATCTTACCTTTTAGGGTTTGTCCATTTCTCATCCCCTTTCTTGGATGGATTTTAGATCTATGGCCCATAATATTTGGCCACCAATTAATCCAATAAGGATGGACTCCATGGTCTCCTTTTAATCCTAAAAAGATATAAAATTTTGTTTGAAGATACTTACCAATCCCGCTGCTCTTCCGGTTTCCTCTTGCTCCTCTTGATCCTTAGCCTTTCTCCTTCCTTCTTTCTCCTTGATCTTCGACCAAGATATGATCTTGATCCAATGAAATCTCCATGGCTGGTTCGGCCAAGATGTAGTAGGTTTGAGAGAGGGAGAGGAGAAGAGGATGGAAAATACCCTAAGTCTTTGGTCTTAGGGTGGTGGCCGGCCAAGCTTAGATTTTCCTATTTTTTTCTAAGTCGTTTTCTCTTCTTTCTTCTTGGTGTTTTCTTTGCATGAGGGGGTCGGCTGGGAGAGAGTGAGAGAGGGAGATGGAAAAGAGATGGGAAATGGGGATGGAAACCCTAGATTTTTCCATCTCATTTTGGGTTGCTTGGGTTGGACTCCTCCACCTCCTCTTTTGCCCAATCATAGTCCATGCATGCCCTTAATCTTAGGCCTCTTGTCTAGTATACCACTCTTGTACACGGTTTTGGGCTTAGTGGTTTGGTGGTTTGGGTGAGGTGGAACCACCACCTCACAATGGGCCAATGCATGCCCTAGCATGCCCCCATTTTATGGATCTTTGTCTAGCATACCACCTGTAACACCCCGAGTTTTTCAAAGATATGAATATTTACAAAAATGCCATTGGAATGGTAAATTAGAAGGTTATGATTGTAGATGAGAAAATGGTGGGGCCCATTGTTCAAATTAAGATCCAATGTGCATATTATAAGGATCAAATTAAATTATGTGGGTATTGTACATCTAATAGGGTCAAGATGGTTATTTGGGTCAAAGGACCCAATTGGGACCCAATGAGTCAAGATGAACTTATTTGACCATCGGGTGATCCCAATTTTAATTGGGTTAGGCTGAATTGATTTGGAATTAAATAAAGGATAAATGGGTAGGCTTGATGCAAGTGTGTAAACCTTATTCAAATGGCTAAACCACCCATAAATGGGTCATGACGCCAATTGGGTCAATGAGCTAAATGGGGGCCCAATGGGTCGAGTTGACCATATTGACCATGATTGACCATGTGGACCCTCGAGTGAGCTCAAATGTGAGTCAAATCAGGTTGAGTTGGGACTGAAATGAGTTGGATTTGAATTAAGTAATGGAGTTGACTCAAGTGCATTAAATGAATGGCATTAAATGTGGTGAGTTGGGCTAATAAGTTGGGTGAGTTAAAAATGGAAACCAAAGGGACCTTGTAATTACATTGAGTCAAATGGGAGATGAAGGAGTTGCCATGGTCTTAAACACCACAAAAAAAGTCCCACATGTTGGGTACTTGTGGAATGGGTTTCCCATGAAAGGTTTTAATGGAATGACATGGGGAATTTGGAGGTTTCCATCTCATGATGGAGACCCAAAGCTTCAACGTTGGGAGTACCAAGGGGTGCCTTGATTGGCACCAAATGTCTCCTTGGTTTGATCAAGGATTGATGAGGATTAATGAAAGGTCCAAGGGCTTTTTAACAAAAATAAAACACTACACCCCTTGGCCGATTGTCACCCAAAGAAACCTTAGAATTCTCTTCTCTCTCCCTCTCTCAAGAACCTACCTCCTTGGCCAAATTATCCTTTGGTGTTTTCACCATTGTTCAAGCTTCTAATCAACTAAGAATTAAGGGAGCAAGAAGGAAGAAAGCAAGGATCAAAGGCAAGAGGCTTAGAGAACCTTGAGATGAAACCCTCCAACGGTTTTGGCTCTTGATTTTCCATCTAAGATGGGTAATCCCCATGGTTCCAACGTGTGATGTATCTTAGTGTAACCTCCCTTGATTAATACCTCCCTTGGGGTTTCATCTTTGAGATGAAACTCCCAAGGTGCCCAACGATGTCTCATTGTCTCCACTTGTGTAGCAGCCACCACTCCAATGTGTAACTCCATAAAACAGCACCTTCCATTTATCACCTATCTTGGAGTTTCATGCATGAGGTAACCCCCATGCAACCAACGTTGTGATATGTTTGAATTTGAAACAACCAAAAACCTTTTATCTACACACCTCACTCACTTAAAAATACATATTCCATCCAACTCATTTATTTAACTCACCCAATTCAACTCATTCATTTAATTCAACTTAACCAATAAATTCAACTCATTCAAACTCTCAATCCAAACTCAAACATTTAATTCATCTTAACCCAATTAAGCTTTTAGCTCATTCAATGATTGATCATGTCATTCACAACCCATTGGGTCCCATTTGGGTCCTTTGACCCATTTAACCTCTTTGACCCGAATAAATGTACATTACCCATTTAACTTAATTTAAACCTTACACAAGTACATAGAGTCTTACTTGAGCAACAAGTCCCACCATTTTTCTCATTTATGATCATAACCCTTCAATTTATAACTCCAATGGCATTTTCGTAAATATTAGTATATTGCAAAAATCTAGGGTATTACAATACAATCATCTGTTTAAAATTTTCGTCCCGAAAATCGAACGAAGTAGGATTCCAAAATAAATCATACAAACAATTCACGGTGGGCTGTTCTCATCTCCGATTCTAATTCCCAAGTGGCTTCCTCAACACCATGTCGATCCCATACCACCTTGACGAACTGAATCGCTCGGTTCCGCAACACCCTGTGCTCAGTCTCAATTATTCTAACAGGCTTCTTGACATAAGTTACATCACTTTGTACATCTATATCTTGTACATTCAATACATGCGGCAGATCGGGATTGTACTTCCTCAGCATCGAACATGAAACACATCGTGTAGCAATGCCAGTTGTGAGGGAAGTGCTAACTGATAAGCAACATCCCCCATCTTTCTTATAATTGAAAAAGGTCCCACATATCGTGGCGACAGTTTCTGCTTCTTTCCAAACCGCATGTGTCCCTTTCGTGGCATGGTCTACCATACAAAGCCTCGAATGGTGCCATCTGAAGGCTTGCTTGGTAGCTATTGTTATATGAAAACTCTACCAGTGGCAAATGGTCCTCCCATCCACCCTTGAAGTCTAACATGCACGCCCTCAGCATGTCCTCCAGTGTTTGTATTGTCTTTTCCGACTGTCCATCAATCTGTGGATGGAATGCTGTGTTAGTCAGTAGATCGGTCCTCATGGCCGACTGCATACTCTGCCATACCCTGCCGGTGAAACGGCCATCTCTGTCGGACACAATAGTCCGAGGTATACCATGCAATCTGATGATGTACCGTCGTTCCAATGTCTCCGACAAATCTGTCATCCTGATGGGCAGAAAGTGAGCCGACTTGGTCAATCGGTCAACCACAACCCATATTGCATCGTTGCCCTTTGATGACTTAGGCAACCCTATTACAAAATCCATGGAAATGTGCTTCCATTTCCATTCCGGCACTGCTAAGGGTTTGAGTAACCCTGGTGGCTTTTGTTGTTCCGTCTTAACCTGCTGACAAGTTAAGCAATGTGCCACAAATTCCGCCACATCTCTTTTGAGTCCGTGCCACCAGTAATGTCTCTTCAGATCATGATACATCTTGGTGCTGCCCGGATGTATGGAGAGCTTGGTCTGATGACCCTCAATCAACAACTCTTTTCTGCAGCTCTTTCGCACATATATTCTTCCTCGAAATACAAGACCCTATCCCGGTCGTAACTCCCATTCTGGTACGTCTATACCAGTAGACATCTTGGCCCATATTTCTTCCACTTCCGGATCTGTTCGCTGCTCTTGTTTAATCTTGGTAACCATGTTGGACCGTATGATTAAATTGTACATACTCCCATGGTTGTTGATGTATAGATTGAACTCTCGAATGGTATTCAACATCGCCCATTCGTTTCTGATCAAACATGCAACAGATGCATGTGATATGCGGCTGAGAGCATCCGCCACCTTGTTTGCCTTTCCCGGATGATATCGAAGCGCGAACTCATAATCCGTCAGATATTCCATCCATCTGCGCTGCCTCAAGTTGAGCTCTTTCTGATCAAATAAATACTTCAAGTTCTTGTGATTTGAAAAGACTTCAAACTCCTCGCTTTATAGATAGTGTCTCCAGCTTTTGAGAGCGAAGACCACTGCAGCTAATTCCAGATCATGTGTGGGGTAAAGGCGTTCATGTATCTTTAGTTGTCTTGAACCATATGCCACCACACGATGACGTTGCATGAGTGAACAACCCAGTCCCTCTCCTAAAGCATCTCATTGTACTTCATAACCTTTGCCTCTTTCCGGCAATACTAAGATAGGAGCAGTCGTAAGTCTACTTTTCAGCTCCTCAAACCTCCGGTTGCACAGATCTGTCCACTCATATTCGACTCCTTTCTGCGTGAGTCGAGTCAATGAGGATGCAATTTTGGAGAAGTCCATGATGAACTTCCTGTAATAACCTGCCAGTCCCAAGAACCTGCGGATCTCGGTCAAGTTCTTTGGCGTTTTCCACTCACTTACTGCCGCCACCTTAGCCGGATCCATGGCTATACCGTTTTCTGTTATGACATGCCCCAAAAATTTGACCTCAGATAGCCAAAATTCACATTTACTTGCTTTGGCATACAACTGGTTCCTCCTCAAAGTGTCCAAAACTATTCGTAGATGCTCAGCATGTTCTTTTTTACTTTTGGAAAAGATCAATATATCATCAATAAACACAATCACAAACTGGTCCAAGTACGGTCGGAAGATCCTGTTCATTAGATCCACGAACACAGCCAGTGCATTGGTAAGTCCAAATGGCATGACTACGAACTCATATAGTCCATACCGCGTCTTGAAGGCTATCTTCTCTATATCCTCCTCCCTAACCCGGATTTGATGATAACCGGACATCAGATCGATCTTCAAAAAATGACTGGAACCCCTCAATTCATAGAATAAATCATCGATCCTGGGTAAAGGATACTTGTTCCAGACAGTTAGCTGATTCAATTTCCGGTAGTCCACACACATTCGGAGTGAATCGTCCTTCTTCTTCACAAACAACACTGGGGCTCCCCATGACGATGTGTTGTTCCGGATACAACCCAATCTAAGCAGTTCATCAATCTGCTTCTTTAGCTCAAACATCTCTGCTGGTGCCATCCGATAATGTGGTAAAGACACTGGTGAAGTACCAAGATATAGTTTGATCTCGAAATTGAGCTCCCTCATTGACTGGTGAAGCCAGGGAGTTCTTTTGGGAACACATCCGCAAATTCTTGCACAATTGCCGGAAGTTCAGTGACTGGTGCTTTGTTTATGATAATATTGTTCAACATCAAATGGTTCAACCCTTCCTGCAGTCTGCTCTGCTTGTCTGTACTAACCACATACGGCTTCCCTTCGAGTGACCAAAATGTCACTCTGCGGCGATAACAGTCAATGTTGGCTTGAAAACTAGCCAACCAATCCATGCCAAAGATAATATCGTACTCAGCCATGTCGAGTACCAGATAATTGAACTCAAATTTGAGTCCAGCGAGTTCAGTATTCATAGTTGTGCATATGAGTCCCAAGGATGTGTCTCCGACAGGGGATATAACTATGAGTGTTGTGGATAGTTTTTGAACTAGAGTACTAGTAGCAATTATAAATGATGTAGATATAAAGGAGTGTGATGCTCCTGAATCAAATAGTGCATATGCATAGGAACTACTGACAACAACCATACCTTGAATCACAGAATGATCCACATCCTCAGGAGGTGATAGAGTAAATAATCATCCAGATCCAATAGGATTAGGCGCCCGTCCCGTCTGATTATATGTCCTGCCTCCTTGGGAGTTAGCTGGCCTAGCTGGTGGACGGAAAGATCCTCTGGAATATGAGATCTTGTTGAGCTTTGGGCAGTCTCTCTTGAAGTGCCCCGGCTGATCACAGCGAAAACAGTTGTTCACCCCTCTGAATGACTGAGTAACTGATGCAGATGGCGAGGGCTGGTTGGGATGAAAACCCCCAATGAACCCAGCAGATGGTGAGGGTCTACTGAAGTTCGGACGAAACCTCTTATTGGGCTGGATCCCACCCCTACCACTTGTAGCTTGGCAGTTGTCAAACCGCACCATTTCATTCAACTCTCGCTCTGCTATAGTGGCCTTGCTGACCACCTCAGCCAGTGTGGCTGCTTTGAATATGGTCACTTTGGCCCTGATGTTTGGCCGTAGACCCCTCTCAAACTTCCTTACCCTGCGATGCTCTGTATCCACCATATAAAATGCATAGATGGATAGACTGAGGAATTCTCGGTGATACTCTGCCACCGTCATAGAGCCCTGTACCAAGGACAGAAAGGCTTGAGTCTGACGCTCTTTTTTCTCCTCTGGAAAGTAGTGTTCCAAAAAGGTCGCTGAAAACTCGTCCCAGGTCATGGTTGTCCTCTCCCTTACTGGTACAAGTGCCCGCTGTTTCTCCATTGCCTCCCACCATTTACTGGCATCCTCAATTAGCTGTGAAGTAGCCAGTAAAATCCTGTCAGTATGACTCGAGATCTTGAGTAGAGTTAAGATCTGAGTGATCTTCTTCAGCCAATGCACAGCTCTGATAGCCCCTTCCTTCCCTTTGAAGTAGGGAAGGCGCTGTTGTTGGAATTCACGGACCATACTCCGGTCATTGGCATCTTTAGAACTCTCATTTCCATTCATATGCTGTTGGAGTACCGAAGTCACCACTGCTTGAACTAAACTGTAGTTCAGGCGGCGCATGTGGAATATGTACGCCACTGTTCCCCTCTTCCTCCTTCCAACATGAATATTCACTCTCCTTCTCTTCTCGCCGGGAGTGCTGTGATTCTTCCTCATTGCGTGATTTTTCATGAAAATATGGCTCCTTCTCAGGTTGAGTTAGCTCCTTCTCATGTATAGATGGCTCCTTCTTGTAATAGCTCGAATTTTTAAATCAACATATATATGGTTGTTATTTATTTTAATTGGAATTTTGATGTTATGGATGTTAAATGGATCAAATATTGGGGCAAGGGCCCAAGTATGGTCCAATGGACCATGGATTGGATGGAATTCAATTAAGGGGTCAATGATGGTCAAAGTGGGCCCGATAACCATTTGGGACCCAATGGGTCAAAATGAGCCAAACTCTAAGGTATGATAGAAAATAATTTACTTGGGTCATGGGCCCAATGGTGACCCAATTAATTGAAATGGGGTGAATGGGAGTTAAACCACCTAAGTTAATGATGAGATGGTTAAGATGGCATAACCAATGGGGCCCACCTCCACCTCACCAAGTGAGGTGACGTGTGGACAAAAGAAAAGGTGGGGCCGACCATCATGGTTGACTTGGTCAACCATGGATAAGTTAAGGGGACTAAGGAGGATTGAAGTAGATTAAGTTGATTTAAATTATCTTAAATCATCTAAGTTAAGATTAATGGGGTTTAAGTGATATGGACGAATGGGGCCCACCTCCACCTCACCAAGTGAGGTGGCGGGTAGGATAGGTGTTGGTGGGGACCGTCCACCATGGTTGACTTGGTCAACCATGGGTGGATTTCTTAGAGAGAGAGAGAATTTAATGGGATTAAATTAAATGGAAATTAACTAACCTAAGTAAGAATCTAATTTAATTAATTAGGTTGGTCAAAGGAGGGTCAATTGAACAAGTCAATGGGTGGTTTTCCCCATTGAAACCACCCAAAGAAACAAAAGAAACCATGACTTAGGGTGGTGGTTTCATCTCAACCACCACCACTCAAGGTATGAGGACCCATACCTCATCATATGGTCAAGTGGTCAAAGGGAGGAAGACCAAACCACTCATTCAAACACACACAAAACCGTTGGCATGTGGGGTGGTTTCCTCCCAACCACCACCACCAAGGACATGCAAGCCATGCTTACCCATATTGGTTGGTCAAATGGGAAGATGGAGGAGTGTAACCCAAGCCACCAAGATGAGATGGGAATGGGTCTAGAGTCCCATCTCATCTCCATCTCTTCATTCACTCTCCCAAAACCTTCCTCTCTCTCTCTCCCAAGGAAAACACCAAGAAAGAAGAAGAAACTTAGAAGTAAAGAAGGAAAAAACTAGGCTTGGCCAACCACCACTTCAAGACCCAAGCTTGAGATGATTTTCCATCCCCTCCTCCCCTCTCCCTCTCTCAAAATCTAAACCTACCTTAGCCAAACCCTAACCATGGAGACTCCATCTTGATCAAGCACATAGTGGCCGAACAACAAGGAGAAGAAGAAGCTAAGGAAAGCAAAAGGAGAAAGAAAGGCTGGAGGAGTCGTCGGTGTGGTAAGGAATTCTTAAACAAGAATTTATATTTTTTTTTAAAGGTTAAGATATGTTTATGTAATCCATTTCTTAGAATGGATGGTCGCTACAAATGTTATGGGCCTTAGATCTAAGATCCATCCAATGATAAGATGAGAAATGGATGAAATGGAAGAGATATATTAAGGAAAATGAATAGACATTATGGACACCATTAAGATCAATTAAATATGGAAGTATGGGTGTTTTAAGGAATTTTAGGCCATAGGGTTCGGCCATGTAGTATGGCCGAACCCCATGGTGAACAATTAAGAAATTTAAATAGGGCTTTTAGGACTAAGAACCATGAAAGGGTAACCTATGATGTCAAGATGATTTTGAGTAAAAATTAATGATTTTTTTTGTAAAGGGGTTTTAAACAAGAAAATCATGGGATATGTAAATGATTTAATGTCCTCCAAAAATGGTGTCCTCCAAAAATGGTGAATGAAGGAGAATCATGAACCATGGGTTCGGCCATGGTGTATGGCTGAACCCTATGGTGATGGAATGATGAATTAAATGGTTATGGAAGTATGGAAATTAATGGAGAAGGTTAATGGTAATTAAGTGGATTTTTTTTTTAGGTATTTTAAACAAGGTTTTAAATGAGTGGAAATGAGGTTTTTAAAATAAAATTATGGACCATGGCCGAACCCCATGGGAAGACTTTGAGGAATTTAGTGTTCTTGGAACCATAGAAAATAAAATGGAATGATGGTTAAATTAAATGGACCAAAGTATATCTTATGATGATTATGAAAGGACGATGTAAATGTATGATTTAAATTCATTTATGGTAGGACCAAATGAGGTGAAATGGACCCAAGAAAAATGGGAAAAAGGCATCAGGGGTTCGGCCATGACCCATTTGTAGGGCATGTTATGGGCTAAATATTGAATTATGTATGGGATTAGATGATTGCAAATTTAATTAAATTAAGTGGCTGATTTTAGGGATGTTAGGTCATGGTCAATGAATCATTAATGGGGATAAGTATATGGATGAAGTATGGACCAAAAATATACATGGATGGAGGAAATATTAAATCATAGAAGTGTAGTGGCAAAACCGTAATTATGGGCCACAATGAAGAACCATGGGTTTGGCCATGGTACATGGCTGAACCCCATGTATGTTGAACATGAACTTGGGTGCATTAAAATGACCTTATGAGTGATTAAATGAAGCTTAGGGTTGTTGCATTTTAGTCTCACAAAATTAGAATGTTTAAAGGGCTAAAATTTGGAATTATGCATGTGTTTAAATCAATGGAATGAGGCTAATGTTAAGGGCTGATTTTTAATGATCTTGTAACATGGGTAGGGATCATTAAATGGATCTTAGGTTGTGATCGGTTAGGGACTTAATCATGGATAAAATATGGATTAATTTGGTAAATGTATAATAAGGTATCGGGACGTCGCAAATGGTACGCGATCGGCAACAGGATTATCGAACGAAAACATAAAGGGACGCTAAGCGGTATTCGGTAGGATTCCTACCTTTTTGTAAGCCGTGGATTATGTGTATGTGATGGTTTCCTCGTTTATTTCGGTAATTATATGATTTAATTTAAGATGGGTTTTTAAATGCTATGAATTATACTTTAATGCTATGGATGATATTTTAAATGCTATGGATTATATTTTAATGCTATGGATGATATTTTTAAGGCTATGGATTATATTTCAATGGTATGGATTTTATATTAAGGATATGAATTATATACATACTACATAGCATAGTGCACTTACATCTCATGCATGGCATGGGCGGAAAATAATGAAACCGGAGTCCATGCTCCGTCGGGGCGACCAAGAAGCAAACATGGGGATAGCCTGAGGTGCTATAACCGGAGTCCATGCTCCATCGGGGCGACTGAAAATCAAACATGGGGATAGCTTGATATGCTATAACTGGAGTCCATGCTCTGTCAGGGCGACCGAGAAGCAAACATGGGGACACCTTGACGAGGCTTTGCCGTCAAGGGGGATATGACATTTTATGATGATATGGATGATGGGTGGGACACATGACATAGGTACCCATGGCATGGCATTCATCATATGGTTTTATTATATTATTATCGGTATTCTTGTTGTCACTAATCCATGTGCTAGCCCTACTCGGATCCTACTGGGCGCGTTGTCTAACGCCCTACTTCTACCCTAGCTGATGACACAGGAGACGGTGGAAACGGTGGACGCGACGGGAGCCAAGCTTAGGAACTTGGGGAAAGTGGCTACTTAGCTTTATTTAAGATTTATTTTGGAAATGTAATTTAAGTAGCTAGCTTGTCGGATTGTAATAATTACTGTTTCTTGCTATGGTTTGGACTGTACTCTGGGCGTTATCATTTTGAGATATAATTATGAACATAGGGGTATTTTAGTAATTTTAAGCGCCGTACTTCCTTGCTATCTAAAACTGGTAGGATAGTCTCTATTATAATGTTCTGCATGCAATTATATTCCGTGAGCTTACTTCCCAAGCGTGAACCGTTCTCGTGGACTTTGTTCCGCGCACGCGTAGGGTTGGCTAGTTAAGGGCCGAGCTTTAGAAGCTCGGACTTAACTCGCATCGTGACGTCCGCGCCCGTTGTCACTTTTATTTCAAAAAAAAAATAGACTCTGATTTTCGGTGAAAAGGGTCGGGCGTTGTACTTCTCATGTACAGATTTCTCATGTTGAGATACCACTTTCTCATGCTAAGTGATTTGTAGCACTTTTCCCTTCCCTTTCTGGTTCTGAGGGATCTTTTTCTTTGGAGCGATTCTTCCCTAAGCTAAGAAAACATCATTGACTTAGATTCCTTGTACAGTTTGTACTTTCACAATTTTGGGAAATTTGCCAAATAAGCACTCTCGTTTTTTGTTTTTGGGGGAAATTTCTAAATACCTATTGTTTGTATTTCAATTTGGGGATATAGGGGAAGTATATCCTATTTTGCTATGTTTGACAGATACAATTATGTGACTGTACTTTTACTATCTTTCACTGTTGTTCTCAGATTGATTGTTCAGTCTGAGTCCACGAAGTAAATTAATCCGGCCTCCAGTCAGCGGACTCCGAAGAGTCGGTCAGTTGGGATTCTTATCTGTCAGTGAGACATGAAACCATCTTAATATTACTTCGGAATATTCAACTTCCCGTTTCGCTCTGATACCAACTGTAACACTCCGCCCTTTTCACTATAATAATCAGAGTTTATTTTTATTTTTTATAATGATAAACAAGTGATCGGGGCAGTGTCACGAAGCGAGTTAAGTTCGGACTTCTAAAGTCCGACCCTTAACTTGCCAAGCCCATGTGCGTATGAACTAAGTCCATAACAACTGATCCACACACGGTACAAATACGACTTGCGGAATAAACTTAGTCTTAATCTAACTGCGGGTTATAATAGATCCTAAGACTACTCCATTTCATATCTTTCGATAGCAAAGTACATATTCGTCCAAAATTACCAAAACAACCTTAATGTAAGCATTCATTCTAAACCATCCAAATCCTACCAAACCATAGTTAACTAAATTATTACATGCCAACAACATCTAATTATCAAATTACATTGTCCAAATAAATTAAATAAAAAGTCCGTAAACAATCCATTCAAGTCCATTCAATATGCCCAAGCTCCTATGCTTGGTTTCCCTCTCGATCCTCGTTCTTTCCCTTTCCTGTGTCATCCACTAAGGATAGAGATAGGGCGTTAGATCAACACGCCCAGTAGTGTTTCCGTTTAGGGCTAACACAAGGTTAGTATAAAAGCATGCAAATAATAGAATAATACATGTTCATCAAAATCTCATAAAACAATGCTATGTATGAAATGAACATGTAATGAGTCCCACCCATCACCGTTATACATAGCCTCCTCTTGACGGGATTCTCCTCATCAAGGTACCCCACAGTGGTCTTTCGGACGCCCCGACGGAGTGTGGCCTCCGGATTCCTCTTGATGGGATTCTCATCATCAAGGTACCCCACAGTGGTCTTTCGGACGCCCCGACGGAGTGTGGCCTCCGGTTACAACACCGTCATCCCATGCCATGCATGAGATGTCTATGCAAACATGTCATTTGTAAATATAACTTTACATTCAACAACTTATCAAAATTAACATGAAACAGCAAATGTCATATGTGGTTACAAAAAGGTAGGAAACCTACACAATGTTTACTTAGTTTGACCCTTCTTTTGAACCGTCACTCGTTTAGGACTAGTACACCGTTCAAGCAATCCCGATACCTTATTTACATAGCAGCAAGTCAAACATAAATCCATTTAATTGCCAACTAAACCTATGGTCCAAAAACCACTTTGTGGGGTTCGGCCATACTCCATGGCCGAACCTCACCCACTAAAACTTTGGTCTCTTTTTACTTAACCCAAAAGCATCCAAATAACCAAATACTCCAAATGAACCATGGTAGGGTTTGGCCATACAACATGGCCGAACCTTACCACTTTGGTTTTGGCCCATATATCCAATCCTATTATCATTTCATCTTTGATCATTTCGTCCATAATTACCATTATGCCATTTAGACTAACCTTTTGTTTAATTTTCCTTAAACACCAATAACCATAACTAATCCACCTTGGTGGAGTTCGGCCATACAACATGGCCGAACCTCACCATCTTAATTTGGTCCTTTTAAATCATGTTTACATACATCTTCAATCACATTGATAGTTATACACTAAGGCCACCAATGACCATTACTGGGTTCGGCCATCCTTCATGGCCGAACCTCACCAAACTGGTTTTTGTTCCTCTTTCTATCATCTATGTGGTTGATTATTTACCTATATTAAATCCACAGATAGATATATATAATTCTTAAATCAAAAGCATATCGTAGTCCATAATTTCCAACCATGTTCTTGCTCTAACTAACCCATAAAAACAGTCCATGGGGTTCGGCCATATACCTAGCCGAACCCTATGGTTTCCTTGATCAGCACTTAGCATAATAACCACATGATTCAGCCACGTAATAACTGGTCAAAAACAGTGACCTTATCTCCTTTTAAAAATCCTTTAAACCTTCAAAACCTAGTATGGTTTTTATCCCTCAAAAACCATAACAATTACCACATTCTTTCATGGGGTTCGGTCATCCAAAGTGGCCGAACCCTATGATCCATGTTTTGTTATTTTAAAACAGTATAATACTTGATCTAAACCGTTGATGGATCTGGCCATACAATGGCCGAATCACATTCCCTTAACCAACTTATTTAACAAAGGTTCAAAGTGCACTTACAAATACCACGACTCCTTTCTTGGTCCTTTACTTCCTTGACCTCTCCTTCTCTCTTCTTGTTCTCTTGGCCGAGACTAACCTTGCTGCAACCTCCTTGGAATACTTTAGCCAAAGTATGGATTTAAGAGAGAGAAAGAGAGAGAGAGAGAGAGATAGAAATTTGATCTTAAACCTTGGTGCCAAACTCCTTTGTTGATTTTTGTCTTGATGAAAAGATCACCCAAGGACTGATTGGTGTGAGATACAATCAGCCAACAATCTGTCTTGTGAGATGAAAACCGTCCAATGGACAGAGAGATAGAGAGAGTGAAAATGAAACAATCTTTTGGTAAATGAGATTCAGCACATGTGATCTCTTTGGTAGCATCAATTGTAACTCTCATTTGCATTCATCTACAACACTTATTTCAATTGGGGGTTTCATCCTTGAGATGAAACCCTCCAACGGTTTTGGCTCTTGATTTTCCATCTAAGATGGGTAATCCCCATGGTTCCAACATGTGATGTATCTTAGTGTAACCTCCCTTGATTAACCTCCCTTGGGGTTTCATCCTTGAGATAAAACTCCCAAGGTGCCCAACGGTGTCTCATTGTTTTGACTTGTGTAGCAGCCACCACTTCAATGTGTAACTCCATAAAACAGCACCTTCCATTTATCACCTATCTTGGAGTTTCATGCATGAGGTAACCCCCATGCAACCAACGTTGTGATATGTTTGAATTTGAAACAACCAAAAACCTTTTATCTACACACCTCACGCACTTAAAAATACATATTCCATCCAACTCATTTATTTAACTCACCCAACTCAACTCATTCATTTAATTCAACTTAACCAATAAATTCAACTCATTCATTTAATTCAACTTAACCAATAAATTCAACTCATTCAAACTCTCAATCCAAACTCAAACATTTAATTCATCTTAACCCAAGCTTTCAGCTCACTCAATGATTAATCATGTCATTCACAACCCATTGGGGCCCATTTGGGACCTTTGACCCATTTAACCTCTTTGACCCGAATAAATGTACATTACCCATTTAACTTAATTTAGACCTTACACAAGTACATTGAATCTTACTTGAGCAATGGGTCCCATCATTTTTCTCATTTATGATCATAACCCTTCAATTTATAACTCCAATGGCATTTTCATAAATATTAGTATATTGCAAAAATCTAGGGTATTACATATTGTATGGCCGAACCCCACTAAGGTTGGTTTATAGATTTATGTTAAGGGCTTAAATGATTAACTTAGTGATGGATGATTAATAAATCAAGAGAGGCACTAAAACCAAGTGACTGAGGTTCGGCCATGGTGTATGGCCGAACCCCCCAAGGTTGTGTTTTATGGACTTAGACCTAATGTTAAATCAAATGGAATATGGGATTGACTTGTTGATATGTAACAAGGTGATGGGACTTCATAAACGGTGCGCGATCGTGAGCGGTTGCCGGTTTAAGAAGCAAGGACACTTTAGTGGTCTTTGGCAGGATTCTACCTCTTTGAAACCATGGGTTTATGTATGATGGTTTTTATCTAATTTTGATGAATTTATGTTGTAAAAGATATGTTCCAAATGTGAGTTTTAATGCTATGTTTATAATATAAAATAGCATGTCCTTCATTAGTATCTCATGCATGGCATGGGGTGAAGGATATGTAAACCGGAGGGACCACACTCCGTTGGGGCATCGGAAAGACCACTGTGGGGATACCTTGATGTGCATTTTCCATCAAGAGGTAACCAGAGGGGCCACACTCCATCGGGGCTTCCGAAAGACCTATGTGGAGGTACCTTGATGATGAGAATCCCATCAAGAGGTTATATGTACTTGTGATGGGTGGGACTCATTGCATTTGACATCATGACATGGCATTGTTTTATGTGATTTTGACATTATGTTATTATATATGATTTGTACTAACCATGTGTAGACCCTAAATGGAATACCTACTGGGCGCGTTGTTCTAACGCCCTACTTCTACCCTAATGAATGACATAGGGAAGGAAAGAGACGATGAACGTGATCGGAGACAAGCATAGGAGCTTGGACATGTGATTGGATTTTTTTTTGTTTAAATTACTAATGGACATGTAATTTGAGTAACTAGATTTCGGGCTTGTAATAATTTAGATAATTTTACTATGGTTTGAATGGTTGTTAGATACTTAAGTTAAGTTTAATTTTGGTTAAAGACTAGAAGTACTTTGCTATCTAAAATGGAATAGATTTAGGTTCTATTGTAATCTGCAGTTGATGATTTAATCCGCATGTTTATATTATTATGTGTGAACCGTTTTCATGGACTTAGTCCATGCACACATAGGGTTGGCCAGTTAAAGGTCGGACTTTAGAAGTTCGGACTTAGCTCACGTCGCGGCGTCCCGCTCTCTATCACTCTGTTATTTATAAAAAAAAATAAAGTAGACTCTGATTTTAGGAAAGCGAGTGAAAAAGGATGGGGCGTTACAGTTGTTATCAGAGTGAAACTGGAAGATTGAATCTTTCGAAGTAAGATTAAGACGGTTTCATGTCTCACTGTCAGATAAGAATCCTAACTGATCGACTCTTCAGAGTTCGCTGCACGGGGCCCGGATTAATTTACTTCGTTAGACTCAGATTGAACATTCAATCTGAGAACAATAATGAATGATAGCAAAGGAAGTACAGTCAAAATGAATGGATTTATCAAACATAGCAAAATAGGATATATTTCCCCAATATACCCGACTTGAGAAGCAAACAATAGATACTTAGGGAATTCCACAAAAATAAAGAAAAACCAAGAGTGCTTATTTGTAAATTTCCCCAAAAGTAGGAAAATACAAACTTTACGATGAAAACTAAGTCATGATATTTTTTCAATGGCTTAGGGAAAAATGCCTGCAAAGAGAAGGACCAAGAGAAGGACCCGATAAAACCCAAATGGGATGAAGAGGAGGTAGAACAACCTCAAAATGAGGAGGAACAAGAAAATACCGTGAATATACCAGTGGTGCCACCCGAACTATAAAACTTGGTTCAAGCGGTGGTCACTTCGGTTCTTCAACAGCACCTAAATGGAAGTGGAACCACCAGCGAGAACAATGACAGGAGCATGGTTAGGGATTTCCAGCAACAACACCCTCCTTACTTCAAAGGGAAAGAAGGGGCTGTCAGGGCAAAAAATTTGTTGTAGAAGTTCACTCAGATCTTGACCCTACCCAAGATTTTGAGTCATGCTGACAAGATTATACTGGCCACGTCACAACTGATCGATGATATCGGTAAATGGTGGGAGGTGGTAGAGAAGCAGCGAGCACTCCTTCCAGAAGGAGAGAGGACTGCAATGACATGGGATCAGTTCTCAACTACCTTATTGGACCATTAGTTCCCTGAGGAGGAAAAGGAGCTCCATACTCAAGCTTTTCTATTTTTGGCACAAGGTACCATGACGGTGGCAAAGTACCACCAGGAGTTTCTCAGTTTGTCTTGCTATGCATTCTATATCGTGGATACATAGTATCGAAGGGCACGCAAGTTTGAGCGGGGGCCTACGGCCAAGGTAACCATATTCGAAGCAGATACATTGGTGGAGGTGGTCAGCAGGGCCACTATAGTAGAGCAAAAGATGGTTGAGTTAGCGCGTTTTGACAACCGCCGAGCTCAGAGTGGGAGGGGTACATTTCAGCCCAACAAGAAGTTCCGACCGAACTTTAGCAGACCCTCACCATCCACTGGGTCAATAGGGGGCTTTCATCCCAATCATCCCTCCCCATTTGCATCAGTCACTCAGACTCCTAAAGGGGTGAACAACTGCTTTCATTGTGATCAGCCAGGCCATTTTAAGAGGGAATGCCCACAACTCAGCAAACTCTCTTATTCCAGAGGTTCATTTCGCCCACCAGCTAGACCAGCTAATTCACGAGGAGGCAGGACAGGACATTTAACCAGGCGGGACGGACGCCTACAGGATCTGGACTGTTGTTTACCTTATCTCCTCTAGCAGTAGTGGATCACTCTGTGATTCAAGGTATGACTGTAGTCAGTAGTTCCTACGCCTTTGCTTTATTTGATTTTGGAGCATCCCACTATTTCTGTAAGGGCCCAGAATTTGTAAAGTAATATATATGTGTTATTATTTATTTTTTTATGGTGTAAATTGGAAATTGGATGGAATAGATAGTAAATGGGTCAAAATGTGGACAAAGACCCAACCAGGGCCCAATGGATTATGGATTGGATTTAAGTTTACTTAAAGGGTCAATGGTGGTCAATTGGGCCAAGGATGGTCAAATGGGGCCCAATATCCACTTGGGACCCAATGGATTAAGATAATGTAAGCCCTAAGATAAATGCGTATGGATAAATGTAATTGGGCCATGGGCCGAATGATGATCCCATTGGTTGGAGTGGGCTTAATGAAATTCAAATCACCTAAGTTAATTTGAAGTTGACCAAGGTGATATGGTCCAATGGGACCCACCTCCATCTCATCAAGTGAGGTGGCATGTGGACCCAAAGTTTGGTGGGGCCGGCCACCATGGTTGACTTGGTCAACCATGGGTGGATTTCATGGAAGAAATTTAATGGAATTAAATTAAATGGAAATTAAATTAACCTAAGTAATGGTTTAATTAATTAAGTAATCAAAAAGGTGGTCAAACAGGGGAGACCAAAACTACCCATTGCAAAACATAAAAAAAAAAAAAAAATACGTTGGCTAAGGTAGTTGGGTCAAAAAAGAAAAAGAAAAAGCATGATAAATATCTTAGGGTTGGTGGGAAAGTTATGATAAGGTGTGACATAAGCAACCAAGGGGATAAGATGGGTTTTCATCTTATCCCATCCTCATTTCATTCTCTCCCACTCTTGATCTTTCATGGCCGTCCCCCACACTCCAAGAAAAGAAGAAGAAAATTAAGAAAGGAAGAGAAGAAGAGAAAAAAGAAGAGAAGAAGTGCAAGCATGGTCCACCGTTCCAAGGTCAAGATCTACCATCTTCTTTCTCATTTCCATCCTCTCCTCTCCCTCTCTCAAGCAAACCTTACCTTGGCCAATCCTAAGTTAGGAGGGTTTCACCATTGATCAAGCATCTTTACCTACCAAAGATCAAGAGGAAGGAGAAAGGAGGCTAAGGAAGCCGACGGGAGTGGCGGAAGTCGGAGGAGACGACGGATTGTGAGTATTTCTTAAACAAGAAATTTTGGATTTTTAGGGTTTAAGATTTGGGATTCATTTTGTAAATTTAATGGTGGTCAAATGATTTTATGCCATGGATTTTAAATCCATCAATTTGAAAGATGGAAAGTGGAGGAAACTCTAATGGATAAATTAGGGTTAAAGAAACAAAAAAAAATATAAATGGATTAAGGGTTTTGTACTTAATGTGTGAATTTTTTTTAGGGTTTTAAGGAATGAAGGACATTATATAATTAGTGTTAATTAAGCATCGAAGTGTGTAAATTGAATGAATTAATGGACCATAGGGTTCGGCCATGCCATGGTAAATGATTAATGGATTTAATTAGGGTTTTATAAGAATGGAAGTATGGAGAATGGTTTAGGGTTTTAATGGCTTATTGATTAAATGTGGTTAAGTTTAAAGGGGTATTTATAAGAAAAATGATGGAGAAGATTAACAACTTTTAAATGGACCTTAAGCATTGTAAATGGGGTTTCAAAAACAAAAACTATGGAAAGATTTTATGGATGGAATGTTGTGGAACCCTATGGTGATGAATGTTGGTAGTTTTGTTTTACCAAAATGAACCTAGTGTTGATATTGGTAATGGACTCCAATGTAGTTAAAGATGAGGGTTTTATGATGGTGTGATAATGGTTATGAATAATGGAAAATAAATGGGAGTGTTGATATTGTAGATGAACCAAAAAGAGACCTAATGTTGATCAAAGGGGTGATCTAAAATGTATGATAAAATCCCCACATGGAGGGACTTGTGATGAATTAAGTGATATATGTTGACCAAGGAAGAAAATGGGAAAAAGACACCATGGGTTCGGCCATGGTGTATGGCCGAACCCATGGCCCATTGGTGAGCCTTGTGATGGGTTAGATTGAAATGTGAATGATGTTTATGGCCTTCAAAGGGCATGAATGGATAATGGACTTAATGTGGGTTAAATGTATGACGTAAACCCCATGGGAAGATTTGAGGAATGGGGTATTTTCAACCCAAGACCCAATTTTATGAGACAATTGATGGGTTAAGTATAGGACAATATGGGTGTTTAAATTAATAAGGATTAGTCTAATTAGATGGTGGAATTTTAGTGATCTTGTGACATGTTAATGAATCATTGATGGATTCAAGATTTTGGATCTATCATGGGTCTAAGAATGGAGAAATAAAAATGAGTAATTAATCATGTAAAGGAGTAGTGGCAAAATTGTAAATAATGGTCAAATTCAAGAACTCCATGAAAAATGATCATGGACATAAGTGCAATTATGGTAACCCTAAGTATGTGACTAATGGATTTAAAAAGGTTAAAAACATGGACTAATTTTGTGTATGTAATAAGGTATTGGATATCGCGAGCGGTACGCGTGTCGGTAGCCGGATTATAGGATGAAACCGTAAAAAGGACGCGAGTCGGTATTCAGTAGGATTCCTACCTATTTGTAAGCCATGGATTAGATGCTATGTGATTGGTTTATTGGTTTATTTTTAGTAATTATATTGATTGGTTGTATGATGGGTTTTAGGGTTATGATATGTTTAAGATGGATTCTTATGGCTATGATTAAGTATTATATGGAATATGGCTATGAATTATGTTCAAGGTTATGCATAATAAGTTAAGGCTATGTATGATATGTTACGGTTATGAGTTATAAATATTATATAGCATAATGCATTACATCTCATGCATGGCATGGGTGGAAAAAAATAAACAAATCGGAGTCCATGCTCCGTCGGGGCGACCGAGAACAGGCATGGGAATAGCCTGATAGGCTATAACCGGAGTCCATGCTCCGTCGGGGCGACCGAGAATAGGCATGGGGATACCTTGACGAGGTCTTGCCGTCAAGGGGGATATGACATCATGATGGTAGGGATGATGGGTGGGATTCATAATACAGACACCCATGGCATGGCATTCACTTCATAATTCCATTATATGATTGTCTACCAGTTTTAATCATATTATTATCTGCATGCTATTATTACTAATCCATGTGTTAGCCCTACT
This sequence comes from Chimonanthus praecox, assembly GCA_022113865.1. NCBI lineage: Eukaryota > Viridiplantae > Streptophyta > Magnoliopsida > Laurales > Calycanthaceae > Chimonanthus > Chimonanthus praecox. Next base: position 30,172,606 of record CM039093.1, on the reverse strand, counting down.
CGGAGTCCTACTGGGCGCGTGGTCTAATGTCCTACTTCTACCCTAGCTGATGACGCAGGAAATGCCGGAGTAGAGGGACGAGACGGGAGCCAAGCTTAAGAGCTTGGGGAGACGGATTATTTACTTTGTTTTGAGCTTTATTTTGGAAAATGTATATTTGAATAGTTAACTTGTCGGACGGTATATTTTAGACTTATTACTACATTTTGGATTTTATTGTAGACATATAATGTGATGGCATTTTAGAAATTAAATGATGAAATATTCCCTGCTATCTAAAATTGTAGGTTAGCCTTTATTATCATTCCACATTAAATGTAACATTCAGCATACTTACTTCTACGTGTGAACTGTTCTTCATGGACTTCGTTCCACGCACACGTAGGGTTGGCCAGTTAAGGGCCGGGCTCTAGAAGCTCGGATTTAACTCGCGTCGTGACGTCCGTGCCTTTGTCATTCTTTTATTAAAAAAAAAAGAAATAGACTCTGATTTTATGGTGAAAAGGGGCGGGCGTTACAATTTCATATCTGCTGCATTCATATCCGCAACTGGAACTTTAGTACAAAAATTGTCCACATCACTCAACATTGTATCCCCCGTCGGAGACACTTCATTGGGGCTTATATGCACAACATTGAATACTGAACTCACTGGACTCAGTTTAAGTTCAACTATTTGGTACTTGATATGACTGAGTAAGATATTATATTCGGCATGGACTGGTTGGCTAACTTTCAGGCCAACATTGATTGCTATCGTCGTAGGGTGACATTTTGGTCACCCCAGGGAAAGCAATATGTGGTACGTATTGACAAACAAAGCAGACTGCAAGAAGGGTTAAACCACTTGGTATTGAACAGTATCAGAATCAACAAGGCACCGGTGGCTGAACTTCCGGCAATAGTAAAGGACTATGCAGATGTTTTTTCCAAAAAAACTCCCTAGCTTGCCTCCCATGAGGGAGATTAATTTTGAAATCAAGTTGTATCCTGGCACTTCACCTCTGTCATTACCACACTACCGGATGGCACCAGCAGAGATGTTCGAGCTAAAGAAACAGATTGATGAACTACTCAGACTGGGGTGCATCCTGAACAACACATCATCTTGGGGAGCTCCGGTGTTGTTTGTGAAGAAGAAGGACGGTACACTCCTATGTGTGTGGATTACAGAGAACTAAACCAGCTGACAGCCATAAACAAGTATCCTCTACCCAGGATCGATGATTTATTTAATCAACTTAGAGGTTCCAACCATTTCTCTAATTGATTTGATGTCCGGATACCACCAAATCCGGGTTAGGGAGGAAGACATAGAGAAGACAGTCTTCAGAACACGGTATGGACTATATGAGTTTGTAGTCATGCCGTTTGGACTCACCAATGCACCAGCTGTGTTCATGGATCTAATGGACAGGAATTTTCGTCCTTACTTGGACCAATTTGTCATTGTATTTATTGATGACATTTTGATTTATTCCAAAACTCAGGAAGAACATGCTGAGCACCTGAGGATAGTTCTGGACACTTTGAGGAAGAACAAGTTATGTGCTAAAGCCAGCAAATGTGAATTCTGGCTACCCAAGGTTAACTTCTTGGGACATGTCATATCAGCAGAAGGTATAGCCGTGGATCCGGCTAAAGTGGAGGCAATGAGAGAATGGAAAGCGCCAAAGAATGTAACAGAGATCCGTAGCTTCTTGGGATTGGCTGGTTACTACAGGAAGTTTATCATGGACTTCTCCAAGATAGCATCTCCACTTACCCGACTCACTCAGAAAGGAGTCAAATTTGAGTGGTCAAATGTTTGCAACAGGAGATTTGAAGATCTCAAAGATAGACTTACAATGGTTCCTATTTTGATTTTGCCAGAAAGAGGCAAGGGTTATGAGGTACAATGCGACTCTTCAGGAGAGGGACTTGGGTGTGTCCTCAGTCAAACTCATCGTGTGGTGGCTTATGGTTCAAGACAATTGAAAATACATGAACGCCTCTATCCTACGCATGATCTTGTACTAGCCGCAGTGGTCTTCGCTCTCAAAAGCTGGAGACATTATTTATATGGCGAGAAATTTGAAGAGTTTTCAGATTATAAGAGCTTGAAGTACTTGCTTGATCAGAAAGAGCTCAACTTGAGGCAGCGCAGATGGATGGAATATCTGCAGGATTATGAGTTCGCACTTCGCTATCACCCTGGCAGATGCCCTCAGCCGCATATCACATGCATCAGTGGCATGTTTGATCAGGACAGAATGGGAGATGCTGAATACTATAAGAAAGTTCAATTTAAAATGGCAAATTCCGTAAATATTGATAACATGGAATTCCGAAGTGTACATGGATAAGCACGTTTGATCATTTTGATCAACACTTTTGGTAGGTCATACCAAAAATCCATTTAAGGACATAGAACATTATTCATTCCACACGAGATTCACAAGTTTAGGAACTTGAAATGAAACGACACTGTGTATGTGTACCATACATGAACTATACATGAGGTAATGCACACACTACATTCATTTCCTAAAGACGCACAAATCACATGGCGTATGAAATGAGATGAGACAAGTATAATCCAATACTAGAGTGCAAACCTATATATACATACAAGTATCTTGCATACGATCAATCCAACAATCAAACAAGAACATGAATTAAAGGCAAAATACAAGGTGATTCCAAAACATGCTTCAAATGTGAATTCCTTTACACATTTCTGAACAATCATTGTGAGACTTGGAATCTAAGTTCATAATCCAGTGATGGTCATTTCTCAAATCTGGTTTTAATGTTGGGTACCTTCCTATTTGATCTGTTGAATCAACATTCTAGATTTTGTACCATGATGTTGTCTAAACGCACGAGATATACATTTTGGTACATGGCCTCATAGGATACTTGGAGGCTACTACATTCATCAAGTTCATTTTCTCTATCCTCTTCTTCTTTAGAGGATTTAGCTTGGACTTTCTCAATGGAAGAACCATTCACCTATATTCTTAGTACACACATTGGTCAAGATAGGTGGTGTCATCTATTGGGTTAGAAGAGGCAATTTTTTCGTGGATTCTTTCTGTAACAACCCGTTCCAAGCTTTCTCCATTTTTGGGAGAGATTTCGGACCTACGAGTTATTTTCGAGACCGTAGTAGCAGTGAGGACAGTGTGGGCTCCGTGGTGAGCTCCAGTTATCTGATTTCGAGTTTGAAAACTCGAAGTGCACTTTGGTAATTTCATAATTTTTATGTATGGTCATGAAAAAATTATTGAAAATCAGACATTTTCCCCGCTCAACTTTCAACATTCGAGAAAATTTTTGGGTTTTCTATTTCGTCACCGTTTATCTCTTTTGAAAAGAATCTAGGAAAAAAAAAAAAAGAATGAAAGAAAGAAACCCTAAAACCCCCTTTCTTTAAGACCCACCTGCGGCATTGTAGTTTTCCAACTACAGTGTGCCACCGCACCCTCACCCGCAACTCTCTCACTCTCGGTGCTTCTCCTTCTTCTTCTTCCCCCTTTCCCTTTTCCCCTTCTCACTTCCTAATATTGCCGACTTCCAACCCTTTCTCGCCATCTCTATCAATTTCGGGTACTCTCCTTCTCCCTTTGATTTTCTCGAATTTTCCTTTCTTTTACTTAGTTTTCTTGCCCCCTTTTTCTGTAACACCTCGGAATTCCATGTTATCAATATTTACGGAATTTGCCATTTTAATAGTGAATTAACAGATATGAACCTTAGATGGGTAAGGTGTTGGGTCAATGGCCCAATTAGGACCCAACGGTTATGGTATAAGGTTCAATTTAAAGTAAATGGGTAAGGTGCATTTAATTGGGTCAATGTTGCTATTTGGGTCAAAATGCCCAATTGGGACCCAATGGGTCGTGGTTGACTTGGTTGACCACCAAGTGAGTTCAAACCTAACTAAATGGGGCTAAATTAAAATGGGAATGCAATCAAGTGAGTGAGTTGATATTAAAGTGATGAGTTAGGTGAGTTGGAATGAGAGTTTCATCTCATGGATGAAACTCCCACATGGAGAGTTAATGGAAGTAGACGGTTACACATTTCAAATTCAAACAAAGGCACACGTTGGAGCCTTGAAGTTTCATCTCATGGATGAAACTCCCACATGGAGAGTTAATGGAGGTGGAGGGTTACACATTTCAAATTCAAACAAAGGCACACGTTGGAGCCTTGAAGTTTCATCTCATTGATGAAACTCCCACATGGAGAGTTAATGGAGTTGGACGGCTACACATTTCAAATTCAAATAAAGGCACACGTTGGAGCCTTGGAGTTTCATCTCATGGATGAAACTCCCACATGGAGAGTTAATGGAGGTGGACGGTTAAACATTTCAAATTCAAACAAAGGCACACATTGGAGCCTTGGAGTTTCATCTCACGGGTGAAATTCCCACATGGAGAGTTAATGGAGGTGGACGGTTACACATTTTAAACAAAGGCACACGTTGGAGCATTAAGGAGAGAGGTTCAGGAAAATGGGAGTTATAGCAAGGGCTTTACCAAAGCCATCATCCTTGGCCGACCACATCATTGGAACAAAACAATTTTGATATTCATCTCACGCTCTCCCTCTCCCTCTTGGTTGTTTCTCTCCCTCAAACCCTCTCTTGGCCGATCACTCCTCAAGACCAAAGACATAGAGTTTCATCTCAAAGTTCTATCATTTTCACACAAGGCCGAACTCTCCCTCTATCTCAAGTTTCACTCTCAGCCAAAGAAGTAAGAAGGAAGGAGGAAGAGGCTAAGGAAGGAAAGGATCGGAAGAACAAGTCAGAGCGAAGGAAAACTGGAGGAGTCGCAGAACCGGTAGGTATTTTGATATATTTGGATTAAAGTAAGGAACCATAGGGTTCGGCCATGGTGTATGGTCGAACCCCATGGAAGAAAATTGGGGGATGATTATGGTATTTTAATGGAAAGGAGGAACCATAGGGTTCGGCCATAGTGCATGGCCGAACCCCATGAAAGAACATTGGTAATTTTTAAATGGAGTTTGAAGGGTAAAAATCATAAGTTTATGTGTATGATGTTCAAAGGTTATCAAAGGATTATAAGCTTGGATAAATGATTGTTAAGAGAAGATTATGAACCATAGGTTTCGGCCATGGTGTCTGGCCGAACCCCATGGAAGGTTATTAATAATTTTGAAAAGGATGAAAACCATGGAGGGTTATGATGTTTTAAAAGGATTTAAAGGGAAGTATTGTTAAAGACATTAGCAATGTATAAAGAATGGAAAAGAAGGGCACAAAGCCAAAGGGTGAGGTTTGGCCATGTTGTATGGCCGAACCCCACCAAGTAATATTTATGGATTTAGGGTTTTCTTAGATATTGAATTATGTGGATGTATGAATGGGAACCACTACAAGATCAAACCATATGGGTATGATACAATTTAAAGGAAAATAAGGAACCATAGGGTTCGGTCATGTTGTATGGCCTAACCCCATGGAAGAGTATTTGATGATCATGGAAGATTTAAATGAAGTCATGTGGATGGACTTGGAGTTGTAAATAAAGATCCAAGGATATGATATAAACCTTTCCATGGAGGGACTAGTGTATGAACTTAAGATGATGAAATATGGAGATAAGATATCATGGGTTCGGCCATAGTGTATGGCCGAACCCCATGAACCATTTAATGAACCACTTGATGGAACATGTTAAAGGAACATTTAGAGTTGTTATGCATGTTTAAATGAATGGAGGATTGAACAAGGAAATAAGGGATTTAATTATATATATCTATGTTCATGAATTATGTTAATGTTATGGATTTGTATAAATGGCAAAGTTGTAAATATAGGCAAGAAAATGAAAGATCATGGGTTCGGCCATGGTGTATGGCCGAACCCCATGAGGAATGTTTTATGGACTTAGGTGGTTACCAATGGTAGATGATTAATTGTTAAGCGATTAACTAAGTGGTGATGGAGAAAAAGATCAAAGAGGGACTAAATCAAGTGAGTGAGGTTCGGCCATGTTGTACGGCCGAACCCCACTAAAGTTGGTTTATGGATTTATGTTAAGGCCTTAAATGATTAACTTAGTGATGGATGATTAATAAATCAGGAGAGGCATTAAAACCAAGTCAGTGAGGTTAGGCCATGGTGTATGGCCGATCCCCACAAGGTTGTGTTTTATGGACTTAGACCTAATGTTAAATCAAATGGAATATGGGATTGACTTGTTGATATGTAACAAGGTGACGGGACTTCATGAACGGTGTGCGATCGTGAGCGGTTGTCGGTTTAAGAACCAAGGACACTTTAGTGGTCTTTGGTAGGATTCTACCTCTTTGAAACCATGGATTTAAGTATGATGGTTTTTATCTTATTTTGATGAATTTATGTTGTAAAAGATATGTTCCAAATGTGAGTTTTAATGCTATGTTTATAATATAAAATAGCATCTTTCATGAGTATCTCATGCATGGCATGGGGTGAAGGATATGTAACCGGAGGGGCCACACTCCGTCGGGGCGTCCGATAGACCACAGTGGGGATATCTTGATGTGCATTTTCCATCAAGAGGTAACCGGAGGGGACACACTCCGTCGGGGCATCCGTAAGACCTCTGTGGGGGTACCTTGATTATGAGAATCCCATTAAGAGGTTATATGTACTTGTGATGGGTGGGACTCATTGCATTTGACATCATGACATGGCATTGTTTTATATGGTTTTGACATTATGTTATTATATATGATTTGTACTAACCATGTGTAGACCATAAATGGAATACCTACTTGGCGCGTTGTTCTAATGCCCTACTTCTACCCTAGTGGATGACACAGGAAAGGAAAGGGATGATGAACATGATCGGAGCCAAGCATAGGAGCTTGGACATGTGATTGGATTATTTTTTGTTTAAATTACTCATGGACTTATAATTTGAGTAACTAGATTTCGGGCTTGTAATAATTTAGATAATTTTACTATGGTTTGAATGGTTTGTTGGATATTTAAGTTAAGTTTAATTTTGGTTAAAGACTAGAAGTACTTTGCTATCTAAAAAGGAATAGATTTAGGTTCTATTGTAATCTGCAGTTGATGATTTAATCCACATGTTTATATTATTATGTGTGAATCGTTTTCATGGACTTAGTCCATGCACACATAGGGTTGGCCAGTTAATGGTCGGACTTTAGAAGTTCGGACTTATCTCGCGTCGTAACGTCCCGCTCTCTATAACTCTTTTATTTATAAAAAAAATAGACTCTGATTTTCGGAAAGCGAGTGAAAAAGAGTTGGGTGTTACATTTTCCTTTGTTTTCCGTCTATTTTCATCGATTTTCCCCGACTTTCCCAATTTCTATATTTTTTCTCCTTCTTTGTTTTCCTTGTTTTCTTTTTCTTTTCTCGGTTATTTTAACGCCCGCTCCTTTTCACTTGCTTAGCCAAAAATTAGAGTATATATATATATAATTTTTTTTTTGAAATAAAGAGTGACAAGAGAGTGGGACGTCACGACATGAGCTAAGTCCGAGCTTTCAAAGCCCAGCCCTTAACTAGCCAACCCTACGTGTGCGTGGAACTAAGTCGAAGAGAACGGTTCACACGTAGGAAGTAAGCTTGAGGAATATAAACTTAATGTAGAATTATAATAGAGTCTATCCTACCAATTTTAGATAGCAAGGAACTACATCACTTAATTAATAATTACCTTAAAATTAGAATGTCCAAAATAAAGTCCAAACCATAGCAAGTAATCTAAATTATTACAGTCCAATGAGCTAAGTTACTCAAATTACATTTCCAAAATAAAACTTAAGTAAATAAACTAGCTCGCTCCTACGCTTGGCTCCGATCACGTCCTTCACTTCCTCCATTTCCTGCGTCATCATCTAAGGTGGAAGTAGGGCGTTAGACAACGCGCCCAGTAGGTACTCCGAGTAGGGTCAACACATGCATTAGTATAAATAAAACACATAGATAAGATTTAATATCAAAACCATGCAAGTGAATGCAATGCCATGCAATGGGTGTCATATGCCATGAGTCCCACCCATCATCCACATCACCATCTCGAAGTATCCCTCTTGATGGAAAAGCCTCATCAAGGTATCATAAACACATAGTAACCCTCTTGATGGAAAAGCCTCGTCAAGATATCATAAACACATAGTAACCCTCTTGATGGAAAAGCCTTATCAAGATATCATAAACACATAGTAACCCTCTTGATGGAAAAGCCTCATCAAGATATCATAAACATATAGTAACCCTCTTCATGGAAAAGCCTCATCAAGGTATCTTATAACACATAGTATCCCCCTTGATGGAAAATCCTCATCAAGGTATTTCAAACACATAGTATCCCCCTTGATGGAAAAGCCTCATCAAGGTATTTCAAACACATTGTATCCCTCTTCAAGGTATTTCAAACACATAGTATCCCCCTTGATGGAAAAGCCTCATCAAGGTATTTCAAACACATAGTATCCCCCTTGATGGAAAATCCTCATCAAGGCATCACAACTCCATAGTATCCCTCCCATGCCATGCATGAGGTGCAAGTGCAACATGCTATGTAATAATAGTAAACACTATAGCATTCAAAATTCCATCATTAAGACATATAATTTGATACCAAAATAATTCAAGTAAAACATTCATATACACATAATCCATGGCTTTCAATGAGGTAGGAATCCTACCAAAGACCAACTAATATGCCTCGCGTTTTCGTCCAAGAATTCGGTCACCGATCGCGCACCGCTTGCAATGTAATACCTCAGATTTTCAAATTATTATTTTATATGAAAATTATCCATTTTTCTTGTGAATTTTAGATTGGATCTTATATGGATAAGGAATTGGGCCATGATCCAATTAGGAGCCAATTAAATTATGGCAATGGTTTTATCAAAAATTAAATTTGATAGTGCTTGGCTGAATTTTGAGTGTGAAATCCATAGATTATGCGCATGAGAGATATGTGGGATTTTAAATCCACAATGATATGCTAGAATATTTAAAAAAAGGGATGAGATATCTATGAAATAATTAAAAGATTATCATGGCCGAATTTTGGATATTAAATCTATATATATGCGCATGGATTGGTAGCCAAGGAAACTATCTAATTTAAATAGAGATAGAATTAAGGGAAGGTCTTAAATTAGACAAGGGAGGTCGGCAATTGCATTCTAAGGCAAGGGAGGTCGGCATTGCCATCTAAGGCAAGGGATGGGCGCACGGCCAAAGGAGAGGGTGAGATTATCTTAGGCACCTTCGAAGGTTGGAACAAGGGAATGTTATATAAAGGAGAGAAGGACAAGGGGGCAAGGTTTACAACCCATAGCCGACTTTTATTTTCCTCTCTCCCAATCTCTCATTCTCTCACACGGCAAGAACAAGGGAAGAAAAGGAAGCAACAAGAAGGAGTTCTTGTTTGGAGAAAAATTAAGAAGAAGGGAGAAAGATTAGAAGAGCAAGGAATTGAAAAAAGGTTAGTATCTAATTTTTTAAATAATTTTATTTTATGAAACAAAAGAACCATAGGGTTCGGCCATGGTGGTTGGCCGAACCCCATGGAGGTAGATTGGAGATGGGTTAATGGTTTAAATGGAAAAGAAAGAACCATAGGGTTCGGCCATGGTGCTTGGCAGAACCCCACAGAAAGATTTGATTTATGTTGTTGGCTTATGAAGAATAAAAACCATGGGTGTTGGGTAATAGACTCATACGGTTTTGATAGATGTTGTTGGTAATTTCTAATGGAAGATCATTGATAAGGTAAAATGATGTTTGGAGGGGGTGAGGTTCGGCCATGGTGTATGGCCGAACCCCACCAAATAAATTCATGAATTTAAGGTTTTCTTAGGCATTGAATTATACGGATCTAAAGTTGAAACGATGGATTCTTGGTTTAGCATAACATGAACCATAGGGTTCGGCTATGGGTATGGCCAAACCCCATCGGAAGAATATTGATAAAAGTATTGGATTTAAATAAATGGTTAAGATCATGAACCATAGGGTTCGGCCATGGTGCTTGGCCAAACCCCATGGGGTTGTTTTTGGAATGAGGATGGATTTGTATGTTAATTATGGAAAGCATCCAAGTATGGAAAAAGGGTTGCTAAATTTAGGAAGCTTCCATTTATGGAAGGAGTTCATAAAATTAGAAAGCTTCCATTCATGGAAAGAGGTTACTAAAATTGGAAGGCACCCAATTATGGAAGGGATGTGCTAAATTTAGAAAGTTTCCAATTATGGTAGGTGGTTGCTAATTATGGAAACCTTCCATTTATGGAAGGTGGAGGTTAATTATGTAAATCTTTCAATTATGGAAGGGTTGAGATTGTTTAAGGAAATTTAGGCATCATGGGTTCGGCCATGTGTATGGCCGAACCCCATGAAGCTCATTTTATGGACCTATGATGATTTGTGGATCAGACGTTAACTTAGACAACTGTTTTAATGATGGAAAAGATGGGACTATGGAATAATAGCCATGGATGGCATTTGTGTAATCATGTGAAAAATATGGAACATTGGGTTCGGCCATGGTGTATGGCCGAACCCCATGAATTATTTTTATGGGATTATGTGTTTTGGAAGTATGAATGGATTATTTGAAATCTAAGCAAGAAAGAAGTTTATGGTTATGATCAATGGCATTATTGTAATTATGGACAAAAATGGTAGACCATGGGTTTCGGCCATGGTGTATGGCCGAACCCCATGGGGTTTTATTATGGACTTAGAATCTTGTAAATCAAGTGGGAGTTGGTGTTGATTTATTGTCATATTATAAGGTAACGAGGCCTCACAAGGTGTTTCCGATCGTGAGCGGTTACCGGACGAAAGACGCAAAGACATGTAACAGTCTTTGGTAGGATTCCATCTTTTTGAAACCATGGGCTTATGTACATTGTTCTTACCTTATTTATGATGTTTTGTGATGCAAAATTATATGTTTCAAATATGTGATTTTAAATGCTATGATTTGTTTTATTGCATAGCATGTTGGCATTTGCATCTCATGCATGGCATGGGAGGGATGACAGGTAACCGAAGCCCACACTCCGTAGGGAAGTCCGTAAGGCAACTGTGGGACCTGCCTTGGTGATGAGAATCCCACCAGGAGGATTACCTTGATGAGGAGAGTTCCATCAAGAGGATACTGTGTAACCGGAGCCCATACTCTGTCGGGACGACCGTAAGGCATCTGTGGGGCATACCTTGATGATGAGAAATCCATCAGGTGGATACCATGTGTTTGCGATGGGTGAGACTCATTGCATATGATAGCATGGCATGGCATGGCATTGAATCAGCATGATTATGATTTTATTATCATGCAAGGTTTTGGGTTTTATCGGTATGATGGGATCTGTATTATCATACCCTGTTTTGGATATCATGTTTTATGATTATATTATGATTTATTACCCCTGATTTTGATATATGTTATATCTGGATTTTTGTACTAACCCATGTGTTAGCCCTAACTGGAATACCTACTAGGCGCGTTGTTCGAACGCCCTACTTCTACCCTGTAGTGAATGATGCAGGAAATGAGGAAAACACTGAATGCAAGGAAGGCCAGGCATATGAGATTGGATGATATATTTTATGTGTTTTGAATAAAAGATACTCATGGACTTGTATTTAGAGTATCTAGTTTACGGAATATAATAACTTAGATATTTTACTATGGTTGGATGTTATTGGATAATTAGTTGGATATTGTGATTTGATTTAATGACTAAGTACTTTGTTATCAAATGGTTTGGATATGAGTTGTATCATGATTCCGCAATGATGATGTATTCCGCATGTGTATGGTTTTGGCTATGTGTGAACTGTTTCCTGGACGGGGTCCATGCACACATAGGGTTGGCTAGTTAATGGTCGGAATTTGGAAGTTTGGACTTAGCTAGCGTCGTGGCATTCCACTCTTGCTCATACTCTGATATTATATATATAAAAAAAAAATGGACCTTGATTTCGATGCGAGAAGGGTAGGGTGTTACATGCAAGATCCCGTTACCTTATTACACATCAACAAATTAACCCAATGTTTCAACCATGCCTAAGTCCATTATACATGCCTTAGTGGGGTTTGGCCATACACCATGGCAGAACCTCACTAACTAGGTTTTTGGGTCCCTTTTTAAATCCTTAGATCCATTTAGTCATATGGGTCTAAAATCAGCCACCCTTTGGTTCATTTATCCAACACATAAGGTCATCATTAAAAGTCCCTAAGTCCACAGCCATCCCCTATGAGGTTCGGCCATACACCATGGCCGAAACCATGGTTCTTCATTTTGTCCATATTTACATTTTTGCCACTCCTTCTTCCCATGGTTAATCACCTTTCATTTATGCATGTCCATATCCCTAATTGATCCATAAGCATGGATCCATCAATGGCTCATTAATCATGACACAAAACCCATTATAAATCAGTCATTTCCGTAACTTAATACCCATTCATTTTAAACATGCAAAGATCCATACTTAACCAATGAAATGACTCATAAAATGGGTCATGGGGTTCGGCCATACAACATGGCCAAACCCATGATGTTATTTTCCTCATTTTTCTTGGATCTTTTAGAACATTTCAGATCCACAGCAAGGTCCCTTCTTGAGGGGGTTTCAATCATATATTTAGATCATCATTTTTATCAACATTAACTACATTTTGAGTCCATTAACTTACCCATATTCCCCATCCTCTTCATGGTTCAAAAGACATATAAGTCCACCAAAATCTTTCCATGGGGTTCAGCCATACAACATGGCCGAACCCATGGTCCATGGTTCATCTTCGTTTGCAAGGTTTGAGACCATAAATACTCATTAACATTTCTCCATGGTTTCCTCACTTGACCCCTTTAAAATTTTCTAACATTTAGCTATTCAAAACCCTAAAACCATTAACCAATCATCCCATGGTTTTCATCCTTTAAACCCATGGAGAAATACTTAATATCCTTCCATGAGGTTCGGCCATACAACATGGCCGAACCCTATGGTTTATTATTTCTTCAAAAATCATATTTCCATGATTTGTTACTTGATGGTTCTCATACAAGAAACCCTAGGGTTTGGCTATGCAAAGGCCAAACCATACATTTTGATCATTCACCATACTTTTGACATGCATGAGGTCCTTCCCACATCTTCATAACAGTTAGGGTTTGGCCATGCAATGGCCAAACCATGATCCTTGAACCCTTTTTGTCATACATGCATACGTACCCAAATATATACATAGTCTTCTTAGTATTCCATTATTTTTCTTATCCTATCTTACCCATTAGGGTTTGTCCATTTCTCATCCCCTTTCTTTGATGGATTTTAGATCCATGGCACATAATATTTTGGCCACCAATTAATCCAAGAAAAATGGACTCCATGGTCTCCTTTTAACTCTTTTAAAAATAAACTCTTGTTGAGGACTACTTACCAATCCCGCGGCTCTTCCGGTTTCCTTTTGGTCCTCTTTGATCTTTAGCCTTCCCTCTTCCTCTTCTCTTTGATCTCGGCCAATATATGAGCTTGATCAAGATGAGATCACCAAGGGTTGGTTCGGCCAAGATGATGGTATGTTTGAGAGAGGGAGAGGAGGAGAGAATGGGAAAATATCCTAAGTCTTGGGTCTTGAGATGGTGGTCGGCCAAGCTTGGGATCTCCTCCTTTTCTCTAAATCTTTTTCTTGTCTTTCTCCTTGTGTGAGGGTTGGCCAAGAGAGGGAGGAAGAGAGGGACAGAGTGAGGTGAGAGGAATGAGATGGAAAATCCATCTTTCCATCTTGACTTGAGCTTGCTTGAGCTAGACTCCACCACCTTTCTTTTGCCCAATCATGGTCCATGCATGCCCTTAATCTTAGGCCTCTTGTCCCTTAGTGGTGGTGGTTGGGATGAGGTGGAACCACCACCTCCCTTTGGGCCATTGCATGCCCTAGCATGCCCTCAACTTAAGGGCCTTGTCTAGCCATGGAGGGTGCATGCCCTCCACATGGCACTCCCAACCCCTCCATGGCCAACGGTTTTGGGTGGGTTTTGTTTTGATGGTTGGGTGGTTTCCATGAGATGAAACCACCCATTTGACTCACCCATTTCCTAGGTGACTCACCCCCATTGAACTCACTCCATGTAATGCAACTCATTTATTTAATTTGATATTTAACTTAGGTCATTTAATTACATAATTTAATTCCATTTATTTCTCTTTAATTTCTCCATGAATCCACCCATGGTTGACCACGTCAACCATGGTGGCCGGCCCCACCAATGCCTTGGCCCACCCGCCACCTCACTTGATGAGGTGGAGTTGGGTCCCACTTGATCATGCCACCTTGATTTATTCCAACTTAACTTAGGTGATTTTAATCAATTTATTCAGTTCAATTCACCTTGATCCTCCTCAATTCCCTTTGACTTATCCATGGTTGACCAAGTCAACCATGGTGGTCGGCCCCACCTATGTCTTGGTCCACACGCCACCTCACTTGATGAGGTGGAGTTGGGCCCCATTTGATCATGCCATCTTGATTCATTCCAATTTAACTTAGGTGATTTTAATTACTTTATTCCATTCCATTTACTTTGATCACCATTGGGTCCATGGCCCAATTAAGTTCACCTCCTACCCATTTACCCTAATGCTCAACCATCTTGACCCGTTGGGTCCCAAATGGGTATTTGACCCAATTAATTGGAAATAATACAATCAATGGTCTATTGGACCATACTTGGGCCATTGCCCCAATTTTGATCAACCATCCATTCCAACAAAATTCTTAATTCTAACCATTAAAATACCTAATAGCCAATATAAATATTATTTAAAAATCCAGGCTATTATAGTAATTTCTTCCTAGATATTTTCCCTGATTTCGTTTTCCCTCTCTTTTCCCCCTTTCTCGACTCAGTTGGGTAACTAAGTCGGATCGGCTGAGTCTCCAAATGGACTCAGTTCAAGCACTAGGTTAGCCCAGTCTTGGACCTGGCCTGGTCCACTCAGGCCCAACTTTCGGCCCAATTCCGTTAAGCCCAGACTTTGCCTTGGGCTCACCCTTGGATCTGTAAGGCCCCCGCCCTTTTTCACTCGCTTTCCTTTCCGAAAATTAGAGTCTATTTTTTTTTTTTTTTATAAACAAAGAGTGATAGAGAGCGGGACGTTACGACGCGAGCTAAGTCCGAACTTCTAAAATCTGACCCTTAACTGGCCAACCTTATGTGTGCATAGACTAAGTCCATGAAAACGGTTCACACATAACAATATAAATATGCGGAATTATAATCATAACATGCGGAATTATAATAGAACCTAGTTCTATTACATTTCAGATAACAAAGTACGTCAAATCCTTAATCATCATTAATATATCATAATTATCCAAATAACCATCCAACCATAGCAAATCATCTAAGTTATTATATGTCCGAAGTCTAGTTAATCAAATACAAGTCCATAAGTAACTTTAATAAAATATAATCCAATCGCATATCCAAGCTCCTATGCTTGGCTCTTTTCGAGTTCATTGTTCCCCTCGTTTCCTGTATCAACCAGTAGGGTAGAAGTAGGGCATTAGAACAACGCGCCCAGTAGGTATTCCAATTAGGGCTAACACATGGTTAGTACAAAACATATATAATAATATCATAATGTCAAAAACCATATAAACCATGCCATGTCATGATGTCAAATGCAATGAGTCCCACCCATCACAAATACATATAAGTACCCCCACATAGGTCTTTCGGACGCCCCGACGGAGTGTGGCCCCTCCGGTTTCTTCCTAATGGAAAAGTACATCAAGGTATCCCACATAGGTTTTTTGGATGCCCCGACGGAGTATGGTCCCTCCAGTTACTTATCGTTCACCCCATGCCATGCATGAGATGCCAATGAAACACATGCTATTTTATATAATAAACATAGCATTAAAACATCACATTTGAAATACATCTTTTTCCCAATGAAACACATGTTATTTTATATAACAAACATAACATTAAAACCTCACATTTGAAACATATATTTTTCAATATAAATTCATCAAATAAGATAAAAAAAAATGTACATAAACCCATGGTTTCAAAGAGGTGGAATCCTACCAAAGACCACTACGTGTCCTTGCGCTTCCGTCCGGTAACTGCTCACGATCGTACACACCTTGTGAGGTCCCGTTACCTTATAATATATCAATTAATCAAAACCATGTCCCATTTGATTTAACATTATGTTTAATGTCATACACCATTCCTAATGGGGTTCGGCCATATACCATGGCCGAACCCATGATCTTTCATTTTTACTTATATTTACATCAATGCCATTGTTCAAAACCATAACCAAAACATTCCTCATGGGGTTCGGCCATACACCATGGTCGAACCCATGATCCATCACTTTCACCCTTTATTACAACTTTTCCATTGGTCTAATCCGTAGTTAACTTTTCATTCATTTTAATCTACCATACATAGACCCTAAGTCCACCAAATAATTCCCATGGGATTCGGCCATACACCATGGCCGAACTCATGGTCCCTTATTTCCATTTAAATTACAATATTGTCATTCATGGCTATCATGCCATTATTCTAATCATAAACCGATTAATCATCTAACATACATCAAACCTTAAGTTCAGCAAACATTCCCCATGGGGTTCAGCCATACACCGTGGCCGAACCCATGGTCCATTGATTTCTCTTAATTACATCCTTGCCATTCCTCTTTTTATCATAGCTAATTACTTATCTTAATCCTCCCTTCCTTTAATCATATTAGGTCCATACATGACCCATAAAAATTGGTTCATGGGGTTTGGCCATACACCATGGCCGAACCCATGATATCATGGTTCCATCCTCCGTCTTAATTTATTTACAATAATAAATCCATGATTGAACCATAGAATTAATTCATGGGGTTCGGCCAAACACCATGGCCAAACCCTATGATGTATAACTTTCCAATTATATCAATTTCCATACTTGAATCCATAAATCAAGGTTCTTTCCTTTTTTATCAAAAAATCCATAATTAGAAAGTTTCTAATTAAATAACCATCCTCCATGGGGTTCGGCCATACACCATGGCCGAACCCTATGGTTCAAAATCCTCTCTTTAAAAATCATTCATCCAATAAAAATTCCTTAAGAATTTAAGTCCATAAAAGACCTCATGGGGTTCGGCCATACACCATGGCCGAACCCATGATCTTCCATTTTGGCCTATATTTACTACTTTGCCATCCATAAAACATAACCAATGTTTCTCCATGGGGTTCGGCCATACACCATGGCTGAATCCTATGGTTCAACAACTTCTCTTAAACCGTTCAAACCCTTTTAAAAATTATAAGCATACATCTATAATTTTCATACTTTGAAACCCAATAAAATTATTAACCATTTCCATGGTTCTCATCACTCAAAAACCCATAAATTAAACCATGTCTTTCCATGGTTTTCATCCCTTAAAAATAACCAATAACCTTCCATTAAAAATCACCAAAGTCCTTCCATAAGATTCGGCCATACAATATGGCCGAACCCTATGGTTCATCCCTTTCTATTAAACCTCCACATTCAGCTCTTAATTTTCTTCCATGGGGTTTGGCCATACACCATGGCCGAACCCTATAGTTCCTTACTTTTTTTTAAAACAAAATTATCAAATACTAACCGGTTCTGCGACTCCTTCGGTTTTCCTTCGGTTGTTCTTGCTCTTCCAATCCTTTTCTTCCTTAGGCTCTTCTCCTCCTTGATCTTTCACAAAGCTGAGAACACCTTCTTGTCAAGAGCACACCCAACATCAAGACCTTGCTGATTTGGATGTGCCGTGCGTCCCTTTGTTGTCTCTCCTTTATTAATCTCCAATTGGTCCTAATTTAGACGGTATCGTGCGCCCCTTGTTGCCTTATGCGTCTCCCTTCTATAAACTCTAAATCGGTCAATCTTAATCCTAAATTTAGAAGGTGCCATATGCCCCTTGTCTTTCTTTTATTAAACTCCCAATCAGTCCTAATTTAGAAGGTGCCATGCGCCCCATGTTTAGCCCTTGCCTTAGTGCGTTTTTTAACAAGGAAGGGACCTCTTTTGCCGTGTGCATAGATTGCAATTGCTATCCTCATGGACATGCATATCTCCCATACACGGCCTAAGTAACTCCTAAAATCTTTTCATCAATATCTTCCATGCGCATGCAATCTTCCAATTCCTAAAATCTTTCCATGTCATCCTCACATACACGGCAAAATTAATCCATATTTAATTTTTAGACATATTGCATACCCTTTGAATTCAACCCCATTTAAATTTTATTGAAACCATTTCCAAAACCGTTGGGTCTTAATTGGACAATGACCCAACACTTTACCCATATAAGGTCCATATTTAATAATTCGCAAATTAAATGGGTAATTTTCATATATATTAATAACTTGAAAATCCGGGGTGTTACAGAATCTGGCCCAGCCAGTCTTGGACTCGGCCTGACCCATTTCCAGGACCTGGTCCGGCCCAGTCTGGCAAGCCTGTATCCTGACCCAACCAGTTTTGGTTTCGCCCAGTCTGACATGCCCGTTTCCAGGCCCAAACCTGGTCCGGCCCAACCAGTTTTGGTCACGCCTAGCCTACCAAGCCCGTTTCCAGGCCAGACCTGATCTTGCCCAATCTGACAGGCCCATTTCCAGGCTCGGTCCGTTTTCACGGCCCAACCCAGTTTTAGGCCCATTTTTCAATCCGATCCCAGTTTAGCCCTTTTTACCTTATTTATTTATTCATTCTTTCTTGTTTCAACAGATTGAGCTTCATACAACCTTTCAAGGCGCTTGCTCGCTTCGGATTTTCGACTCCGCACACATGGTGAGGAGACCATGCATTCTCATCTTTTTAACTTTTGACCTTGGACCTAGAGTGACTCAAGTGGGGCCCTTCGTTTATTAAGCCACTCAGCAAGGGAACTATTATATGAATTTGTGGCAAGGGATCCATTCGAGTGCACTCATATCAACTATATGCGATTAAATGAAAATTTTTTGATCGGACTATTAGACAATGAACATGATGCTTGAAACTTATTGATAACATGTGTATTTAACTATGACATGTAAATGAATTTATGATAAGAACAAGACATGCGTTGGATGTCAAACATGATGTTAGGGACTTAATGATAACGTGTTGTGCATTTAATTATAACATGTGAATGCATTTATTTTGAAAGTGAGATATGCGTTTGGACTTTGGGTATGATGCTTGGGACTTGTTGACAACATGATGGGTGTTTACTTATAATATGTGAATGAGATCATGATGAGTATGTTGACTTGTGTTTGAGACCTTGTGATATGTTTGTACTGTTATTGTAACACCCCGTCCTTTTTACTCTAAAATCAGAGTTTTTTTTTTTAAATAACAATAAACAAGTGATCGGGGCTGGATGTCACGACGCGAGTTAACTTCGGACTTCTAATGTCCTGCCCTTAACTGGCCAACCCTATGTGTGCATGGACTAAGTCCATGAGAACGGTTCACACATAGTAACTTATTACCAATGCGGAATATAACATAACTGATTGCGGATTATAATAGAACCTAACACTAGTCCATTTTAGATACCAAAGTACTTAGTCATTAACCAACTTAACTTAGATTAGATATCCATACCAAACCATTTACAAACCATAGCAAATATCTAATTATTACATGTCCATGATAACTTAACAAAATATCAATAATAAATTCCATTCAAATATCCAAGCTCCTATGCTTGGCTTCTTTCACGATCCTCGTTCCGTTCCCTTCCTGTGTCAACAACTAAGGATAGAAATAGGGCGTTAGATCAACGTGCCCAGTAGGTCTTCCGATCAGGTCTACCACAAGGTTTGTATAAAACATGCATTTATCATAGTAATACTTGATCATCAAAACTCACAAAAACAATGCTATGTATGTATGCAAATGTAATGAGTCCCACCCATCACAAGTATACATAGCCATCACCAAGGTACCCCACAGTGGTCTTTCGAACGCCCCGGCGGAGTGTGGCCTCCGGCTTCCTCCTGATGGGATTTTCATCATCAAGGTATCCCACAGTGGTCTTTCGGAAGCCCCGACGGAGTGTGGCCTCCGGTTTCCATAACCATCACCCCATGCCATGCATGAGATGTCAATGAGTACATGCTATATGCAATAGAATCTTAGCATTCAAAACCTCTTTGAAACATAATACTTTAACACAAATAACTCATCAAAATCAACATAAAGTAGCAAGTAATATGTGGTCACAAAGAGGTAGGAAACCTACTCAATGTTTACTTAGATTGACCGCTCTTTTAAACCGTCACCCGTTCACAACTTGTACACCGTTCAAGAAGTCTCGTTACCTTGTTTATATAACAGTAAAGTCAAATACATGTCCATTTAATTTCCAACTAAGTCTAAGTCCCAAAAACCACTTTGTGGGGTTCGACTATACCCCATGGCCGAACCTCACCCACTTAAATTTTGGTCTCTCTTTTTATTTAACCAACACCATACCAATAACTTATATACAAACCCCAATCTACCAAATGCAACCTTGTGGGGTTCGGCCATACACCATGGCCGAACCTCACTTATTTTTGTTTTAATCCCTCATTTGGATTCTTAAGCCCAAACACACCATTCAAATAAATTAATTAAACACCTCAACTACAAACATACCTTGGTAGCGTTCGGCCATACAACATGGCCGAACCTTACCACTTTGATTTTGACCCTTTTTTCTTTTGAACATTTCATTCATATTTACAATCTTGCCACTTGCATAACCCTTGTTTAATTTTGCTTAATAACTAATATCCATAACAAATCTACCTTAGTGGGGTTCGGCCATACAACATGGCCAAACCTGTAACACCCCATTCCAAAACGGGCGTGTTACTACCGAAACAGAACCGAAATATCATACATTCCCAATAGCCGGCATACTTTTTTTGGCTAAACATCAATAACCATAAGGGAAAGAGGAGATACTACAAGTTCAACTAACACAGTAGTGCAATAGGTGGCTAGTACAGTCATCCACAACGATAAACAATATCCAAAATAAACACATGGTTCTTTCTAAATAATAAAAAGGAAAGTAATTAAGCAATTCGAAATCATCATCGCCTAAGCCTGGTCTTGGGACCCGTTGGGTCCCGCATCCATCGAGCCACCTGAAAGGCAAGGGGTGAGTACTACATACTCAGTAAGGGAGCACATGCATGTAGTCACACAACATATATCACATACTGCATATCTACCACTAAGAAATAACAAAAGTCCACGTACATGGTTCCCACACAACACGCACTCGACCCACCGTACGGGGCAATCGGTAGGTACTCAACATGGCCCACAACCACCCTACTTCGGCAACCTCAATCCCTTAACCAATGAGCAGGCGAGCACATCCTCAGTCTATTCGGTCATCTAGGGATCACAAACTACACCGGCGGGAGCTGTCCCTCACCGCTCCGTCCGTCGACCTAGGCGAGCACCTCCTCAGCCTACTCGGTCACACAGGGATCACAACCTATGCCATCGGGAGCTGCCCCTCACCGCTCCGTCCCTCGACCTAGGCGAGCACCTCCTCAGCCTACTCGGCCACACAGGGATCACAACCTATGCCAGCGGGAGCTGCCCCTCACCACTCCGTCCCTCGACCTAGGCGAACACCTCCTCAGCCTACTCGGTCATCCAAGGATCACCAACTATACCAGCGGGAGTTGTCCCTCACCGCTCCGTCCCTCGACCTAGCCGAGCACCTCCTTAGCCTACTCGGTCATCCAGGGATCATCTCATCCGTCCCACATTCGGGTATCGGAACCGCAGGAGGCTTCTAAGGTTACCTTGGGTGAACCAACATTCAGCCTGATAGCCTATCTAGGATTAACATAACTACTTCCCCAAAGGATCCTTACTGGGGACTTCCGGGCACCTTATTCCCCAAGTCAGGTTACACCTCCCTCAAAGGTGTATCTGGGAAACACAAGACAGACCGGCCATTTTATTCAAGCTAGGGGTACGACTACCCATATCCAATAACGAGGCAGTACACATCCCATCACGCGTCCACCGCATGGCCCCATATAACCCTAATGTTTATTAACGTCCAAGTCCCTCTGACATTCTACGCATCCAACACTTGCATGTACAATTAACAATAAACATGTGCAGGTACAATTAACAATAGACATGTTCTCAATAAAACAACATCAAATCCCAGTCAATCACGTATATCACAATCTACCACATACTAGCATGTTGACATTTCATCATGTTATCAATCAATCACATCCAATTACTTAATCATGTACAACTAGTACAACATCAAGTCCATCTATCATTCTCACATCATTACCGGACGCGAATACACAGAGTAGTCCCCTCGCCACATACTTATCTTAACGGTTCCCTTGCCGAGTGGCAAAACTAGATATAAGGGGTCCCATTCTACGTATTCCGCATCCACATGATTCGACAATAAATAAATGCAGAAATGCGTATGCTAAAAGTGTGATAGTTCCCTCACCGGTGTGCGTTTGAAAATCAATCGTGAGAAGGTGGGTCCGTTGGCTTGAAGGGGGATCGATCTACCGACAAAAGAGTACAAGAATAAGTAAAGGGGTAAAACAAGTCAAACTAAGCTCGAACTGAAAATGGGCCCGAAAGGGGCTGGGCCTAAAACTGGACCGGGCCCAAAGCTGGGCTGGGCCTGAAACTGGGCTGAGCCCAAAACTGGACTGGGCCGAGAAGGATCAACGGCGAGCCGAGCTGGGCCCGGCTCAGCGGGGTCCACACTAGGACTCATCTAAGTCAACTCGGCTGCCCAGCCGAAGGGGGAAGAAAAAAGAGAAAAAAAATATAGGAAGGAGAGGAAGAAGAAGGAAGAGGGAAAAATCAGAGGGAGAAATCCACAGGGAAACCTAGTAAAATCCGAGGATATCAGAGAAAAAGGAAAAGAAAAACAAAGAAAACCAAGGTAAAATCGGACAAGGGGAAGAACCGACGGGAAAGGAAAGGTGGAAAAGGAGAGGAAGGCGGGTTGGAGGATGAGGGAAGAAGGAGAAGAAGATACCTAGAGCGGTCGGGCGGCGACGGCGATTCCGAGGTGCCGGTCGTCTGAGCGAAAAGAGAAGGGGACCGAAGACGAGAGAGGGAGAAGGAGAACGAGAGAGGAGGCGGTGGCAAGGGTACCGCAGCACTGTAACTGCGTGCTACAATGTGCGGCGAGAAAGAGGGTTTATAAAGGGAGGGTTTAGGGTTTAGGGTTTCTTCTTCTTCTTTTTTTCCTTTTTTTAAAAAAAAAACATAATATTAGATTTTTTTTTTCAAAAACAACGTTTCAAAATCCGAAGGGAAATCAGATGTTAAACCTTGGGTGAGGAAAAGTGTGTGATTTTCAATTGTTTTGGTATGACAAAATATTAAATAATTTAAATTGCTAAAACGCCCTTCGAGCTTCTGAGCTCTGGATCGGACGAGATAAGGTTTGTCACCGGATCCACCCCATCCCCACTGCTACTGAGACCCTAAAATCCCGAAAAATCGGGTCGGGTCATTACAAAACTTCACCATCTTAATTTGGTCCTTTAAATCCTTCATTCATCCATCTCCAATTACATTATAAGTTAACCACTAAGTCCACCAAATGACCAATAGTGGGGTTTGGCCATACTACATGGCCGAACCTTACCAAACTGATTTTTGTCCCTTTTTTCATCATCTTTGATGGCTGATTATTTACTTATACTAAGTCCATAGATAAACATATGTGATTCTTAAATCAAAAACATATAATCATCCATAATTTCCAACCATGTTCTTACTCCAATTAACCCATAAAAACAGTCCATGGGGTTCGGCCATACACATGGCCGAACCCTATGGTTCTCTTGACTCAATCATTCCATCATTTATCCATGGTTTATGATCAGCAACTTAACCATATAACAACATGGTTCGACCATGCAATAGCAGATCCAAAATAGTAACCTTATCTCCATTTAAAAACCCTTCAAACCTTCAAAACATGGTATGATTTTTATCTCTCAAAAACTATAAAAATTACCAAGTCTTTTCATGAGGTTCGGCCATCCCAAGTGGCCGAACCCTATGATCCATGTTTTACCCTTTTTAAACAGCATAATCCATGATCTAAACCCTAGATAGATTTGGCCATACAATGGCCAGATCATATTCCCTTAACCAATTTATTTAACAAGGGTTTATAGTGCACTTACCAATACCGCGACTCCTCCGGTTCTTTCACTCTTTCTTGACCTTCTCCTTCCTTAGTCCTTCCTTCCTCCCTTCCTTCTTGATCTTTAGCAGATCCAAACCTTGCTGGAAACCCCTTGAAATGGTTCAGCCAAATTATTGATTTGAGAGAGAGAGATAGAAATTTGGCCTTGGATGAGAGTGATAAAACCTTGATGCCAAACTCCTTTGCTCTATGTGTATTTTGTCTTGGTGGAGGGGTCAGCCAAGGACTGATTGGTGTGAGAGACAATCAGCCAGTGCCTTTGTCTTGGGGGATGGAGAACGACCAAGGGAGAGAGAGAGAGAGAGTGAGTGAATGGAGATGAAATTCTATCTTTGGTTAATCCACTTCAGCCTAAGGTTGGCACTACATGTAACTCCCCTCCCATTCATTTCCATTACTTATTTCATTTGGGGGTTTCATCCTTGAGATAAAACCCCTAAGGCACCAACGGTTTTTGGCTCTTGCCTACCCTAGATGCAACCTTCTTCAAGTGTGAATCCACTTGTAACTCCCATTTGCTTAATGCGTCCCTTGGGGTTTCATCCTTGAGATGAAACTCCCAAGGTGCCCAATGGTTCCCATGCATGTCTTGTTGTATACATTCCTCCATCATTCATCTCTCATTAACCTTGCATGTGAGAGTTTCATTTTGAAATGAAACTCCCATAGGCTCCAACGGTCATGTTTGAATTGGCAATCCATAACCGCCACCTTTCATTTACTTGCCCATGTGGGAGTTTCATCCATGAGATGAAACTCCTACATGCCAACGGTTTTGTGTCTTAACCCTTGGATCATTCAACTATCCAATTCCCCTTTAATCCTCATGCATAGACTAATCTCTCATGCAATTCCAACGTGCACAATGTTTAAATTGAAACATATCCTCTCCCTTATGTAACTCCCAAAACCGCCACTTACATTCATTATTATCTAGGAGTTACATGCATGGAATGACCTCTCCATGCAGCCAACGTTTTTCATTATCTTACACTTGAAATCAATACACTCCACTCTCATTCACACACTTCACTCACTTAAAATTAATTTAACTCCCTCAACTCAACCCATTCATTTAATTCAACTCAACAATAAATTCGACTCCACCTTTAAACTCAACTCATCCATTTAATTTGAGTTAACTAAATACTTGTTGGCACTCCCATTTAATTCAGCCTAACCCAATTAATCTTGAGCTCACCCAATGGTCAAACAAGTCAACCACGACCCATTGGGTCCCAATTGGGTCTTTTGACCCAAATAATCACCTTGACCCAATTAGATGTACATTACCCAATTACTTTAACTTGATCCTTATAACATGTGCATTAGGTCTTAATTGAACAATGGACCCCACAATTTACCCATCTAAGGTCATATCCTTTTAATTCATCATTTCAATGACAATTTTCGTAAATATTGATAAACTGAAAATCTGGGGTATTATAGTTATATATGATCGTGATATCATGCGCCTGCATGTTTGTGTGGGGTGGGTGTGTAATAGCCCGGATTTTTAATTCAATAATATATTGGCTATTATTTGATTTAATTGTGAAAAAAATAAGAATTATAGATGGAGTGGATGTTAGATGGATCAAAATTGGGACAATGGCCCAAGTATGGTCCAATGGACCATGGGTAGGCTTGATTGTATTTAATTGGGTCAATGATGGTCAATTGTGTCAAATGCCCAATTGGGACCCAATGGGTCAAGATGGTTTGAGCATTAGAGAAAAATTGGGTCATGGATCCAATTGTGATCAAAGGCATGGGGTCCATCTTAATTGCAAGTGTAGGAATGGAATTATCCAAGTGGCATGGCCAAGTGGGGTCCAACTCCACTTCATCAAGTGAGGTGGCGTGTGGACCAAGGCACTTGTGGGGCCGACCACTATGGTTGACTTGGTCAACCATGGGTGGGTCAAAGATAAATTAAAGGAGATTAAATATAGTAAGTGGAATTAAATTATTTGATTGCAATGACCTAAGTTAGGTATCAATTTAAATGAATGAGTTGCATTACATGTAGTGAGTTAAATGGGGGTGAGTCACCTAGATAATGGAGTGAGTCAAGAGGATTTCTTCATCCCATTTAATCTATCAAAATCGTTGGGATAGTGTGGAGTGCCATGTGGAAGGCATGCTCCCCCCTTGGCTAGACAAAAAGCTTAGGTGGAGAGCATGCATTGGCCAAAAAAGAGGTGGTCGTTCCACCTCATCCAAACCACCAAACCACCCATGGTAAATAAGCCAAAACCGTGGGCCATGAGGGGTTGGGCGTGCCATGTGGAGGGCATACACCCTCCATGGCTAGACAAGATCTTTAGAAGGTGGACATGCTAGGGCATGCATTGGTTCAAGGAGAGGTGGTGGTTCCACCTCATCCCAACCACCACCACCAATGGATAAAGCCAAGACAAAAATCGTTGGGAGGATAGTGGTGGCCATGTGGAGGGTATGAAACCATTGGTTTGGTCAATGGGCTCATGGGGAAGACTCCACCTTGATGAGGGTGTAGTCTAACCCAAGCAACCCAAGACAAGATGGGAAAAACTAGGGTTTTTCCATCTCATTTCTCATCTCACTCTCACCCTCTTTCCCTCCCTCTCCTAGCCGACCCTATCTCATCCAAGACAAAGAAAACACTTAGAGAAAGAAGAAAAATACTTAGAGAAAAAAATTGGATCTCAAGCTTGGCCGACCACCCTCTCATTGGACAAAGACTTGGAGTTTCATCTCACTCTCCTCCTCTCCCTCTCTCAAACCTACACCCTCCTTGGCCGAACCACTCTTCGAGATTTTATCTTGATCAATCTCACACATTTGCCGAAGATCAAGGAGGAAAGAAAGAAAGAAGGCTAAGGACCAAGAAGGAGCAAAAAGGAAACCGGAGGAGTCGCGGATCGGTAAGTGGTACTCAACAAGATTTTACTAATTTGAAGGAAACCTGAAATCCCATTTTTTGGATTAGAGAGTTGGCCAAAATATCATGGGCCATGGATTTAAAATCCATCGAAGAAATGGGGTAAGAAATGGACAAACCCTAATGGGTAAGTTAGGCTATGATTAATGGATATGATTTAGGACACTATGTATATAAGGCTTAAGCATGAAAAATGGTTAAGGATCATGGTTCGGCCCTTGCATGGCTGAACCCTAATTTTATTATGGCTAAGGACCTTGTGCATGTTCCATGAAAGGAATGGTGAATGATCAAGATGCATGGTTTGGCCTTTGCACGGCCAAACCCTAGGGTTTTTTGTATGAGAACCATCAAGGTAACAAATCATGGAAATATTTTGTTTTAGAGGAAATAATGAACGTAGGGTTCGGCCATAGAGGAATTTTAAGTGATTCTTAATGGGTTTAAAGGATGAAAACCATGGAATGTTGGTTAATGATTTTACGGTTTTGAATGGATGAATGTTAGTAATTTTTAAAGGGGTTTTAAATGAGGAAAATCATGGAGAAATGTTGATGATTCTTTATGGTCTCAAATGTTGTAAATAATGATGAACCATGGACCATGGGTTCGGCCATGTTGTATGGCCAAACCCCATGGAGAAAATATTAATGGACTTGAGCTATTTTGACCATGAAATGATGGAGGAAATGTTAAGGGATTATGGGTTGCAAAATATTGGACCAAAGTGCATTATTAAAGCCCCCCATGGAGGGACCTTATTTATGAACCTAATGTTACAAATGATTCACAAGGGGGATGAAAAATAAGACATCATGGGTTCAGCCATGGTGTATGGCCGAACCCCATGATCCATTTTTGGACATGGTAGGTCCATGCATGTTGAGGAAATTAAATGTTTAAGAAAGGGAATGATTAAGCTAAGTAAATGGATGAGTTATAATGGTTTTTACGTCATCATTAATGAGTCATTAATGGATCCATGTTTATGGATCAGTTATGGACATAGATATGTATAAATGAAAGGAGTGATTAACCACGGAAGGAATAATGGCAAAAAATGGAAAAATGGTGAACATGAAGGGACCATGGGTTCGGCCATGGTGTATGGCTGAACCCCATGGGGAGTGTTTTTGGAACTTAGGGTTTTATTAATGGTAAATGATGAACTTATGTGTATTTCGGTTAATGAATCAAAGGATGGTTGATCTTAGACTCACATGATTAAAATGATCTAAGGATTAAAAAGGGACCCAAAAACCAAATGATGAGGTTCGGCCATGTTGTATGGCCGAACCCCACTAAGGCATGTATTATGGACTTAGACATGGTTGGAACATGGGTTTGATTTGTTGATGTTTAATAAGGTAATGGGATCTCGCAAGCGGTGCGCGATCGGTGGTCGATCTTTGGACTGAAAACCCAAGGACCCGGTATTTAGACACTGGTAGGATTCCTACCTCATTGAAACCATGGATTATGTGTATATGTGAATATTTCACTTGAATTATTTTGGTATCAAATTATATGTCTTAATGATGGGATTTTGAATGCTATGGTGTTTACTATTATTACATAGCATGTTGCACTTGCACCTCATACATGGCATGGGAGGGATACTATGGAGTTGTGATGCCTTTATGAGGATTTTCCATCAAGAGGGATATATGATTGAAATGTAACCGGAGTCCACGCTCCGTCGGGGCTACCGATAAACAAACGTGGGGATACCTTGATGTGCATTATCCATCAAGAAGGGTACTATGTGTTTGTGATACCTTGATGAGGCTTTCCAATCAAAAGGGATACTATGTGTTTGTGATACCTTGATGAGGCTTTTCCATGAAGAGGGACACTATGTGTTTGTGATACCTTGATGAGGCTTTTCCATGAAGAGGGATACTATGTGATTGTGATACCTTGATGAGGCTTTTCCATCAAGAGGGATATTATGTGATTGTGGTTGTAACCGGAGTTCACGCTCCGTCGGGGCGACCGATAAACAAACATCGGGATAACTTGATGTGTTTTTTCCATCAAGAGGGACATTGTGTAATGATGATATGGATGATGGGTGAGACTCATGGCATATAACACCCATGGCATGACATTTACTTGCATGGTTTTGATATACTTATATCTATGTGTTTTGTTTATACTAATCCATGTGTTGACCCTACTCGGAGTACCTACTGGGCGCGTTATCTAACGCCCTACTTCTATCTTAGAAGATGACGCAGGAAATGTAGGAAGTGAAAGACGTGATCGGAGCCAAGCGTAGGAGCTTGGAGGAGCTAGTTTTATTTACTTAAGTTTTATTTTATGGAGATGTAATTTGAGTAGCTAGCTTGTTGGATTGTAATAATTTAGACTACTTGCTATGGTTTGGACTTTCATTTTGGACATTTTAAGTTGAGATATTTATCAATTAAGTGATGTAATTTCTTGCTATCTAAAATTGCTAGGATCGACTCTATTATAATTCCGCATTAAGTTTACATTCTGCAAGCTTACTTTCTACGTGTGTGTAAAACCCCAATTTCTCAATGAAGTGGAAAATTACCAAAATGCCCCTGAGTTATTAAATTATTTATTTTGTGATTTTAAGTAAGGAAATAGTAGGGCCCATTGCTCAAATTAAAATCATATGAGCACATTATGAGTGTTAAGCTTGATTGGATGGGTAATTTTCATCATTTGGGTCAAAAATGGCTAAATGGGTCAAAGGGCCCAAATGGAACCCATCGGGTCAAAATGGATGATTTGACCGTTTTGTGAATTTAAATTAAATGGAGTTAAGCTCATTTGATTGGAAATAAAGTAGAGAATAAATGGGTAGGCCTGACCCATATGCAAAAAACCGATTACAAATGACCAAAATACCCATAATTGGGTCATTGATCAAAAACAGGTCAAGGAGCTAAAAATGGACCCAACGGGTCGAGTTGACTATTGTTGACCGTGTGAACCCTCAAGGGAGCTCAAACACGAGTCAAATCAGTTGATTGGGACTGAGGTGAGTTGGAATTAAATCAAAAGGTGAGTTAACTCATGTGCATTAAATTAAATGCATTAAATGTGATGAGTTGGGTTGGAATAAAAATACCTTGAGTTGGGTGAGTCAAAATCGAAAATCAAGGGACTGTAAATCAGTGAGTTCAAGTGGGAATTGGAAGAGTTTTGCTCAGCTTTAACCACCCAAAACAAGTCCCACACGTTGGGGACTTGTTTGGGGTGAGTTCCATCATCAATGATAAATGAAATGCATAGTTTGAGGTGAGTTGCTTGGGAATCTGAATGCCTGCATGGGTAGCTGCCAAGGGGTTCCTTGGATGGCACCCAATACCCATTGGTTTGTGCGTGAATTGATGAGGGAGTGGAGGAGTTTTGGTGGCTGAATTACAAAAACAATGAGCACCCATGTGTGGCCGATTGTATCATTGTAAAAGCCTTACAATTCCATCTCTTTCTCCCTCTCTCCAATTGGTGTTCTTGGCTGGAACAGCAGAGGCTTTTGGTACCAAATATCCAAGCATATAACCAGCAAGGAGTTAAGGAAGCAAGGATTAAAAGACAAGGATCAAAGGCATAAGAAAAGCTTGGAAAGTGGTAAGTTTTTCCATTGATTTATGTTTAATAAAATGGGAAAAATAATACATGATTCGGCCATGTGATGGTCAAATCTATCAAGGGTTAAAGTAGGATTCTTTTATGCCCAATTAGATGGAAAACATGGATATAGGGTTTGGCCACTTTGGATGGCCGAACCCCATGAAATATTATGGTTAAACTTGATGGTTTTGTAAGATTTAAACCATGCAAGTATAGGACTGATTTTAGAGGTTTAAGATACATACTTTGGAAAGATTGAAAGCATGAATTTGAATGTCATAATTTGGCCATGCTATGGCCGAATTTGACAAGGGTCTAAACCATGTAAGAGATGGCTTGGTTTTCATGTTTTGGAAACATGAAAACCATGGATTTTGTGGACTGTTTTTGATAGTTTTGGAAATTAAAACCCTATGAAAATGGGCAAATTTTTGGAGGTTTGTTTGAAAGTTAAAACCTGATTTAATATATTGTTATTACATTATTATCTGAGGTCTAAAAACAGTAAACCTAACCATTGGGTTCAGCCACCATGGATGGCCGAACCCCATGTAAAAGGATGTTGGTGTTCATGTTGAAAAAACATGTAAACCATAGACTTTTTATGGACTGTTTTGGATGGTTTGTTTGAAAGTTAAAACCTGATTTAATATATTGTTATTACATTATTATCTAAGGTTTAAAAACAGTAAACCTAACCATTGGGTTTGGCCACCATGGAGGGCCGAACCCCATGTAAAAGGATGTTGGTGTTCATGTTGGAAAAACATGTAAACCATAGACTTTTTATGGACTGTTTTGGATGGTTTGTTTGAAAGTTAAAACCTGATTTTAATATACTGTTATTACATTATTATCTGAAGTTTAAAAACAGTAAACATAGCCATTGGGTTCGGCCAACATGGAGGGCCGAACCCATGTAAAAGAGGGTTGGTTTTCATGATTGGAAAACATGGAAACCATAGACCTTTGTGGACTGTTTTTGGGAGATTTTTATGTGATAAGGTTACTGATTTTGGGTTGGCCATGGGATGGCTAAACCATGGGCTTAATATGGCTAAGGGGTAGAGCCAATTAGTATTTAAACAAAGGACATCATTGAGCAAAGAACCATAAGGGTTCGGCCATGAGTATGGCCGAACCCCATGGACTATTTTCATGGGCCATTTTATGGATGTATGTGTGATTAAAAATGGAATCATGTTTGTTGTTTTGGTCGTCCAAAACATGACTGAACCATGTTAAGGTTACGGTTAAGGTTATAGAATTTCATCAAGGTATTAGTGGCAATGGCAAATCTGTGAATACAAGCCAAATGAAGAGATTGATCAAAAGTACTTATAAGATGTTTTAGATCTCATATGTGAATGGACATGTAAATAAGATTATGATTGACTTATTGTTGCATAATAAGGTACCGAAAGTTGAACGACGAACGAGTCGCGACCGGTTAAAGCCTAAGAAAGAACGAAAGCTGAAGTGATTCTTCAGTAGGTTTCTTAGCTACTTGTAACCACGGTTTTTTTCCAGTTTTCTTATGATACTCTTGTTTTAATATATGTGTTTCAAATGATATATTATGCATTAAAAAATGGCATACAGGCATTGGCATCTTATGCATAGGCATGGGATAATGAATGAAGTTCTACAATGATGGCTACGAATGTACATGATGGGGGTTGCTCATTGCATGTACATATTGTATAAAAGAGATGAATGTTGTTGTAATTTACCTTGTCGGTGCAAGGCACGTCAAGTGATGGCTACGATGGTACATGATGGGGGTTGCTCATTACATATACATATTTTATAGAAGAGATGAAAGTGTGTTGTAATTTACCTTGTCGGTACAAGGCACGTCAAGTGATGGCTATGAAAGTACATGATGGGGGATGCTCATTGCATGTGCATATTTCATAGCATCGTTTTATCTGTTTTTAGTGACCATGTATTATGATATGTATATGCATGTTTTATATGCTAACATGTGGTAGCCCTGATTCGGGAACCTACTGGGCGCGTTGATCTCACGCCCTAATTCTATCCTTAGAGGAGATTGTAGGTACAAGCAAAGGGAAAGGAAAGGTCATTGACCGGGAGGGGAGCTAAGCCTAAGTGCTTTAATGATGGATTTGGATTACGTTATATTACTGTCATTTGAATACTTTTGTTGGACATGTAATAATTCGTTACTTGCTATGGTTTGATTAGGTTGATAACATTTGGATGGTGGATCTATGATAAATAATGTTTAGGACTGTTACTTGCTATCTCGTCTTTCTATTCCGCAATTAATCTGGATTATTCTGCATGTTGATGTTAGATCCATGTGTGATTCATTATCATGGTCTATTCCATGTACACATGGGTGGCCAGTTAAGGTTCAGACTTGGGTAGTCTGAACTTAACTCGCGTCGTGACGCCGCCCGCTCTCTTTCGATGTTTTATTATTACTTTAAAAAAAAAAAATTAGACTCTGAAATTCTCGGAAAGGGCGGGGCGTTACAGTGTGAACTGTTCTCGTGGACTTAGTTCCACGCACACATAGGGTTGGCCAGTTAAGGGTCGGGCTTTGGAAGCTCGGACTTAGCTCTCTTCGTGACGTCCCACGCTCTTTGTCTCTTTTTTTCTCAAAAAAAAAAAAAATAGACTCTGATTTTCGGCATAGTGAAAAGGGGCGGGCGGTTACAGGGTGGGGGGGTAACCCACAACGGACATCGAGTCGTTGGGTGTCGAGACGGAGGAACTATTGACATGTGTATATGTTTATGATGATGCGGTGAGTTTGGTTGTTGGGAGGACTTCCCTATTAAGCCTCGGCGGTCGAGACCCCCATATGGAGATGCGGGTTTCCCAATTGCGTTCCGGCGGTTGAGGTACCTGCCCTTGAGATTGGCTTCCTCATTATGCTCCGCGATCGAGGCCCGCACAGGGAGATGAAGGCTTCCCCATTGCATTTCGGCGGTTGAGGCACTTGTGTATTATGAGGTCTCCCATTTGTATTGGTAAAGGGACCGGAGTTGGAGGATGATAGTTGCTAGTTATGGGGATGACGTTTCTGATTAGTCAGTAGGACCACTGATTAGTTGTATAATTGAGCACTCTTGTACGTAGAAATTCATTTTATTACGATGTCCATTATTCCTCATACATGTGATATATGTTGTCGCTGACATGTGATATGATTATTCCCTTCACTGGGCTAGTTATGTAACGCCCCGCCCTTTTTCACTTGTTAAAAATCAGAGTCTATTTTTTTTTTTTTTTAAATAAAGAGTGAGAAGAGAGCTGGACGTCATGAAGCGAGTTAAGTCCGAGCTTCAAAAGCCCGGCCCTTAACTGGCCAAACATGAGTGTGCGTGGACTAAGTCCACGAAAAACGGTTCACACGCAATAAGGCTATACTTGTGGAATAAACTTAATGCACAATTATAATAGAGTTACTAATCCTATCCATTTTAAGCAAGGAAGACCATCACATAAATTAATCTTAAAATGTCCAAAATTAAAACCAAACCATAGCAAGATAGTTCTAAGTTATTACAGTCCCAAAATGCTAATTACTCAAATTACATTTTCCAAAATCAAAAAGCAAATAAAATAAATCTAGATCATCCAAGCTCCTAAGCTTGGCTCCGTTCACGTCCTTCGCTCCTTCCATTCCCTGTGTCATCATCTAAGGTAGAAGTAGGGCGTTATACAACGCGCCCAGTAGGTATTCTGAATAGGGTCAAACACATGGGTATAAAAATCACATAGATATATAATGTCAAAATTATGCAAGTCAATGCCATGCCATGGGTGTCATATGCCATGATTCTCACCCATCAACCATATCACAATCACATAAATAATCCTCTTGATGAATAATCCACATCAAGGTATTGTCATGACTCCCCACGTATGCCTTATCGGTCCCACCAAACGGAGCGTGGACTCCTCATTCATTTCATACTCATAATCGAAATCAGTTCAGATCCCTTCCCACGTTTATCGGATACTCAAATGGAGTGTGGACTCCCCTTATAAGTTCCCTCCCGTGCCATGCATGAGATATGAGTGCATCATGCCTTTTCATATTACACATATACTACTGAAATTCCATTCCTTTAAACATAGCATATTGATACCAAAAATAAGTCATAACACATAGGAATAAAAACCATTCATACACATAAATCTAGTGTATCAACAAGGTAGAAATCCTACAACCGTCCAAATGTCGTGTCCTTGCGTTATCGTCCAAAAACCGATCACCGATCACGTCAAGATGATCGTACACCCGTGTGAAATCCCTTTACCTTATTACAATTAACACATATACATACATCAACTTTGTGATCCATTTGATTTCCGTCAACCCCTACATCATTCCATATTCTTTTTTATTTACGCTCATGGTCCTTAAGCAAGTTAAGACCACCAAGGGGTTTCGGCCATACATTAGGGCTGAAACAATGTTCAAGTACACAACAAAAACCCACCAATGGGTTTCGGCCATACAACATGGCCGAACCTCATTTTTATCTTCTTGGCCCTCTTTTTAGTCCTCATTCATTTTAGACAAAGCGCATTGTTCATTCTTTGATTCTTTAATCCACTAATATTCTATAGTTAAACATTTAATTTCTTAAACATACATAGACCCACAAAATGATCCATAAAAATGATTCATGAGGTTCGGCCATACAACATGGCCGAACCCATGATTCCTCATTTCCATCTTCTCCTTTCTTATCTTGTTAGTATATAATTAAATTATTTAAAACATATTAGGTCATAAAACTCCTCCATGGGGTCCAGCCATTCAACATGGCCGAACCCATGGTCTTTCATTTTCCATCCCCCCTTCATTTTAAATCATCATTTCTTTTCATTTCATATCACTGTGAGGATGGGTTCTCTTAAAAATCACATACACCATGTTTAGATCATTTCATGGGGTTCGGCCATACAACATGGCCGAACCTCATCCAATCTCTTTTGAATCCTCATATGGTCCTTATACATAAAATTTAGGGTTCGCCAATGCAAGGGCCAAACCATGATCTTTGATCATTCTCCTATGAAGTTTTATCCCTTATATTGAACATGCATAAGGTCCTCCATAAATCATGTATAAACATAGTCCTTCACAACTTCATTTGTATAACCCATCTTACCCATCAACAGGATTCAGGATTTGTCCATTTTTCAATCTCAAAGACCACATTTCGAATTTGAACAATACTTTGCTTTATGTTCATCTTATTACTCTTCCTTGGATGGATTTCAAATCCATGGCCTTATAACCATTTGGCCAATCTTTCCAAATCCGAAATGGAACCCCATGGTTTCTTATATTTTTAGTTACATAAGACATAAATCTTACCTTTTCCGCGTCTCCTTCGTTTTCTTTCGTTCCATCTTGCTCCTCTGTTCATCTCCTTCCTTAGTCCTTTCTTCTACCTCTTCCTTCTTCGGTTTCTCCAAGTTAGTGCCAAAATGGGAGAGACAGAGAGATTGAGAGCCTTCTTGATGTATTTGGCTAAAGAGTGTGGAGAGGGAGAGGGAGAGGGATTGAGGTGAAACCCTATGGGAGGGTTCGGCCTAGGGTTTGAAGATTCAGAGAGGGAGAGGAGGAGAGGGTGAGATGAAACAATCTCAACTATTTTGTCTAAGGTAGGATCAGCCAAGGGAGGCTTGGTCTTGTGTAAGCCCTTTCTATCTTGCCCTAGGGTTTTGGTGAGATGGAGAGAAGTTGAGATGGAAAAACCCTAACTCCTTTCTTGTCTAGAGAGGGTCGGCCAAAGAGGGCTTGGTCTTATGTAACCCTAAACTCCCAACCACCCCATCAAGGTGTGGTCTTCCCCATGTGTCCCTTGGCTAACCAAGAGGGCACATGGCTTACACTTGGCACTTTCCCTCTACCCAACGGTTTTGTGTCTAGGGTTTCCATGAGATGGAAATCCTGCACCTCCCCTTTGACTCACTTAAGTCCTTTCATCTTCCATGTGACTCACCACATATTAAACTCACTTCATTTAAATGAAACTCATTCCCCTAACTCAAGCACTTGAATTCATTTCCATCTAACTTAGGTGATTTTAATTAAATAATTTAGCCCAACTCAGTTCACTTGACCCTCTTGAATTCACCCATGAACTCACCCATGGTTGACCAACTGAACCATGGTAGCTGACCCCACAAGCTACCTTAGACCACTCGCCCCCTCACTTGATGAGGTGAACTTGGGTCCCACTTGGCTATGCCACTTCCATGTCACCTCCTACACTTGCCACCTCACTTGATGTGGTGGATCCCATGTCTTAGGTCCTAATTGGGTACATGATTCGATTAAATAAATTCTTCTTGACCCATTTACCCTAAACATCAATTCATCTTGACCCAATTGGTCACAATTGGGCATTTGACCCAATTGACCACATTTACCCAATTAATTAGAATTAACCCTATCCATGATCCATTGGACCATACTTGGGCCATTGCCCCAATTCTTATCCATCTATAAATCTTAAATTTTAACAATTAAAATAGAGAATAGCCAATATGAATGCTTGTGTCTAGCGTTTCTTTTCCTCCTCTAGAAAGTAGTGCTCCAGGAACATTGTGGAAAACTGGTCCCATGTCATCTCAGTCCTTTCCCCTTTCGGAATCTGTGCCCGCTGTCGTCCAATCACTTCCCACCATTTGCCAGCATCATCAATCAATTGTGAAGTAGCCAGCAATATCTTATCTTCGTTACCGGTGATTTTCAACAATGTCATGATCTTGGTGATGTTCCTCAGCCAATTCTCCGCTCCGGTAGGTCTTTCTTTCCCTCTGAAGTGAGGGGAACACTGCTACTAGAAGTCTCTAACCATACTTCGATCATGGGCCTCATGGGTGGTCGCATTTCCATTGTCGTTCATATGTTGCTATAGAACGGAAGTGACCACAACTTGTACCAAGTTCTGCAGCTCAGGAGCTACCACTGGAATGTTCACGCTATTCTGCTCCTCCTCCCGGTGTGGTTGCTGCACCTCTTCATCTACATGGGGTTTTGTCGAGTTCTTCTTCTCGGAGGCATTTTCCTAAGTCATTGAAACATCGTTGACTTAGCTACTTCGTAAAATATCATATTTACGTACTTTGGGGAAATTACCAAATAAGCATCTTTGTATTTCTTTGTTTTTTGGGGAAATTTTCTTAAGTATCAAGTGTTGTTTCTCAATTTGGGGAAATGCTGATGTTTTCTTATTTCGAGGAAATATCTCCTATTTTGCTATGTTTGATAAATCCATCATTGTTTCTCAATTTGGGGAAATCCTGTTGTTTTCTTGTTTCGGGGAAATATCTCGTAGTTGTTATGTTTGATAAATCCATTTTATAGTGATTGTCCTTCCCTTGCTATCATTCCTTTTTCATCAAGTGTTGCTCTCAGATTGAATGCTTCAGTCTGAGTCTAACAAAGTAAATTAATCCGGCCCCCGTGCAGCGGACTCCGAAGAGTCGGTTAGTTGGGATTCTTATCTTGTCAGTGAGACATGATGCTGTCTTAATCTTACTTCTAAAGATTCATACTTCCGATTTCGCTCTAATACCAACTGTAACACCCCGCCCATTTTCACTCACCGAAAATCAGAGTCTATTTTTTTTTTTTAAATAAAAAGTGAGAAGAGAACGGGACGTCACGACGCGAGTTAAGTCCGAGCTTCCAAACTGTAATGGCCCGGAATTTGTAAATAAATATATATGTGGCTATTATTTATTTTAATGGTGGAAATTGGAAATTTGATTGAATAAATGGTGAATGGATCAAAATATGGACAAAGGCCCAAGTATGGCCCAATGGACCATGGATTGGATTTAAAATCATTTAAATGGTCAATGATGGTCAATTGGGCCAAGGATGGTCAAATTGGGCCCAATACCCATTTGGGACCCAATGGGTCAAGATAATGTAAGCTCTAAGGTAAATGGGTAAGGGTGAATGTAATTGGGCCATGGACCCAATGGTGATCCAATTAGTTGGAATGGATTTAATTCAAATTAAATCACCTAAGTTGGTGATGAATTGACCAAGGTGACATGGCCGATTGGGACCCACCTCCACCTCACCAAGTGAGGTGGCGTGTGGACCAAGGATTGGTGGGGCCAGCCACCATGGTTGAATTGGTCAACCATGGGTGGATACATGGAGGGAATTTGAGGGAATGGAATTAGGTTAAGTGGGATTAATTAACTTAAGTAATGATCTAATTAATTAAATAATTAAACTAGTTAAAAAGTGGTCAACTGTTCAAAATTGGATGACCAAACCACCTTATTTTCAAAGGCCAAAACCGTTGGCTAGTAGTGGTTTATCCCAACCACCACCATAAAGCATGAAAAGCCCATGCTTGGTTGGTGGGAGGAGTTAATGTTGGAGTGTATCTTAATCAACTAAGGGATAAGATGACTTTTCATCATCTCATTCTCTCCATTTCACTCTCTCCCTCTCTTGCTCTCTCATTACCGTCCCCCACACCAAGGATAAGGAAAGAATAAAACCAAGAAGAGAAGAAGAGAAGAAATGAGAAGTGCAAGCTTTGGCCCATCACTCCAAGACCAAGACCTTGGGTTAGTTCTTCCCATCTTCTCCTCCTTTTCCTCTCCCAAATAAACTCCATCTTAGCCGACCCAAGCTTTGATGTTTTTCAATTGATCAAGCTCATCTTGGCCGACCAATCAAAGAGAATAAGAAAAGAAAGGGCTAAGGAAATCAAGAGGAGAAAGAAAAGCCGGAGGAGTCGTCGGATTGTAAGTAATTCTTAAACAAGAATTTTACATTTTAAGGGTTAAGAGGTAATTATGGAACCCATTTCTTGGATTGGTTGGTGGCCAAATTGTCATGGGCCTTGGATCTCAAATCTATCCAATGAAAGGAGGAAGAATGGGCAAACCCTAATGGGTAAATTAGGTCAAAAAAATGAAGGATGCATTAAGGATTTTATGTATTAAAATTTACTTAAGCATGGAGGTATGTAATGTTGGAAGAAATTATGGGCCATAGGGTTCGGCCATGTAGTATGGCCGAACCCCATGGTAAGTGATTTATTAGGGTTTTAAAAAATGAAAGCCATGGAAAGATGATTATCATTTTTAGAGTTTAGATGATTAAATGTAGTGATTTTAAATGAGGAAATCCATGGGAGATGTGAATGGTGTTCATGGCCTCAAAAGGCATGAATGGATAATGGACCATGAACCATGGGTTCGACCATGGTGTATGGCCGAACCCTATGGTGATGTAATGGTGGTTTTAAATGGGTTTAAGAGGATTAGAAAATATGGAGTAATGTGTTAATGAATTGGAGGCTTAAAAGGGTCAAATGTTTGTAATTTTTTAAGGGATCTTAGTGAAGAAAATCATGGAAGGTACTAATGAATTTTAATGGCCTCAAAAAAATGGTAGATGGGAATGAAACATGAACCATGGGTTCGGCCATGGTGTATGGCCGAACCTTAGGGTGATGTGTGTAAATTTAAAGGGTGTAAGAAGAGGGAAGAATGATTAAGAATGTTGATGGGTTGAATGGATTTTTAAGCATAGTTTATAAGGTTTTAAAGGAGTGGAAATAATGTTTTAAAAATAAAACAAATGGAGAGATTTTATGGAGGAAATGCTTCTGAACACTATGGTGATGTATGTGTAATGATGATGAGTGTAAAAGATGGAAAAATAATGGAGGTTGTGTTGGTAGTTTTGATGGACCAAAATGTACCAAATTGATGATCAAAGATTGGTGATTTAAATGCATGATGGAAACTACCTCAAGGAAGGACTTATGGTGGGGCCAAATGGTGTATATAAACCCAAGTAAAAATGGGGAAAAAGACATCATGGTTCGGCCATGGTGTATGGCCGAACCCATGACCCATTTGTGGGTCAATTTATGGGTTAAATTTGGTATTATACATGTGAGTAATAAATGGGGATTAGGGTAATTAAGTGGCTAATTTGTGATGATGTTATGTCATGGCTAAGGAGTTATTAAGGGATCCAAGTCTATGGATCAATTGATGGGCTAAGTATAGGGTTATGCATGTGTTTAAATGAATAAGGATTAGGTTAATTAAATAGTTGATTTTAATAATCTTATGACATGGTTGATGGGTTGTCAACGGATCTAAGTTATGGATCATTAATGGATCTAAGTTATGGGTCAATTATGAACAAAAATGTACATAGTTAAGTGAATGATTAACCATGGAAGGGTAGTAGCAAAATCGTAAATAATGGCCAAATTCAAGAACCATGGGTTCGACCA
Organism: Chimonanthus praecox; assembly: GCA_022113865.1. Lineage (NCBI taxonomy): Eukaryota > Viridiplantae > Streptophyta > Magnoliopsida > Laurales > Calycanthaceae > Chimonanthus > Chimonanthus praecox. Next base: position 30,131,466 of record CM039093.1, on the reverse strand, counting down.
TGGTGTATGGCCGAACCCCATTGAAGATGATTGTGGACTTAGGGGCTCTAAGTAAATAACTTATGTGTGATTGATAAAGCCTAGGGTGCTGATTTTTAGACTCGCAAAATTAAGAAAATCAATGGATTAAGATAGGACCCATAAATCTAATTAGTAGGGTTCGGCCATGGTGTATGGCCGAACCCCACAAAGGCTTGGATAATGGACTTGGAGATCATTAAAACATGAGTCTAATTGATAATGTATAAAAAGGTACCGGACATCGCAAGCGGTGCGCGATCGGCGACCGAGTTTGTGGACGGAGAAATGTAAAGGAACGTTAGTCGATATTCGGTAGGATTCCTACCTTTTTATAACCATGGATTATGTGTTATGTATGGGTTTTTCCTTGATTTATTTTGGTAAGCATATGATTGTTTTAAGATGGGTTTTAGGGTTATTATATGTATATTGATGCTTTGCTTGATCTATTTTTTATAATCAAATTATATGTTTTATTGATGGGATTTTAAATGCCATGGTTTGTGCTATCATATATATTACATGGCATATGGCATCTACATCTCATGCATGACATGGGAAGGATGAAATGAAACCGGAGTCCATGCTCCGTCGGGGTGACCGTTAAACAAACATGGGGATATTTTGATGTGTTTGGATTCATCAGGGAGGTTACTATGGGCTCTATGATATGTTGCTAAGGTTATTCAAAGAAGAATGTTACTATGTGTTTATTATACCTTGATGATGGGTTTTCCCATTAAGGGGAGATGTTGTATTTATTATTGTACCTTGATGATGGTTCTTCCATCAAGGGGGATGTTGTATTTGTTATTATACCTTGATGATGGTTCTTCCATCAAGGGGGATGTTGTATTTATTATTATACCTTGATGATGGTTCTTCCATTAAAGGGGATATTCGTATTTGTAGTTATACCTTGAGGAGTCTTTGCCATCAAGGGGGACATTATGTATGGTTGAAAAAGGGACATTGTACAATGATGGTATGGATGATGGGTGGGACACATGACATAAAACACCCATGGCATGGCATTCATTTTATGGTTTTCATTATATTATACCTATGTGCTTGTTACCACTAATCCATGTGTTAGCCCTACTCAGAGTCCTACTGGGCGCGTTGTCTAACGCCCTACTTCTACCCTAACTGATGACGTAGGAGATGGCGGAAACGAAGGACGAGACGGGAGCTATGTAATAACCCTAATTTTTGATAAATATATATATATATTGGTATTTATTCATTTTAAATTGAAGTTTGATGTAATAAAATGCCAAATGGACCAAATTTTGGGACAATGGCCCAAGGATGGCCCAATTGGGCCATGGGTTGGATGAAATCCATTAAATGGGTCAATGAGTACTAATCGGGTCAACGATGGTCAAAGTGGGCCCGATAGCCATGTGGGGCCCAATGGATCAAAATCGGTTCAAACCCTAAGGTAAGTGGAAAAGGAGGGAATATAATTGGGCCATGAGCCCAATGGTTACCCAATAGACCTTGAATTAGAATTGGTTCATTTAATCGGGCAACAGTAAGTAATTGGGTCAAGATTAGTCAAATTGGGTCAAAGAGCCATATGGGACCCAATGGGCCAAGGTAGGTAAGCCCTAAGATAAATGGGTAAGAAAAGAATATAATTGGGTCATGGACCCAATGGTGATCCAATTAAGATAAATTAAATGGATTAGATAATTATAAAATTATCTAAGTTAAGATGTATCAAGATTAAGTGATATGGCCAAATGGGGCCCACCTCCACCTCACCAATTGAGGTGGCGTGTGGACCAAGGAAAAAGTGGGACCAACCATCATGGTTGACTTGGTCAACCATGGATAAATTTAAGAATGACTAAGGTAGATTAAGGTAAGTTAAATTGATTAAAATTATTGTAAAATTACCTAAGTTAAAATTAATGGAATTAATATAACATGGCCAAGTGGGGCCCACCTCCACCTCATCAAGTGAGGTGGCGGGTGGGGTAGGTACATGTGGGGGTCGTCCACCATGGTTGACTTGGTCAACCATGGGTGGATTTATTAGATAGATAATTGATGGAATTAAATTGGATAGAAATTAATTAACCTAAGTGAGGACTTAACTTAATTAATTAGGTTAATTAATTAAGGGTCAACATAGGCAAGTCAAAGAGGACATGGGAGCCATGCTTGGTGGTTGGGTCTCAACCACCACCACCAAAGTCAAGCTAGTGCATGTTGGTTGGTGAGCAAAAATTAATGTGGAGTCCAGGTTACTCCACCAACCTCCATCTCCTCCCCAACTAACCCATTTCACTCATCTCCATCTTCTCCACTCTCAAAAAAATGTCCCATGCACTAAGGAAAAGAGTGAAGAAAACTTAGAAGAAAAAGAAGAGAAGAAGAGAAGAAAAGAGGTGGAACCTTGGATTCACCACTTGAAGATCAAGAGCTACCATCTTCATCATCTTCCCCTCTTCCCCTCTCTCAACCTAACACTATCTTAGCCAATCCAAGCATGTCCCACCATTGATCAAGCTCATCTAGCCGATCAAACAAGGAGAGGAAGAAGAAAGGAGGCCAAGGAAGTCGACGGGAGCGACAAAGACCGGAGGAGTCGTCGGATCGTAAGTATGTTCTAAACAAGATTTTATTTTCTAGGAATATAGAATCCATTTCTTAGACTAAATGTGGCCAAAAACGTGGTGGGCCATGGATCTAAGATCCATCAAAAGATAAGATAAGAAATGGATAAAAAATGGAGGAATGGATTAAGAAATGGAAGAATGGAATTTTTAAGTCTTTATTAAGCATAGGAAAATGGAAATTTTGATGGATTGGATGGACCTTAGGGTTCGGCCATGTAGCATGGCCGAACCCCATGGTAAATGGTGATAAATTTATTAAGATGTTAAGGCTTAAAATTTTGGAGAATGGTTAATGAGAAAACATTAGTATTTATGATTTTAAATAATGGAAGGCATGGGGATGATCTAAAATCTTTGGATCTCTAAGGTTATATTACAGCATGGAGAGTATGGAATTTTAATGAATGGATGGACCATAGGGTTCGGCCATGTAGCATGGCCGAACCCCATGGTAAATAGGGATGATTTTAATTTGGATTTTTAAGGTTTAAAACTATGTTAGATGTTAATGTTTTTTTGGATGAATGCTAGTGATTATAAAGAGGATTTTAAAATGAGGAAGTTTCATGAAGATATGAATGGTTTTTCATGGCCTTGAAAAGGCATAGATTGGAATGAACCATGAACAATGGGTTCGGCCATGGGTATGGCCGAACCCTATGGTGTGATTTAATGATTTTGATGAAGGTAAAAAGAATGGGAAATTTTGGAGAGAGATGATAAATTTAAATGGACTTATTGAGTCTAGAAAGTGATGATTTAGTGATTTTAAAATGGATTATTTTTGGGACAAAACACGAGTCTTTGAAAATGGCATCCATAAAGGTGAACCCTAGAGTGGTGATTAGTGGTTTTAAAAAAATGGAAAATGGTGTAGAGGAATACTAGATTTTAATGGATTTATAAAAATGATATGTGAGGTTTTAAATGGGATGAAAATGGGGACTTGAATGGATAATTTAAATTCATTGGAGATTGGATGAAAGGGAGTAAGATGGACCCAAGAAAATGAAGAGAGGGTACCATGGGTTCGGCCATGGTGTATGGCCAAACCCATGATCCCTTTGTGGGCCACCTTGAGGGCCAAATGTGAAAGGGCATATGGAGTTAAATGTTTTTCAAAAATTAAACAATAGGTGGCTGATTTTGGATGTGTTATGGAATTATAAATGGGTCTAAGTTATGGATGAAATTTAGACTTAAAATAGACATAAGTGGGTGAATGATTAATCATAGAGGAGAGAGTGGCAAAATGGTAATTATTAGCCACTTTGAAGAACCATGGGTTCGGCCATGGTACATGGCCGAACCCTATGTGGATTAGAAGTAAAATTCAATGCAATATGAATGATGAAAAGAAATTTATAGATGCTGCGTTTTAGGCTCGCTCATTTGAATATTCGAAATGGTCAAAATCGAATTTTATGTATGTGATTAAACCAATGGATAATGGGCTAAGTTAAGGGCCGATTTTCGATTAACTTATAATGTAATTAAAGATCATTGAATGGATCTAGGGTTATAATTAGTTAAGAACTTAACCATGGATAATGTATGGACTAATTCGATAAATGTAATAAGGTATCGGGCGTCGCAAACGGTACGCGATCGGCGACCGGATTATCGAACGGGAAGCGTAACGGAACGCGACACGGTATTCGGTAGGATTCCTACCTTTTTGTAAGCGATGGATATGTGATGGTGTTTTAAATTATTTTGACTTGGCTTATTATGGATTTATGATCATAATTTATGATTTATGGGACTTGCACTATGATGGGTTTTAACTTACGAATTACATAATAGTATCATGGATTATATTTTAATAGTGTGCATCATATGACTATGTATGGTATATCGAATATGGTCTATCTATATACTACATAGCATAATGCACCTACATCTCATGCATGGCATGGGCAGAAAAAAATAAACAAACCGGAGTCCATGCTCCGTCGGGGCGACCGAGAATCAGACATGAGGATTGCCTGAGGGCTATAACCGGAGTCCATGCTCCGTCGGGGAGACCGAGAATCAGACATGGGGATAGCCTGAGGGCTATAACCGGACTCCATGCTCCGTCGGGGCGACCGAGAAGCAAACATGGGGAACAGGATATTGTATGATCATACGGATAATGGATAGGACACATGACATAAGCACCCATGACATAGCATTCATCACATACTTATTTTGTTGTATTTTATGTTATCGGTATGTGTGTATCACTAATCCATGTGCTAGCCCTACTCGGAGTCCTACTGGGCACGTTGACTAACGCCCTACTTCTACCCTAGCTGATGACGCAGGAGAGGCAGGAAGCGGTGGACATACCGGAGGCCAAGCTTAGGAGCTTGGAATGCGCAGTCCTAATTTATATTATGTTTACATTTTGGAGATGTAATTTTAAAGTAACTTAGCTTGTCGGGTTGTATAAATTTACATTTCTTGCGATGGTTTTAGATGTTACTTATGGACGATACATTTTGTGATATAATCACGAACATAGGGGTATTTTGGTAAATTCAATGCTGTATCTTCCCTTCTATCTAAAAACCGGTAGGATAGACTCTATTATCATGTTCCGCAATAATTATAATCCGCGAGCTTACTTCTTACGCGTGAACCGTTCTCATGGACTTAGTTCCGCGCACGCGTGGGGTTGGCCAGTTAAGGGTCGGGCTTTAGAAGCTCGGACTTAACTCGCGTCGTGGCGTCCGCGCCCTCTCTCACTCTTCTATTTCAAACAAAAAATAGACTCTGATTTTCGGAAAATGGGTGAAAAAGGGCGGGGCGTTACAAGCCAAGCTTAGGAGCTTGGGAAAGCGAGCTACTTAGTTTATTAAGATTTATTTTGGAAATGTAATTTGTGTAATGTAGCTCGTCGGACTGTAATAATGTAGATTTCTTACTATGGTTTGGTCTTTACTTTGGACATTATCATTTTGAGATATAATTATGAATTTAGAGGTATTTTAGTAATTTAAGAGCCGTACTTCCTTGCTATCTAAAACTGGTAGGATAGTCTCTATTATAATGCTGCGCATTAAGTTATATTCTGCGAGCTTACGTTTACGTGTGAACCGTTCTCGTGGACTTCATTCCACGCGCACGTAGGGTTGGCCAGTTAAGGGCCGGGCTTTAGAAGCTTGGACTTAACTCCCGTCGTGACGTCTCGAGCCCTTTGTCACTCTTTACTTCAAAAAAAAAAAAAATAGAATCTGATTTCGGTGAAAAAGGGGCAGGCGTTACACAAACAGCCGCCCTTAACTGGCCAACCATGCGTGTGCGTGGACTAAGTCCACGAAAAACAGTTCACACGCGATAAGGCTATACTTGCGGAATAAACTTAATGCGGAATTATAATAGAGTTACTAATCCTATCCATTTAAGCAAGGAAGACAATCACATAAGTTAATCTTAAAATGTCCAAAATTAAAACCAAACCATAGCAGGATAGTTCTAAGTTATTACAGTCCCAAAATGCTAATTACTCAAATTACATTGTCCAAAATCAAAACGTAAATAAAATAAATCTAGATCATCCAAGCTCCTAAGCTTGGCTCCGTTCATGTCCTTCGCTCTGTCCATTCCCTGTGTCATCATCTAAGGTAGAAGTAGGGCGTTAGACAACGCGCCCAGTAGGTACTCCGAGTAGGGTCAAACACATGGATTAGTATAAAAATCACATAGATATATAATGTCAAAGTCATGTAAGTCAATGCCATGCCATGGGTGTCATATGCCATGATTCCCACCCATCAACCGTATCACAATCACATAAATAATCCTCTTGATGAATAATCCACATCAAGGTATTGTCATGACTCCCCACGTATGTCTTATCGGTCCCACCGAACGGAGCGTGGACTGTAACACTTCAGAATCCCATGTTATTAATAATTACAGAATTTGCCATTTTAATTGTGAATTAACGGATATGAACCTTAGATGGGTAAGGTGTTGGCTTAATGGCCCAATTAGGACCCAACGGTTATGGTATAAGGTTCAATTTAAAGTAAATTGGTAAGGCACATTTAATTAGGTCAATGTTGCTATTTGGGTCAAAATGCCAATTGGGACCCAATGGGTCGTGGTTAACTTGGTTGACCACCAAGTGGGTTCAAGCCTAATTAAATGGGACTGAATTAAAATAGTAATGCAATATCTATAAACAAGGGACACACGCATACAAAAAAAATCAAGGAAGTTAGTCGACCAAAGTTTGTCCAAAATGGGCAACACGCCTAGATGAGTTGGATTAGGCAATTACATCCAATTGCTTAATCCAAATAAAGAAGATGTCTAAAAATTAAATATAGATTGCTTGACCGTGTGTGGGATTTGCACATTCAAGATGATGCGCTGGAATCTCTTTAAAAGGGGTCCTTCCTTCGTTAAAAATGGCACTAGGCAATTGCTAAATTGAAGGGGCGCATGGCATCTTCTAAATATAGGACCTATTGGAAGTTTTATAAAAGAGAGGCAAGGGGGGTGCACGGCATACACAATCAAAGAGGGAAGCCAGCTGTGTGAGAGATCAAGTAGAAAGAGGCTAAGGAAGAAAAGGATCGGAAGAACAAGGCGGAGCGAAGGAAAACCGGAGGAGTAGCGGAACCGGTAAGTATTTTGATAATTTTGTTTAAAGAAAGGAACCATAGGGTTCGGCCATGGTGTATGGCCGAACCCCATGGAAGAAAAATTAGGGAATGATTATGCTAATTTAAGGGAAGATGATGAACCATAGGGTTCAGCCATGTTGTATGGCCGAACCCCATGGAAGGACATTGGTTATGTTTAATGGATTTTTAAGGATGATAACTATGGAACATTATGTATGTTTTAAAAGGGTTTAAATGGAAGGTTGTTGGTAAAGAACCTTAGACCATAGGTTCGGCCAAGGGGTATGGCCGAACCCCATAAAGAATTATGGAATTATATTCATATAGTTAGATCATGGAAAGGACGGCAAAGTTGTAATTATAGGCTAAAATGAAAGATCATGGGTTCAGCCATGGTGTATGGCCGAACCCCATGAGGTCTTTTTATGGACTTAAATTGTTAACAATGTTAAACAATTGTGGTATGAGTGATGACCAAAGGGATGAAACTAAAGGACCATGGGTTCAGCCATGGTGTATGGCCGAACCCCATGGATAGTATTTTTGAATCTAAGTTGGCATGAAGGTTGTAAATGGTGAATGAATTATGTATGGATCACTCTTGGACTTGCGGTAGTAAATGATGAAGCAATTTTATGGATATTATGTTTACGTATATTTTAAATGAATGGAGGATGCAAGCATAGACTTATGTTTATGGACCTAAGATGGTGAACCATTTAAAGGAAAAGTTAGAAATGAAACATCAAGGGTTCGGCCATGGTGTATGGCCGAACCCCATGAACTTATTAATGGGCCATTTTTGGGTCTTTGTATAATTTAAATGAATGGTTTACCAAACCAAGGGATGAAGGGAATTATTAGGGCTTTATTTTATGAATTATGAATCATAAATGAATCAATGATATGGATCAGTTTTGGACCTAAACATAAGGTGGTGGAAACCATGGCAATATTGTAAATAAGTGAAAATAATGGACCATGGGTTCGGCCATGGTGTATGGCCGAACTCCATGGGGATTGTTTTGTGGACTTTGTTGTTATCAAGGTTAAGTAATTGTTGTATAGGTGATTAAATTTATGAATCAAAGATGGCATGATCTTGGATTTAATTTAAAGATCAAAAGACTAAATGAAAGGCACCAAATTAAGGAAGTGAGGTTCGGCCATGTTGTATGGCCGAACCCCACAAGTTGGGTTTATGGACTTGGACATTATTGCAAATCAAATGGGACATGGTTTTAATTGATTGATATATTATAAGGTAACGGGACCTCACAAGGAGTGTACGAACGTGAACGGTTACCGGAAGAAAACGCAAGGACACGTTAGTGGTCTTTGGTAGGATTCCACCTCTTTGAAACCATGGGTTTATGTACAATGTTTTTATCTTATTTTGATGAATTTACGTTGTAAAATGATATGTTTCAGTTGTGAAGTTTTAATGCTATGTTTACAATATAAAATAACATGTGTTTCATTAGCATCTCATGTATGGCATGGGGTGAATGTAATGCTCCGACCTTTTCCACCCTTCCGAAAATCAGAGTCTAATTTTTTTTTTTTATAAATAAGTAAAGTGGAAGAAAGCGTGGAGCGTCACGACGTGAGTTTAGTCCGGACTTCCAAAGTTTGACCCTTAACAGGCCAACCATACTTGTGCGTGGACCAAGTCCACTAAAATAGTTCACACGTACTCAAACTAATTTGCGGAATAAAACTTAAATGCAGAATAACAATAGGATAACAATCCTATTCCAAATGAGTTAGCAAAGTACATCCATTACTTAATTAATATTAACATAACTTAAATATCCAAACATTAACCATCCAAACCATGACAAATAAATCTACGTTATTACAATTCCAAATAACATAAACAACATATGGATTAATCATCCAAGCACAAATCCAAGCTCCAATGCTTGGCTCCAATCATGTCCTCGTTCCGTTCCCTTCCTGTGTTATCCACTAGGGTAGAAGTAGGGCGTTAGAACAACGCGCCCAGTAGGTATTCCAATTAGGGCTAGCACATGGGTTAGTATATAAAATCCAGATATAATATACCATATCATACTTATAAAACATCGTATCCAAAATCATGTATGATAATAGAGATCCAATCATACAGATGAAAACCAGAAACCTTGCATGATAATAAAGATCATAATCATACGATTGAATGCCATGCCATGCTATCATATGCAATGAGTCCCTCCCATCGCAAAACACATAGTATACTCATGATGGGACTCTCATCATCAAGGTATCTTCTTGGTGGGACTCTCATCACCAAGGTCGTAGAACATATGGTATACACTTGATGGAACTTCATCATCAAGGTATTCCTCCTGGTGGGACTCTCATCACCTAAGGAGGCCCCACAGTTGCATCACGGACATTCCGACGAAGTGTGGGCTCCAGTTGCATAACATCCCTCCCATGCCATGCATGAGATGCAAATGCCAACATGCTACAGAATATTACAAAACATAGCATGAAAGTCTCATAATTGCAACATATTGTTTGATACTAAAATAACTTATCAAACGTGAAATAAAATCATCAAAAGTACATAATACATATCCATGGTTTCAATGATGTAGGAATCCTACCAAAAGACTGCTCAAGTGTCCTTTGCTTCTTAATCCGGCAACTCGTTATGGTCTAGCACCGTTTGTGAGGTCCCGTCACCTTGTTTATATATCAACAAGTTAAACACATAATTTTTTGATTTCCAATTAATTCTAAGTCCCAAACACCAACTTGTGGGGTTCGGCCATACCGCATGGCCGAACCTCACCCACTTGTATTTGATCTTTCTTTTCATTTAATCAACACATTAGAACACCTCCAACTACAAACATACTTTGGTAGGGTTCGGCCATACAACATGGCCGAACCTTACCACTTTGGTTTTAATCCCTCTTTCAATTCCTTTGATCATTTCATTCCATATTTACAATATTGCCACTAGACTAACCCTTGTTTAATTTTTACTTAATAATCAAAGTCCACAACAATCCACCTTAGTGGGGTTTGGTCTAATAACATGGCCGAACCTCACCACCTTAAAATTAGTCCTTTAATCCTTCATACCTAATACTAATTATCAATCCATCCATTTTATTATCTAGTCCTTAACGATCCACCATTGTCACTCTATGGGGTTCGGCCCTATACATGGCCGAACCCTATAATTCCTATTATCCATCAAAACCTTTATCCATCAAAGAATGGTTCTCATAACCCCATCCATTGGAATATTTTGAGACCTTTTTAAAACAAAACACCATACATAGCACTTGGTGGGGTTCGGCCATACACCATGGCCAAACCTCACCCCTTTGGTTTTGGTTCTCCTTTTTGCCATTCTTTTTGATAAATCTTAACCATCCAAGTCTATCATTTTTCCATCTATGTTAACCCTTTAAAAACATCATAAAACCATCAATGATTTCTAAATATATTCTTAAATCCAAATACCCATAAAATGGTCCATGGGGTTCGGCCATGTATGGTTCTCTTGATTCAAACCTTTAATAATCATGTATGGTTTAATACCCAACATTTTAACCATAATTATAATATGGTTCAGCCATGCCATAGCCAACCTAAACATTAATCTTAACTCCAATTAAAACACCTAAAAACCTCCATAACATTGCATGGTTTTTAACTCTCAAAAACCATCAAAATAACCAAATCATTTCATGGGGTTCGGCCACTTTGTGATCCATGTTTCTACCCTTTTAAACATCATCATCCATAATTTAAACGCTTTATAGATTCGGCCATACAATGGCTGGATCATGCTCCCTTAACCAATTTATTTAACCAAATTTCATGGAGTACTTACCAATCTTCTTAGCCTCTCTTCTTGCCTTTGATCCTTCCTTCCTCCCTTCTTGCTCCTTTGATCCTTTAACCGATTGTGAGCTTTGATCTATGATGAAATCACCAAGGGCTGGTTCGGCCAAGGAGGTAGGTTTTTAGAGAGGGAGAGAGATGAAACTCAATGCTTCTTGAGATGTAAAATTCGGCCAAATGATGTAGTGTGCCTCTTTTATAGTATTTCTTTGAAATCAGCCCCAACTTCTTTCAATTCCATCCTTAATCCTTCTCCTTCCTTGATGCTTTACTGGTCCTCTAAAGGCAAAACATGGGAGAGAGTGGAAGAGAGAAGAGAAGAGAATGAGATGGAAATTCCCCAATGGAGGGGTCGGCCAAGGGGTGTGAAGTGCCCCTTGGTTGTACCCCTTTTATAATTAGCCTAAGTCCTTTCCCTTTCCCCTCTTTACTTCTTGGTTTGTTCAAGGTGTCCCTTGGCACTCCCAACGTGTACATCTTGGATTGTGCTTCTTGGGTTTCATTCCATGAGATGGAAAATCCTATCTCATTGTGGTTTGTGCTCTCCCATCAATCAGCCCACCTTCATTGAAGTTTAAGCATGGGCTACCTCTCCAACGTGTATGCCATTACTTGTCCTTGAAACAAGTTCAACCCCTCATGAATGTTGGTCTAACCAAGGAGTCCCATGGCTTAACTATGGGACACTTGGCTTAAGCTCATGCAATCCTTCCATCTCCCCAACGTTGGGCCTTGGGTTTCGATCATGAGATGGAAACCCTCCAAACTCCCAATGTAATCTTATCTCATTCCATTGAATTTTATGCATGGGATACCACTCCCAAGTAACCAACGTGTGGGACTTTGCTTGTGTCTTTGAAATCAACACAACTCCTCATCTTCTCACTTGACTCACTTGAATTAAAGGTCCCCATGGCTTCCAATCTAACTGTAACACCCCAATTTCTCAATGAAGTGGAAAATTACCAAAATGCCCCTGAGTTGTTAAATTAATTATTTTGTGATGTTAAGTAAGGAAATAGTGGGGCCCATTGCTCAAAATAAAATCATATGAGCACATTATGAATGTTAAGTTTGATTGGTTGGGTAATTTTCATCATTTGGGTCAAAAATGGCTAAATGGGTCAAAGGGCCCAAATGGGGCCCATCGGGTCTTGCTGGGTTATTTGACCGTTTTGTGATTTTAAATTAAATGGGGTTAAGCCTATTTGATTGGAAATCAAGTGGAGGAAAAATGGGTAGGCTTGATCCATATGTAAAAACCAATTAGAAATGACCAAAATACCATAAATGGGTCATGTTGTCAAAACGGGTGAAGGAGCTAAAAGTGGACCAACGGGTCTAGTTGACTATTGTTGACCGTGTGAACCCTCAAGGGAGCTCAAACACGAGTCAAATCAGTTGAGTGGGACTGAGATGAATTGGAATTAAATCAAAAGGTGAGTTAACTCATGTGCATTAAATGAAATGCATTAAATGTGATGAGTTGGGTTGGAATAAAAATACCTTGAGTTGGGTGAGTCAAAATGGAAATTAAAGGGACTGTAAATCATTGAGTCTAATGGGAATTTGAAGAGGTTGGCCCAGCTTTAACCACCCAAACAAGTCCCACACGTTGGGGACTTGTTTGGGGTGATTTCCATGATGTATTAAATGGGAATACATGGGATTGTGATGAGATGCTTGGGGATTTGAATGGCTGCATAGGTAGCTGCCAAGGGTGCCTTGGATGGCACCCAATACCCATTGGTTTGTACAAGAAGTTATGAGGGAGTGGAGGAGTTTTGGGGGCTGAACTACAAAAACAATAAGCACACAAGGTTGGCCATTTTTCACATTGGAAATCCAAGAATTTCCATCTCTCTCTCTCTCTCTCTCAAATTCGTTTTTCCTAGCTGGAATAGCAGAGGTGTTTGCACCAGTAGATCAAGCACAAAACAGCAAAAGAAAGGAAGAAATAAAAGGGAGAAACCAAGGACCAAAGGCAAAGAGAAAGATTGGAAGTTTGGTAAGTATTTATTTGTTATTTTGGTATAATAACATGGAGCAAATGGGGTGTGTATTGGCCATGGTTATGGCCGAATACACCAAGGTTTTAACCTTGATTAGTGGAGGATTTAAAATGGTAAAAATAACCATTGGGTTCGGCCACCATGAAGGGCCGAACCCCATGTAAAGAGATGGCTTGGTTTCATGTTTTGAAACATGAAAACCATGGATTTTGTGGACTGTTTTGGGTTTTAAATTAAGATTTAAATAAATGTTTTAGAATGGTTAAAAACCATGGATCTGAATGACATAGGGACTGAAATTTATATGGTCTAAAATCAGTGGATTAAAAGATGGAAATGGACCATTGGGTTCAGCCACTTAGCATGGCCGAACCCCATGGAAACAAATGGTTGTTTTTGATATTTTTTTTAGAAGTTAAAACCATATAAGTTAGGACTGATGTTAGATGGTTGTAATAGATTTAAAATGCATGTTTAAAGAGAGTTAAAACATGGGTTTGGATATCAGAAAAGGTTGAAGTTATGTAGTCTAAATCAGTAGATTAAAATTGGAAAAGATGGACCATGGGGATTGGCCATCTTGGATGGCCGAATCCCATGATATGATGTTGGTTTTTGGATGCTTTCTTTTAAAGATAAAACCTGATGTTAATATACTGTTTATACATGTTTATCTGAGGTTTAAAAACAGTAAAATAGCCATTGGGTTTGGCCACCATGGAGGGCCGAACCCCATGTAAAAGAATGTTGGTTTCATGTTGGAAAAACATGTAAACCATAGACTTTTTATGGACTGTTTTGGATGGTTTCTTTGAGAGTTAAAACCTGATATTAATATACTGTTTATACATGATTATTGGAGGTTTAAATAGAGTAAGAATGACCATTGGGTTCGGCCAACATGGAGGGCCGAACCCCATGTAAAAGAGGGTTGGTTTTCATGTTGGAAAACATGGAAACCATAGACCTTTGTGGACTGTTTTTGGGAGGTCTTTATGTAATAAGGTTACTGATTTTGGGTTGGCCATGGGCTGGCTAAATCATGGGCTTAATATGGCTAAGGGGTAGAGCCAATTAGTATTTAAACAAAGGACATCATTGAGCAAAGAACCATAAGGGTTCGGCCATGAGTATGGCCGAACCCCATGGACTGTTTTCATGGGCCATTTTATGGATGTATATGTGATTAAAAATGGAATCATGTTTGCTGTTTTGGTCGTCCAAAACATGACTGAACCATGTTAAGGTTACGGTTAAGGTTGTAGAATTAATCAAGGTATTGGTGGCAATGGCAAATCTGTGAATACAAGGCAAATGAAGAGATTGATCAAAAGTACTTATAAGATATTTTAGGTCTCATATGTGAATGGACATGTAAATAAGATTATGATTTACTTATTGTTGCATAATAAGGTACCGAAAGTTGAACGACGAACGAGTCGTGACCGGTTAAAGCCTAAGAAAGAACGAACGCTGAAGTGATTCTTCAGTAGGTTTCCTACCTACTTGTAACCACGGTTTTACCCAGTTTTTCTTATGATACTCTTGTTTTAATATATGTGTTTCAAATATATATTATGCATTAACAAATGGCATACAGGCATTGGCATCTCATGCATAGTCATGGGATAATGAATGAAGTTCTACAGTGATGGCTACGATTGTACATGATGGGGGTTGCCCATTGCATGTACATATTGTATAGAAGAGATGAATGTTGTTGTAATTTACCTTGTCGGTGCAAGGCACGTCAAGTGATGGCTACGATGGTACATGATGGGGGTTGCTCATTACATGTACATCGCTTATAGAAGAGATGAAGGTGTGTTGTTATTTACCTTGTCGGTGCAAGGCACGTCAAGTGATGGCTATGAAAGTACATGATGGGGGATGCTCATTGCATGTGCATATTTCATAGCATTGTTTTTACCTGTTTTGATGATCATGTATTATGATATGTATATGCATGTTTTATATGCTAACATGTGGTAGCCCTGATTCGGGAACTACTGGGCGCGTTGATCTAACGCCCTAATTCTATCGTCAGAGGAGATTGCAGGTACAAGCAAGGGGAAAGCAAAGGTCATTGACCGGGAGGCGAGTTGAGCCTAAGTGCTTTAATGATGGATTTTGGATTACGTTATATTACTGTCATTTGAATACTATTGTTGGACATGTAATAATTAGTTACTTGCTATGGTTTGACTAGGATAATAACCTTTGGATGGTTGATCTATGTTATTTATTGTTTAAGACTGTTACTTGTATCTCGTCTTTCTATTCCGCAATTAATCTAGATTATTCCGCATGTTGACGTTAGTTCCATGTGTGATTCACTATCATGGTCTATTTCATATACACATAGGTGGCCAGTTAAGGTTCAGACTTGGGTAGTCTGAACTTAACTCGCGTCGTGACGCCGCCCGCTCTCTTTCGATGTTTTATTATTACTTTAAAAAAAAATTAGACTCTGAAATTCTCAAAGAGGGCGGGGCGTTACAGTTGGTATCAGAGCGAAACGGGAAGTTGAATCATCGAAGTAAGATTAAGACGGTTTCATGTCTCACTGACGGATAAGAATCCCAACTGACCGACTCTTCGGAGTCCGCTGCCTGGGGGCCGGATTAATTTACTTCGAGTGACTCGGACTGAACAATCAATCTGAGAACGACAATGAAAGATAGCAAAGTAAAGTACAGTCATCATAATTGGACAAATCAAACGTAGCAAGGTAGGATGTACTCCCCTGGAATCCCCACACTGAGAAACAAACAATAGGAAATTAGAGATTTCCCCAGAAACAAAAGAAAACAGAGAATGTTGAATTGGTAATCTTCCCAAACAAAGTACATGACTTTATGCCTGATCAAATTCCCCTGAAAACCAAGGTTGGTTTATTAGAATTGTTGTTAAATATGCTTGTGTTCTATTGATATGATACAGATATGTCGAGTAATGTGGAGTACTCGGAATGGCACAGCGGAACTCCTAGCCATCCCATAGACTTGGTATCTGCTTCTAACAACACCGACGTAGAAGCTCAAGTGGCCTTCAGGAGGGACCTCCTGAAGAAGTTGAGATGGACTTAGCACCTATTGCAGAGGATTTGAGGGATGATATTCCTGGGATGGTGGAACCTCCTGAGGAAGAAGAGGAGGAGGATCTGGGATTTTTCTTTTATGAGGATCCGATGGAAGACTTTCCTATAATACTGGAATCGGCGGGGGAAGTAGATCCCTATGATACCTGTGAGTTGTGTAATCAGGACGACCACAACAGGTTGTATTGTCCTCATCCATTGGGAGTTGTATGTCCGGTTTGTGGACTACACGGGCATGGAGAGGCGAGGACTAATTGTCCTTGTATTGGAGGACCTGGAATAATCCCCTGTACGACATGTGAAGTATTGGGGCACACGGCGATGACGTGTCCTGATAACCGATTCAAGTTCGCTTTTGATGCGGAGTCTTCTACGGAAGACTAGGATAGGAAGTAATAGTAGGGGTATTAAAAAGAGGGTTATTTTTGTAAGGGGGTATATTTTGTTATACATAGGGTTTGTTTCACCCTACCCACCTTTGTACAAAGATGCAGTTTGAATTTATATAAATATGTGATTTCATGTTTTTATGAGGATTCATGGCATGTGTTGCATATTGTTAATGGAAACTAAGTCTATGATGTTTCCATGAATTAGGAATAAATGGCGCCACAGAAAAAGGTGGTAAAAGATCCGAAGGGAAAAGAGAAAGTTTTACAGATCGGACTAGGTGAGGGGGTGTCAAAGAGAAGGACTCGTCAGGACGATAAAAAGAAGGATGACGTGCTCATTATCACACCACAAGGGAAGGTGGTACCCCGACGCAAGAAGGCGTCATCGGAACCTGAAAGAGAGCCGTCCGTTCATGACAAAGAGAGATCTGTTCATGAACGATCTCACAGTGAGGAAGAGTCTCACCACTCTAGGCGGGAAGAAGAAGAGAGTGACCCTACATATCAACAGGACGAAGAGGAGGGATATGACTCGTATATCGATGCGAGGAGGATGAGAACAGTAACATGACTGTACCCTTTGTGCCTCCTGAACTGCACAGCCTGGTGCAAGCTGTGGTTACATCCGTCCTCCAACAACATTTGAACGGAGGGGGAAGTACGAGCGAAAATAATGACCGTAACATGGTCAGAGATTTTCAGCAACAGCGGCCACCTTACTTTAAGGGCAGAGAAGGGCCAGTCGGAGCCGAGAACTGGTTGGAGAAGATTTCCCACATATTGACTCTTCTGAACATCAGGAGTCATGCTCATAAAATATTATTGGCCACGTCACAGCTGGTAGATGACGCTGCCAAATGGTGGAAGGTGGTGGAGAAACAGCAGGCACTTGTGCCAAGAAGAGAAGGAGTTGCTATGACCTGGGAGCAATTCTCAGCGACATTCTTAGAGCGCTACTTTCCAGAGGAAGAAAGAGAACGACAAATTCAGGCCTTTATGACTTTGGTGCAAGGCTCAATGACGGTGGCTGAGTATCACCAGGAATTCCTCAGCCTGTCAATCTATGCATACTATTGTGGACACGGAATATCGAAAAGCTCGCAAGTTCGAGCGTGGGTTACGGCCAAACATTAGGGCCAGGGTAACCGTGTTCAAAGCAGCCACACTGGCAGAAGTGGTCAGCAGGGCCCATTGTGGAACAGGAAATGGCGGAATTTGCCAGAGTTGACAACCGCCGAGCTCCAAGTGGGAGGGGTGTACCAACCCATCAAAAAGTTCAGATCGAACTTCAGCAGACCCTCACCGTCTGTTGGATCAAGTGGGGGCTTTCGCCCCAACCAGCCCACTCAATCTGTTGCGGTCACTCAAGCATCTCGAGGAGTGAATACTTGCTTTCACTGTGATCAACCTGGTCACTACAAAAAGGACTGCCCAAAGCTCAACAGGTTGTCTAACTCAAGAGGATCATTTCGTCCGCCAGCTAGACCGGCATACTCCAGAGGAGGAATGCAGGGCCGGGGAGGTCGAAGGTCTAACCCTGCTGGAGCGGGAAGATTATTCACTCTAACTTCTCCAGAGGAAGAGGAGGAGGATCATCCTGTGATACAAGGTATGGGCGGTAGTGAGTAGCTCATATGCATATGCACTATTTGATTCCGGAGCATCACACTCCTTTATAGCTGCATCGTTTATTACTGCTACTGGTACATTAGTTCAAAGATTAGCCACAGAACTTACTATTGTATCCCCTGTCGGAGATTCAGCATTGGGACTTATTTGTACTGCGGTTAACACCGAATTAGCTGGACTCAGATTTGAGTTCAATTATTTAGTGCTGGACATGTCAGAATATGATATTATATTCGGAATGGATTGGTTGGCAAAGTTTCATGCCAACATCGACTGTTATGGTCGAAGAGTGACATTTAAGTCACCCGAGGGCAAGCAATATGTAGTTCGTGCAGATAAACAAAGTGGATTACAGGAAGGGGTTAAACCACGTGGTATTGAATAATATCACCATAAACAAAGCTCCAGTTACTGAACTTCCGGAAATTGTACAAGAATTTGTGGATGTGTTCCCAAAGGAACTCCCTGGTTTACCACCTATGAGGGAGATTAACTTCGAGATCAGGCTGTACCCTGGCACAATACCAGTGTCGTTACCACACATCGGATGGCACCAGCGGAGATGTCGGAGCTAAAGAAGCAGATTGATGAACTGCTTAGGCTGGGTTGCATCCGGAACAGTACGTCATCATGGGGAGCACCAGTGTTGTTTGTAAAGAAGAAGGACGGTTCACTACGGATGTGCGTGGACTACCGGAAGCTGAATCAGTTAACAGTCCGGAACAAGTACCCTCTACCCAGGATTGACGATTTATTTGATCAATTGAGGGGTTCTAGTCATTTTTCAAAGATCGATTTGATGTCTGGTTATCATCAAATCCGAGTTAGAGAGGAAGATATAGAAAAGACAGCTTTTCGGACGCGATATGGACTGTTTGAGTTCGTGGTCATGCCATTTGGACTCACAAATGCGCCGGCTGTGTTCATGGATTTAATGAACAGAATCTTCCGTCCCTATCTGGATCAGTTTGTAATCGTATTCATTGATGATATCCTGATCTATTCTAAGAGTCAGGAGGAACATGCAAAGCATCTACGGATAGTTTTGAATACTTTGAGGCAGAATGAACTGTATGCCAAGGCCAGTAAGTGTGAATTCTGGCTATCTCAAGTGAATTTCTTAGGACATGTTATATCTGAGGAAGGAATAGCCGTGGATCCGGCTAAGGTGACGGCCGTGAAAGACTGGAAAGCGCCAAAGAACGTAACTGAGATCCGCAGTTTCTTAGGATTGGCGGGTTATTATCGGAAATTTATTATGGATTTTTCCAAATTAGCGTCTCCATTGACTCGACTCACTCAGAAAGGAGTCAAGTATGAGTGGTCAGATCTGTGCAACCAAAGGTTTGAAGAGCTAAAAGACAGACTTATAACCGCTCCTATTTTGATTTTGCCGGAAAAGGGCAAAGGTTATGAAGTAGAATGCGACGCTTCGGGAGAAGGACTGGGGTGTGTCCTCAGTCAAGATCATCGTGTGGTGGCTTATGGTTCAAGACAACTAAAAATACATGAACGCCTCTATCCTACGCATGATCTTGAACTAGCCGCAGTGGTCTTCGCTCTCAAAAGCTGGAGACATTATCTTTATGGCGAGAAGTTTGAAGTGTATTCTGATCATAAGAGTTTGAAATATTTATTTGATCAGAAGGAGCTTAATCTAAGGCAGCGTAGATGGATGGAGTATCTGGCGGATTATGAGTTCGAGCTTCAATACCATCCAGGCAAGGCGAACAAGGTGGCTGACGCTCTTAGCCGTATATCACATGCATCCGTGGCATGTCTGATCAGAACCGAGTGGGAGATGTTGAATACCATTCGAGAGTTCAATCTATACATTACAAACCGTGGAGTTTTGCACAATTTAATCATACGGTCCAATATAGTCACCAAGATTGAACAAGAACAAAGAGCAGACCCGGAAGTGGAGGACATATGGGCCAAGATGTCTACTGGCACCATTGTACCGGAATGGGAATTACGACCGGGACAAGGTCTTTTATTTCGGGGAAGAACGTATGTGCCACAGAGTTGCAGGAAAGAGCTACTAATTGAGGCACATCAGTCCAAGCTCTCTATTCATCAGGGTAGCACCAAAATGTATCACGATCTAAAGAGGCATTATTGGTGGCATGGACTAAAAAGGGATGTGGCAGAATTCGTGGCACATTGTCTAACTTGTCAACAAGTTAAGACTGAACACCAAAAACCACCAGGGTTGCTCAAACCCTTAGCCGTGCCAGAATGGAAATGGGAACATATTTCCATGGACTTTGTATCTGGGTTGCCGAGGTCCTCAAAGGGTAATGACGCCATTTGGGTCGTAGTCGACCGGCTGACCAAGTCTGCACATTTCATTCCTATCAAGATGACGGATTCGTCTGAGACGTTGGGTCGGCGTTATATTAAAGAGATCATTCGACTACATGGCATTCCCCGAACGATAGTATCGGACAGAGATGGCCGTTTTACCGGCAGAGTATGGAAAAGCATGCAGTCAGCCATGGGGACAGATCTACTGACGAGCACCGCATTCCATCCACAGACTGATGGACAATCTGAAAGGACAATCCAGACCTTGGAAGACATGCTGAGAGCATGTATGTTAGATTTCAAGGGTGGATGGGAGGACCACTTACCACTGGTGGAGTTCTCGTATAATAACAGCTATCAGGCAAGCCTTCAAATGGCTCCATACGAGGCTTTATATGGTAGACCGTGTAGGTCACCGGTATGTTGGACAGAGGCAGGTGAGCCTGCATTGATCGGACCGGAACTAGTCGCAGAAACTACTGCACAAATTAAGTTGATACGTCAACACTTACTGACTGCACAGAGTCGGCAGAAAAGTTATGCTGATAAAAGGAGACGGTTTCTGAAATTTGAAGTGGGAGACTTGGTGTTTCTAAAAGTCTCACCACGGAAGGGACATATGAGGTTTGGTAAGAAAGGAAAATTGTCGCCAAGATATGTGGGACCGTTTTCCATCATAAGAAGGATGGGGGATGTAGCTTACCAATTAGCACTTCCATCGCAATTAGCAGCTCTACACGATGTTTTCCACGTGTCGATGCTAAGGAAATACAATCCGGATCCGTCCCATGTTTTAAATGTTCAAGATATTGAAGTACAAAGCGACGTGACGTACGTCGAGAAGCCGGTCAGGATAGTGGAGACCGAACAAAGAGTGTTGCGAAACAGCGCGATTCAGTTCGTAAAAGTGGTATGGGACCGTCATGGTGATGAAGAGGCCACATGGGAACTTGAGTCGGAGATGAGAATAGCTCACCCCGAGTTATTTGTGTAATTTAATTTGAGAACCCTACTTCACTCGATTTTCGGGACGAAAATTTTAAAAAGAGGGTTATATTGTAACACCCCAATTTCTCAATGAAGTGGAAAATTACCAAAATGCCCCTGAGTTGTTAAATTAATTATTTTGTGATGTTAAGTAAGGAAATAGTGGGGCCCATTGCTCAAAATAAAATCATATGAGCACATTATGAATGTTAAGTTTGATTGGTTGGGTAATTTTCATCATTTGGGTCAAAAATGGCTAAATGGGTCAAAGGGCCCAAATGGGGCCCATCGGGTCTTGCTGGGTTATTTGACCGTTTTGTGATTTTAAATTAAATGGGGTTAAGCCTATTTGATTGGAAATCAAGTGGAGGAAAAATGGGTAGGCTTGATCCATATGTAAAAACCAATTAGAAATGACCAAAATACCATAAATGGGTCATGTTGTCAAAACGGGTGAAGGAGCTAAAAGTGGACCCAACGGGTCTAGTTGACTATTGTTGACCGTGTGAACCCTCAAGGGAGCTCAAACACGAGTCAAATCAGTTGAGTGGGACTGAGATGAATTGGAATTAAATCAAAAGGTGAGTTAACTCATGTGCATTAAATGAAATGCATTAAATGTGATGAGTTGGGTTGGAATAAAAATACCTTGAGTTGGGTGAGTCAAAATGGAAATTAAAGGGACTGTAAATCATTGAGTCTAATGGGAATTTGAAGAGGTTGGCCCAGCTTTAACCACCCAAACAAGTCCCACACGTTGGGGACTTGTTTGGGGTGATTTCCATGATGTATTAAATGGGAATACATGGGATTGTGATGAGATGCTTGGGGATTTGAATGGCTGCATAGGTAGCTGCCAAGGGGTGCCTTGGATGGCACCCAATACCCATTGGTTTGTACAAGAAGTTATGAGGGAGTGGAGGAGTTTTGGGGGCTGAACTACAAAAACAATAAGCACACAAGGTTGGCCATTTTTCACATTGGAAATCCAAGAATTTCCATCTCTCTCTCTCTCTCTCTCAAATTCGTTTTTCCTAGCTGGAATAGCAGAGGTGTTTGCACCAGTAGATCAAGCACAAAACAGCAAAAGAAAGGAAGAAATAAAAGGGAGAAACCAAGGACCAAAGGCAAAGAGAAAGATTGGAAGTTTGGTAAGTATTTATTTGTTATTTTGGTATAATAACATGGAGCAAATGGGGTGTGTATTGGCCATGGTTATGGCCGAATACACCAAGGTTTTAACCTTGATTAGTGGAGGATTTAAAATGGTAAAAATAACCATTGGGTTCGGCCACCATGAAGGGCCGAACCCCATGTAAAGAGATGGCTTGGTTTCATGTTTTGAAACATGAAAACCATGGATTTTGTGGACTGTTTTGGGTTTTAAATTAAGATTTAAATAAATGTTTTAGAATGGTTAAAAACCATGGATCTGAATGACATAGGGACTGAAATTTATATGGTCTAAAATCAGTGGATTAAAAGATGGAAATGGACCATTGGGTTCAGCCACTTAGCATGGCCGAACCCCATGGAAACAAATGGTTGTTTTTGATATTTTTTTTAGAAGTTAAAACCATATAAGTTAGGACTGATGTTAGATGGTTGTAATAGATTTAAAATGCATGTTTAAAGAGAGTTAAAACATGGGTTTGGATATCAGAAAAGGTTGAAGTTATGTAGTCTAAATCAGTAGATTAAAATTGGAAAAGATGGACCATGGGGATTGGCCATCTTGGATGGCCGAATCCCATGATATGATGTTGGTTTTTGGATGCTTTCTTTTAAAGATAAAACCTGATGTTAATATACTGTTTATACATGTTTATCTGAGGTTTAAAAACAGTAAACATAGCCATTGGGTTTGGCCACCATGGAGGGCCGAACCCCATGTAAAAGAATGTTGGTTTCATGTTGGAAAAACATGTAAACCATAGACTTTTTATGGACTGTTTTGGATGGTTTCTTTGAGAGTTAAAACCTGATATTAATATACTGTTTATACATGATTATTGGAGGTTTAAATAGAGTAAGAATGACCATTGGGTTCGGCCAACATGGAGGGCCGAACCCCATGTAAAAGAGGGTTGGTTTTCATGTTGGAAAACATGGAAACCATAGACCTTTGTGGACTGTTTTTGGGAGGTCTTTATGTAATAAGGTTACTGATTTTGGGTTGGCCATGGGCTGGCTAAATCATGGGCTTAATATGGCTAAGGGTAGAGCCAATTAGTATTTAAACAAAGGACATCATTGAGCAAAGAACCATAAGGGTTCGGCCATGAGTATGGCCGAACCCCATGGACTGTTTTCATGGGCCATTTTATGGATGTATATGTGATTAAAAATGGAATCATGTTTGCTGTTTTGGTCGTCCAAAACATGACTGAACCATGTTAAGGTTACGGTTAAGGTTGTAGAATTTAATCAAGGTATTGGTGGCAATGGCAAATCTGTGAATACAAGGCAAATGAAGAGATTGATCAAAAGTACTTATAAGATATTTTAGGTCTCATATGTGAATGGACATGTAAATAAGATTATGATTTACTTATTGTTGCATAATAAGGTACCGAAAGTTGAACGACGAACGAGTCGTGACCGGTTAAAGCCTAAGAAAGAACGAACGCTGAAGTGATTCTTCAGTAGGTTTCCTACCTACTTGTAACCACGGTTTTACCCAGTTTTTCTTATGATACTCTTGTTTTAATATATGTGTTTCAAATATATATTATGCATTAACAAATGGCATACAGGCATTGGCATCTCATGCATAGTCATGGGATAATGAATGAAGTTCTACAGTGATGGCTACGATTGTACATGATGGGGGTTGCCCATTGCATGTACATATTGTATAGAAGAGATGAATGTTGTTGTAATTTACCTTGTCGGTGCAAGGCACGTCAAGTGATGGCTACGATGGTACATGATGGGGGTTGCTCATTACATGTACATCGCTTATAGAAGAGATGAAGGTGTGTTGTTATTTACCTTGTCGGTGCAAGGCACGTCAAGTGATGGCTATGAAAGTACATGATGGGGGATGCTCATTGCATGTGCATATTTCATAGCATTGTTTTTACCTGTTTTGATGATCATGTATTATGATATGTATATGCATGTTTTATATGCTAACATGTGGTAGCCCTGATTCGGGAACCTACTGGGCGCGTTGATCTAACGCCCTAATTCTATCGTCAGAGGAGATTGCAGGTACAAGCAAGGGGAAAGCAAAGGTCATTGACCGGGAGGCGAGTTGAGCCTAAGTGCTTTAATGATGGATTTTGGATTACGTTATATTACTGTCATTTGAATACTATTGTTGGACATGTAATAATTAGTTACTTGCTATGGTTTGACTAGGATAATAACCTTTGGATGGTTGATCTATGTTATTTATTGTTTAAGACTGTTACTTGTTATCTCGTCTTTCTATTCCGCAATTAATCTAGATTATTCCGCATGTTGACGTTAGTTCCATGTGTGATTCACTATCATGGTCTATTTCATATACACATAGGTGGCCAGTTAAGGTTCAGACTTGGGTAGTCTGAACTTAACTCGCGTCGTGACGCCGCCCGCTCTCTTTCGATGTTTTATTATTACTTTAAAAAAAAATTAGACTCTGAAATTCTCAAAGAGGGCGGGGCGTTACACTAACTCATTCAACTCATTAGCTCAACTCACCCAATTAATTCCACTCATTTAATTCACTTGAGTCAACTCCATTGTTTGATTCATTTTTAACTCAATTCAACCCCAAATCAACATAATTTAACCCAACCTTTGAGTTCACTTGATGGTCAACATGGTCAAGCTTGACCCATTGGGTCCCAATTGAACCTCTTGACCCAAATAGACGCCATGACCCATTTATATGTCAATTACCCATTTAAATGTAGCTTACCCATTTAAATGTAGTTTACCCATTTAAATGTGGTTTGTCCATTTACATATAGCTTACCCATTTTAAGGTAGCTTACCCATTTACATGTAACTTACCCATTTTAAGGTAGCTTACCCATTTACATGTAACTTACCCATTTTAAGGTAGCTTACCCATTTACATGTAACTTACCCATTTAAATGTGGCTTCACCCATTTGATTCTCTTGAAACATATACAACATCCGTTGGGTCTTAATTGACCAATTGACCCAATTATCAAGCCTTACCCATTCACTTCTAACTAGTCATATATGATCCATTGGGTCCCAATTGAACTTTTAACCCAATTGGCAATCTTGCCCAATTAAATAATTCTTATCAATTTATTTCCATTGATCCACATCTACGATCCGTTGGGCAATTGACCCAGCATTTACCCATCTAAGGTTCATATCTTTTTAATTC
Source organism: Chimonanthus praecox (assembly GCA_022113865.1). Classification (NCBI taxonomy): domain Eukaryota; kingdom Viridiplantae; phylum Streptophyta; class Magnoliopsida; order Laurales; family Calycanthaceae; genus Chimonanthus; species Chimonanthus praecox. The sequence continues at coordinate 30,105,538 of CM039093.1, read as the reverse complement.
ACCCTTTCAATGGCAATTTCCATATATATCCCTAGCTCAAAAATATGGGGTGTTATAGTGAAGGATATGTAACCGGAGGGGCCACACTCCGTTGGGGCGTCCGAAAAATCTATGTGGGATACCTTGATGTGCATTTCCATCAAGAAGAAACCGGAGGGACCACACTCCGTCTGGGCGTCCGAAAGACCTATGTCGGGGTACTTATATGTACTTGTGATGGGTGAGACTCATTGCATTTGACATCATGACATGGCATGGTTTATATGGTTTTGACATTATGATATTATTATATATGTTTTGTACTAACCATGTGTTAGCCCTAAATGGAATACCTACTGGGCACTTTGTTCTAACGCCCTACTTCTACCCTAGTGGATGATACAGGAAACGAGGGGAACGATGAACGCGAAAAGGGCCAAGCATAGTAGCTTGGATGCTTTTAGTTTATATTTTGATTAAGTTACTGATGGACTTGTAATTTGAGTAACTAGACTTCGGGCATGAAATAATTTAGATAATTTGCTATGGTTGGATATCTATTTGGATAATTATGTTAAGTTAATTATGATTAAAGACTTGATGTACTTTTCTTTCTAAAATGGAATAGAATTAAGTTCTATTATAATTCCGCATTTATGATTTTAATCTGCATGTTTATATTGTTATGTGTGAACCGTTTTCATGGACTTAGTCCATGCACACATAGGGTGGCCAGTTAATGGTCGGACTTTAGAAGTTCGTACTTAGCTCGCGTCGTGATGTCCCTCTCTCTATCACTCCTTTTAAAAAAAAAATAGACTCTGATTTTCGGAAAGCATAGTGAAAAAGGGCGGGGTGTTACATGGACTCTTCATTAATTTCAAACATCATAATCGGAATTAGTGCAGATCCTTCCCCACGTTTGTTTATCGGATACCGGAATGGAGCGTGGACTCCCCATATAAGTTCCCTCCCATGCCATGCATGAGATATGAGTGCATCATGCCTTTTCATATTACACATATACTATTGAAATTCCATTCCTTTAAACATAGCATATTGTTACCAAAAATAAATCATAACACATATCAATAAAAACCATGCATATACATAAATCCAGTGCATCAACAAGGTAGGAATCCTACCAACGTCCAAATATCGTGTCCTTGCATTTTCGTGCAAAAACCGATCACCGATCGCGTCAAACTGATCGTACACCCATTTGTGAAATCTCGTTATCTTATTACAATTAACACATATACATACATCAACTTGGTGATCCATTTGATTTCCATCAACCCCTACATCATTCCATATTCTTTTCTATTTACGCTCATGGTCCTTAAGCTGGTTAAGACCCCCAAGGGGTTTTGGCCATACATTACGGCTGAAACAATGTTCAAGTCCACATCAAAAACCCACCAATGGGGTTCGGCCATACAACATGGCCGAACCTCATTTTTGCTTTCTTGGCCCTCTTTTTAGTCCTTGTTCATTTTAGACAAAGTGGGTCCAACATTGTTCATTCTTTGATTCCTTAATTCACTAATATTCTATAGTTAAACATTTAATTTCTTAAACATACATAGACCCACAAAATGATCCATAAAAATGATTCATGAGATTTTGCCATACAACATGGCCGAACCCATGATTCCTCATTTCCATCTTCTCATTTCTTATCTTGTTAGTCCATAATTAAATTATTTAAAACATATTAGGTCCATAAAACTCCTCCATGGGTGGCCGAACCCATGGTCCGGCCATACAACATGGCCGAACCCATGGTCTATCATTTTCCATCCCCCCTTCATTTTAAATCATCATTTCTTTCCTTTTCATATCACTATGAGGATGTGTTCTCTTAAAAATCACATACACCATGTTTAGATCATTTGATTGGATTCTGCCATACAACATGGCCGAACCTCATCCAATCTCTTTTGAGTCCTCATATGGTCCCTATACATAAAATTTAGGGTTCGTCCATGCAAGGGCCAAACCATGCTCTTTGATCGTTCTCCTATGAAGTTTTGTCCCTCATATTGAGCATGCATAAGGTCCTCCATAAATCATGTATACACAGTCCTTAACAACTTCATTTGTATAGCCCATCTTACCCATCAACAAGATTAGGGATTTGTCCATTTTTCAATCTCAAAGACCACATTTAGGATTTGAACAATGCTTTGCTTTATGTTCATCTTATTACTCTTCCTTGGATGGATTTCAAATCCATGGCCTTATAACCATTTGGCCAATCTTTCCAAATCCGAAATGGAACCACATGGTTTCTTATATTTTTAGTAACATGAAACATAAACCTTACCTTTTCCGCGTCTCCTTCATTTTCTTTCGTTCCGTCTTTCTCCTCCGTTCTTCTCCTTCCTTAGTCCTTTCTTCTTTCTCTTCCGTTCTTCTGTTTCTCCAAGTTAGTGCCGAAATGGGAGAGAGAGAGAGATTGAGAACCTTTTTGATGTATTTGGCCAAAAGGTGTGGAGAGGGAGAGGGATTGAGGTGAAACCCTATGGGAGGGTTCGGCCTAGGGTTTGAAGATTCAGAGAGGGAGAGGAGGAGAGGGTGAGATGAAACAATCTCAACTATTTTGTCTAAGGTAGGATCGGCCAAGGGAGGCTTGGTCTTGTGTAAGCCCTTTCTATCTTGCCCTAGGGTTTTGGTGAGAGGGAGAGAAGTTGAGATGGAAAAACCCTAACTCATTTCTTGTCTAGAGAGGGTCGGCCAAAGAGGGCATGGTCTTGTGTAACCCTAAACTCCCAACCAACCTCATCAAGGTGTGGTCTTCCCCATGTGTCCCTTGGCTAACCAAGAGGGCACATGGCTTACACTTGGCACTCTCCTTCTACCCAACGGTTTTGTGCCTAGGGTTTCCATGCGATGGAAACCATCCATCTCCCCTTTGACTCACTTAAGTCCTTTCATCTTCCATGTGACTCACCACCCATTCAACTCACTTCATTTAAATGAAACTCATTCCCCTAACTCAAGCACTTGAATTCATTTCCATCTAACTTAGGTGATTATAATTAAATAATTTAACCCAACTCACTTCACTTGACCCTCTTGAATTCACCCATGAACTCACCTATGGTTGACCAAGTCAACCATGTTAGCCGACCCCACAAGCTACCTTAGACCACTTGCCACCTCACTTGATGAGGTGGACTTGGGTCCCACTTGGCTATGCCACTTCCATGTCACCTCCGACACTTGCCACCTCACTTGATGAGGTGGATCCCATGTCTTAGGTCCTAATTGGGTACATGATCTGATTAAATCAATTCTTCTTGACCCATTTACCCTAAACATCAATTCATCTTGACCCATTGGGTCCCAATTGGGCATTTGACCCAATTGACCACATTTACCCAATTAATCAGAATTAACCCTATCCATGATCCATTGGACCATACTTGGGCCATTGCCTCAATTCTTATCCATCTAACATCCATTCCATCTATAAATCTTAATTTTTAACAATTAAAATAGATAATAGCCAATATAATTATTGCATTGAAAATCCGGGCTATTACGGGTTAGCTCACCCCTAACCTTTCAGGTACCCCGATTACGGAGGCGCCAGGCGGGTCCCTTGAAGAGGTACCTGGAGAGGAGTAGCAATAATTAAATATCTCATATTATACTTATGCTCCAATTTTGAGAGACTCTTATTTATATAGACTCATTATCACATGATTTGTTTGGATGATTGTATAACAATATTGAACAGTCGGTGGTTTTTTTATATACTTTATCATGTTAGTTTTGCCTTTCATCAAATTGTTGAGTGGGAGATAGTTACCCTGTATATAAAAAAAAAAAAGCCCGATATATGTCCTTTTGTGTTGATTTGAGTTATTTCGGAGATAACGCGCCCATAGCGGGACAGAGCATTACAGTTGGTATTAGAGCACGGTTCAACGATCGGACTGTGCATGGGACAGGGATGGATGTGATGATAACTAGAGATTAGGTTCACCCCCTGTGTGATAGGGTAGATTGAACAGGGTTATGGGGTATAAGCACCCTAGGTTTATGGGGTGTGCTTGGTGCATTATCTTTCAGTTAGCACACTTGAGACGTGACTTGTAGCGAATTCTCGCTGTGGAGACTCTCCAGTATTTGATTTGTGGGTGAGTAAATGGTGAGAGCCTATGCGGGCGGTACTAACTTAGTGAGACGAATTACGTAAGGTTAGATACTTGTGAGCCCTAATTGGGCGATACTAACTTGGTAAGTCGTATATTGATTGCTTTAGATCTGACTTAATCACTAGCGTGGTTAAGGACGCAGGATGAGGTAGATTATCAATGTTGTATGGAGATCTCCCACTTGTAAGTTGTGGCCTATGTCCCCCAAGGGATCATGATATTTGACAGCCCGTTTCATAGAGGTGTCCTTGAGTGGACATTGTTTTCACATTGATGAGGTTGATAACAGGACAGTGTTGCATACCATGATTTATATTAGTGCCTCGGCTTGGCAAAGCCCCTATGTTTATCAATTCCATGACTCGGAAAGAAGCACTTACTGGAAGCTTGAAGGCCCAAGATGATCAAAAGAAAAGATAATACTCCACCGGATTGAAACTCATCGTTATGGAAATCACAATACAGATAAAATGGCCATAGATGATTATAGATGGTACCCACACCTTACAGAGGACTATCCCTAGGCTTAGGAGAACAAATGCTTAAAATCATATGAAGCCAAGTGAGGAAGGTTGACAGTGAATTGGAACCCAACTATGAAATATGTATTTGGTTTCACTGTCAGCTCAACCAGTCTTATCTCACAGACCCCTCAGTGCAATCAGGATAGACCCATCGTGGTCAAAGACTGGTCGGCCTGAATGACATTAGGTTCTGGAACATTAAACTGTCATTCAGGGTTTGCCTCTGATCGAAAGTCTCGTATGCACCGACCCCTCAGTGCAAGGATGAAACGACCCCTCGTGGTCAAAGTCTCTTCGATCAAGATATTGAGTTTTGAAACCTTGAACTCTTGTGTCTCTCGAAGAAATAGACCGATCGAGAGTACCAGGACCGACCCCTCAATAATGGATGACAAGTCATTCTGGGTAACAGGTTTCCAAAGTGGAAACTACCATTGTAACGACCCGACCCGATTTTTTGGAGTTTTAGGGTCATGGTGGCAGTGGGGTGAGTGTGGGCCCCGTGGTGGGTCATTGTTTGTCCAGTTTTGAGATCGGAGACTCAAAAGGCACTTTAGAAATTTTGAATTATTGAACATTCTATCGTAATTAAATGTTTGAAAATGACACGTTTTCCCCCCGACGTCTGTCATTTGATTTCTTTGGGTTTTTTTTAAATATTTGGAAATTGGAGATTGATATATATATATATATATGAGGAATTTCAAAACCCTAAACCTACCCCCCTTATAACCTCTCTTTCGGCAGCACTGTAGCTATGCGCTACAATGCCGCTGCACCTACTGCTCTCTCCCATTCCTTCGGCTTTCTTCTCTCCTTCCCCTCTCCCCTCTCCCCTCTCCTCCCTTGCCCCAAACCCTAATCTAGGAGTAGCCGCCCCTTGGTCGGAGACCCCCCTCGCCGCAGTCCCTCATCTCTTTTTCCCTCTCGGTCGCGCACGCTGGTGCTATTGCTCCCTGCTTCAGAGATGCTTTCTCTGGCTGCTGGCTGTCGTCTCTGCTTCCGGGGGTTCCGACTTAGCCCAGGTATTTCCGATTTCCATCTTCTCTTCTCTCATTATTTCAAATTCTTGTTCCCCTTTCTCGATCTCTTCCTTCCCCTTCTGATTTTACCTTTCTTTTCCTTTCCCTCATTTTCCTTCTTTCCCCTTCTCCTTCTACTGGGTCACTCAGACCGCCGAGTTGACTCAGTCGGGTCAGACTTTTGACCCCGGTAACCCGGCCCAGCTCCCCAAATTTGGCCTTGATCACCAGATCTGGCCGAGCTCTCCAGATCTGGTCCAGTTCGCCGGATTCAACCCAGCCCTTGGCCCGGCCCAATCAGGCCCGGCCCAGTCGGACCGATTCGGACCCAACCCGTTCTCGGGCCCATTTGTAATCCAGGCTTAGTTTGACCCGTTACATCCCAATTTCTTACCCTCCTATTCTTGTTTCAATAGATTGAGCCCCTTCAACCATCGTACTCGTTTTCTCGCATTGGATTTCAAGGACATATACAGGTGAGGGAACTTATCACTGCTTTTAGAATGCATCTATGCATCTTACTTCTCTATCAAATGTGCGGTGAATGGGGGTCCTTGTAACACCCCAGTTTCTCAATGAAGTGGAAAATTACAAAAATGCCCCTGAGTTGTTAAATTAATTATTTTGTGATGTTAAGTAAGGAAATAGTGGGGCCCATTGCTCAAGTTAAAATCATATGAGTACATTATGAATGATAAGTGTGATTGGTTGGGTAATTTACATCAATTGGGTCAAAAATGGCTAAATGGGTCAAAGGGCCCAAATGGGACCCATCGGGTCAAAATGCATGATTTGACCGTTTTATGAACTTAAATTAAATGGGGTTATCTATTTGATTAGAAATCAAGTGGAGAAAAAATGGGTAGGATTGATCCATATGTAAAAATTAATTGCAAATGACCAAAATACCATAAATGGGTCATGAAGTCAAAAACGGGTCAAGGAGCTAAAAGTGGACCCAACGGGTCTAGTTGACTATGGTTGACCGTGTGGACCCTCAAGGGAGCTAAAACACGAGTCAAATCAGTTGAGTGGGACTGAAGTGAGTTGAAATTAAATCAAGTAGTGAGTCAACACATGTGCATTAAGTATGTGAGTTGGGTGAGTTGGGATGGAAATCTAAATATCTTGAGTTAGGTGAGTCAAAAGGGAAGTTGAAGGGGCTGTAAACTCACTGAGCTAAGTAGGAATTTGAAGAGGTTGGCTGGTCTCAAACCAACCAAAACAAGTCCCACACATTGGGGACTTGTTTTGGTGAGTTCCGTGGTAAATATTAAATGTATATGATGGGTTTTGAGGTGAGTTACATGAGAATATGAATGGCTGCATGGGTAGACTGCCAAGGGGTGCTTTACTTTGCTGCAAGTTACTCCTTGGTTTGTGCAAGGCTTGATGAGGAGTAAATGGTGATGGGGTGGCTGAAAATACAAAAGCAAATAACACCCATTTTGGGCGTGTTTTATCATTGTGGAAGCCTTACAATCCCATCTCTCTCCCTCTCTCAAGAACACCTCTCTTGGTCGAATTTTATCTTGGTGATTTCACTAGTGGTTCGTGCTTCTAACCAGCTGAGACAAAGGAAGAAAGAATGAAGGAAACAAGAGGGAAGAAGACAAGGATCAAAGGCATAAGAAAAGCTTGGAATTTGGTAAGTATTTTCCATGGACTTTTGGTTAATAAAATGGGTGTGTGTTGGGCCATGGTGATGGCCGATTACACCAGGGTTTAACCTTGATTAGTGGAGGATTTAAAATGGTAAAAATAACCATTGGGTTCGGCCACCATGAAGGGCCGAACCCCATGTAATAGATGGCTCGGTTTTCATGTTTTGAAACATGAAAACCATGGATTTTGTGGACTGTTTTTGGGTTTTGATTTAAGATTTAAATACATGTTTTAGAATGGTTAAAAACATGGATCTGAATGACATAGGGACTGAAGTTTATATGGTCTAAAATCAGTGGATTAAAAGATGGAAATGGACCATTGGGTTCGGCCAATTAGCATGGCCGAACCCCATGGAATCAAATGGTTATTTTTGATAGTTTTTGGAAATTAAAACCATATGATTTGAGGCTGATATTAGATGTTATTCTTGGATTTAGAATGCATGTTTTAAGGAGGTTAAAACATGGATTTTGGTGTTGGTTTCAAACCCAAGATAAAGGGTTAAATGTTCAAAACCAATTTCATGGTGTTCGGCCAATGAGCATGGCCGAACCCTATGAAATTGGGCTAATGTTTGGATGTTTGTTTCAAAGGTAATACCTGATTTTAATATACTGTTATTACATGATTATCTGAGGTTTAAAAATAGTAAACATAACCATTGGGTTCGGCCACCATGGAGGGCCGAACCCCATGTAAAAGAATGTTGGTTTCCATATTGGAAAACATGTAAACCATAGACTTTTTATGGACTGTTTTTGTATGGTTTTTGAAAGGTAAAATCTGATAATATTATGCTGATTCTTACATGATTTAATGGTAATGAAATGTAAGTGAAAAAGGGTCCAAAGCATGGGTATAGGGTTCGACCACATTGGATGGTCGAACCCCATAAAGTTGGTTGATAAGTTGGTATGGTTTTGGAGAGATAAAACCATACCAAATTGTGGAGATTGTTATGTGTTATGGTTACTGATTTTGGGTTGGCCATAGGATCACTAAACTATGGGTTTAACATGGCTAAGGGGTAAAGCCAATTAGTATGTAAATAAAGGACATTATTGAGCAAAGAACCATAAGGGTTCGGCCATGAGTATGGCCGAACCCCATGGACCGTTTTCATTGGTCATTTTATGGATGTGTGTGTGATTAAAAATGGAATTATGTTTGCTGATTTGGTCGGCCAAAACATGGCTGAACCATGTTAAGGTTGTGGGTAAGTTGTAAAGTTTAATCAAGGTATTGGTAGCAATGGCATGTTTGTAAATAAACGTCACAACCATGAGTTGGTATTTGTGGACTTAGACTCAAAAATGGGAATCAAATAAAGTAAGGGATTAAAAGTTGGTCCATGATTTATGTGAATAAGGTGACGGATATCTGTGACGGTGCACGACTGCGAGTGGTGACTGGATAAAGCCTAAGAAAGAACAGACACTAAAGTGATTCTTCAATAGGTTTCCTACCTACTTGTAACCACGGTTTTTACCCAGTTTTTCTTATGATACTCTTGTTTTAATATATGTGTTTCAAATGATATATTATGCATTAACAAATGGCATACAGGCATTGGCATCTCATGCATAGACATGGGATTATGAATGAGGTTCTACAGTGTTTCAAGTTATAAGTTACGTCCTGCCTCGGTGGTGCAAGTCACGCCAGGAGGAGTAACATGATGATCATAGTCACATTGGTCTCCTTAGGCGATGAGAATCTCGCCAGGAGGACTAATACGTGATATGAATCAGTCAATGATGAAGAGATGGAAGTTGTATTGTAATTTACCTTGACGGTGCAAGGTACGTCAAGTGATGGCTATGAATGTACATGATGGGGGATGCTCATTGCATGTGCATACATCATAGCATTGTTTTATCTGTTTTAATGATCATGTATTATGATATGTATATGCATGTTTTATATGCTAACATGTGGTAGCCCTGATTCGGGAATCTACTGGGCGCGTTGATCTAACGCCCTAATTCTATCCTCAGAGGAGATTGCAGGTACAAGCAAAGGAAAAGGAAAGGTCGTTGACCGGGAGGGGAGCCAAGCCTAAGAGCTTGAATGGAGGACTGAACTACTTTATATTACTGTCTTTTGAATACTTTTGTGGGACATGTAATAATTCATTACTTGCTATGGTTTGATTAGGTTAATAACCTTTGGATGGTTGATCTATGTTGATTAATGTTTAAGACTGTTACTTGCTATCTCGTCTTTTTATTCTGCAATTAATCTAGATTATTCCGCATGTTGATGTTAGTTCCATGTGTGATTCACTATCATGGTCTATTCCATGTACACATGGGTGGCCAGTTAAGGTTCAGACTTGGGTAGTCTGAACTTAACTCGCATCGTGACGCCGCCCGCTCTTTTTCGATGTTTTATTATTACTTTTAAAAAAAAATTAGACTCTAAAATTCTCGAAAAGGGCGGGGTGTTACGGTCCTCGATATTGTTAGTCACTCGGCAAGGGAATTGTTGATACTATTATGTGGCGAACACCCATCCAGGTATATTTGTATCCAATGCCCACAGAGGCATATACGAGTTGCTTATCTGATCGCACGATTGATTGGTTGTGTGGTGACATGATTAGGGTTTATTTTTATCTATAATATGTTAAGATGCCAACATGCGAATATGCGATATGTGGTGAAATATGCCTGATTATGGTGTGATATGTCGTGCTGATAATATGTTGTACGATTATGTGATAGTTAGTTTGAACTGCTATACATAATAACATGTTTGGATGTTAACATGCCAACACGTGATAAATAGTGATGTATACACCTGATTGTTATGTGATGAACTATGTTAATAGCATGTGTAGGCGTAAACATAATTGTGCATACAGGTAACTAACGTATGTAGGATGCCGGTGGGGGCATGGGTACTAGGCAACATTGTAACACCTTATATTTTCAATTTATTATTTTTATGAAATTTATCCATTTTTTAATTGTGAATTTTAGATTTGATCTTAAATGGATAAAGAATTGGGTCATGACCCAATTAGGATCCAATTGATTGTGAAATTGGTTGGATTAAAATTTAAATGGGTTGAATTATTTTAGTAATGCATTATGTCCAAAAAATGAATTAAAAGATTTTATGGCCGTGTATAGGATTAGTTTGGAAGGTCGGCTATTTCTATTTAAAGCAACCAGAGGGGCGCACAAGGGAATTGCTATCTTGATAAGATAGAACCGTGTGGAAGGTTTTGTAAGACAAGGGTACACGGCATTCCTATCCTAAGCATGGGCCGAGTGGAAGCTTAGAAAGAGGGAAGTGAAGAGGAAGGACAATTTCTATCTTAATACTTTCTAAGTATGGATCAATGGGAGATTAAAAAAGGCAACACAAATAGGCGCATGGCATTGTCTAGATATGGGAAGCCAAGGTTGGCAATTGCTATCTAAATAAGATAGGGAGGTCGGCAACTACTAAAGTTACACAAGGGGCGCACGGCCAAAGGGGAGGGAGTGGCTATCTTAAGTACTTCCTAAATATGGACAAAGGAAAATTATAAAAGGGAGAGAGGGACAAGGTGCACGGTTTTTACACCTTACATATTGTTGAATTCTCTCTCTATCTCCGTCAATCTCTCATTATCTCTCACGGCAAAGAGCAAAGGGATAGGAGAAGAAGATTGGAAGGGAAAGATCAAGCGAGGAGAGAACAAGAAATCAATCGGAAAGAGGTTAGTATCTTAATGGGATAATTTTATTTTTGAAACAAAAAGAACCATAGGGTTCGGCCATGGTGTTTGGCCAAACCCCATGGAGAAAGATTGGAGATGGGTTTAATGATTTACATGGAAAAGAAAGAACCATCGGGTTCGGCCATAGTGCATGGCCGAACCCCATGGAAAGATTTGATTTATTTGTTGGTTTTTAAGAATGAAAACCATGGAGATTGTTAAACAAGTGTTTGGTGTTAATGATATGTGATTTTGAAAGGATTAAATGGAAGATCCATGATTGATTAATGGAGATATGGATAGGGATGGGGTTCGGCCATGGCATGGCCGAACCATGATTGCTTTATGGCTAAGTTGATTGGATCAAAAGAAAGGGGTGAGATTCGGCCATGGTTTATGGCCGAGCCCCATCAATTATATTTTTATTTTTAATTGATTTTATGGATGGTAATCGGTTAAATTTAATAGAGGTTAATATTATTAAGGGATTAAATAACCAAGATCATGAACCATAGGGTTCGGCCATGGTGTATGGCCGAACCCCATGGGGTAGTTTTGGGACGGAGATTAAAATAGGAAACTATCCAATTATGGAATGATTGGTTGCTAAAATTGGAAAGCATCCAATTATGGAAAGATGGTGTCTAAATTTGGAAACTATCCAAGTGTGGAAGATATTTGCTAAATTTAGAAAGTTTCCAATTATGGAAGGTGTTTGCTAAAATTAGAAAGCTTCCATTTATGGAAGGAGGTTGCTAAAATTAGAAGCTACCTAATTATGGACTTTCTAAATAAGGATTTTTGGAAACCATAGGGTTCGGCCATGAGTATGTCCGAACCCCATGGAATTGGTTTGGTATTTTTAGTGTAAATAAATTTATGGTTATTAATTTAGAAAGTGGAGATAAGATTGGAAACAAAGTTATTATGGGTTCGGCCATGTGTATGGTCGAACTCCATGAATAAAAAATTGTGGGTTATGCTTTGTGTTTTGTAAATAAAGTGAAGGATACAATGTATGTTATGAATTATTAATGAAGGTAGTGGCAAATGGTAATTACATGTCAAAGTGGAGGATCATGGGTTTGGCCATGGTGTATGGCGCGAACCCCATGAGTTGTTTTATGGACTTGATTTGGTTAAAGAATTCTTAAAGGTTTTAGTTATGGTAGATTTAAAGGAATGAGGGAACCAATGGCATTTTTGTAAATATGTGAGAATATTGGACATTGGGTTCGGCCATGGTGTATGGCCGAACCTCATGATTTAATTATTGGACTATATGATTGGATTCAAGAAGTGTGTATTATTTTGGAACCTAAGCAAGGAAAAAGGTTATGGTTATGGACAATGGCATAATTGTAACCCTCCGCCCTTTTTCACTCGCTTTTTCTTGTAAATTAAGAGTCTATTTTTTTCTTTATAAAAGAGTAGAGTGACAGAGCGCGGGACGTCACGACGCGAGCTAAGGCCGAACTTCCAAAGTTCGACCCTTAACTAGCCAACCCTAAGTGTGTATGGACTCAGTCTAATAAAACGGTTCACACATAGCAATATCAACTTGCGGAATAAAATCATAGCCTGCGGAATCATAACATAAAAATGCAGAACCATAATCGAACCAAGTTCTATTCCATTCAGATAGCAAAGTACATCAAGTCCTTGTCCATAGTTAAAACATCATAATTATCCAATAAATCATCCAACCATCTAAGTTATTACATTCCGAAGTCTAAATACTCAAATATAAGTTCATGAGTAACTTTATTCAAAACATGTAAAATAAGTCTTCCAAGCTCCTGTGCCTGGTCCGTCTTACGTTCATCATTCTCCTGATTACCTGTATCATCAACTAGGGTAGAAGTAGGGCGTTAGAACAACGCGCCCAGTAGGTATTCTAGTTACGGCTAACACATGGTTAGTACAAATCATATATAATAATATAGTGATGTCAAAACCATATAAAATCCATGCCATGCAATAATGACAAATATGCAATGAGTCCCACCCATCAGATGTACATAAATGTACCCACCACATAGGTCTTCCGGACGCCCCGGCGGAGTGTGGACTCTCCGGAAATCTTCTTGATAGAAATCATATCAAGGTACCGTACATAGGTTTTTCGGACGCCCCGACGGAGTGTGACCCTTCCGGTTATAAATCTTCCACCCCATGCCATGCATGACATGCCAATGAAACACATGCTATTTTAATAACATAAACATAGCATTTAAAATCACCTTTTGAAACATAATCAATCCATGCTAATTAAATGATTAAACATAGCATTTAAAATTCAATAATAAAGCATATCCTTTGAAACATATTTTCATCAAATATAAGATAGAACTAGTGTACATAAATCCATGGTTTCAAAGAGGTGGAATCCTACGAAAGACCCCTAACGTGTGCTTACGTATTTTGTCCGGTAACTGTTCACGATTGTAAACGGCGTGTGAAATCCCATTACCTTATAACATAATAATTAATCATAACCATGTCCCACTTGATTTTCAAGATTCTAAGTCCATAAACAAAACCCCATGGGGTTCGGCCATACGCCATGGCCGAACCCATGGTCTAATCTTTAGTTAATTACAATTATGCCATTGTCCATAACCATAGCCTTTTCCTTGCTGAGGTTCCAAAATAATACACACTTCTTGAATCCAATCATATAGTCCAATAATTAAATCATGTGGTTCGGCCATACACCATGGCTGAACCCATGTCCAATATTCTCACATATTTACAAAAATGTCATTGGTTCCCTCATTCCTTTAAATCTACCATAACTAAACCCTTTAAGAATTATTTAACCAAATTAAGTCTATAAAACAACTCATGGGGTTCGGCCATACACCATGGCCGAATCCATGATCCTCCATTTTGGCATTTAATTACCATTTTGCCACTACCTTTATCAATAATTCATAACATACATTGTATCATTTACTTTATTTACAAAACACAAAGCATAACCCACAATTTTTGATTGATGGAGTTCGTCCATACACATGGCCGAACCTATGATACCTTTGTTTCCAATCTTATCTCCACTTTCTAAATTAACAACCATAAATTTATTTACACTAAAAATACCAAACCAATTCCATGGGGTTCGGACATACTCATGGCCGAACCCTATGGTTTCCAAAAATCCTTATTTAGAAAGTCCATTAGGTAGCTTCTAATTTTAGCAACCTCCTTCCATAAATGGAAGCTTTCTAATTTTAGCAAACACCTTCCATAATTGGAAACTTTCTAAATTTAGCAAATATCTTCCACACTTGGATAGTTTCCAAATTTGGACACCATCTTCCATAATTAGATGCTTTCCAATTTTAGCAACCAATCCTTCCATAATTGGATAGTTTCCTATTTTAATCTCCATTCCAAAACTACCCCATGGGGTTTGGGCATACACCATGGCCGAACCCTGTGGTTCATGATGTTGGTTATTTAATCCCTTAATAATATTAGCCTCTATTAAATTTAACCGATTACCATCCATAAAATCAATTAAAAACAAAAAATATAATTTATGGGGTTCGGCCATAAACCATGGCCGAATCTCACCCCTTTCTTTTGATCCAATCAACTTAGCCATAAAGCAATCATGGTTCGGCCATGGCATGGCCGAACCCCATCCCTATCCATATCTCCATTAATCAATCATGGATCTTCCATTTAATCCTTTCAAAATCACATATCATTAACACCAAACACTTGTTTAACAATATCCATGGTTTTCATTCTTAAAAACCAACAAATAAATCAAATCTTTCCATGGGGTTCGGCCATGCACTATGGCCGAACCCTATGGTTCTTTCTTTTCCATTTAAATCATTAAACCCATCTCCAATCTTTCTCCATGGGGTTTGGCCAAACACCATGGCCGAACCCTATGGTTCCTTTTGTTTCAAAAATAAAATTATCCCATTAAGATACTAACCTCTCTCCGATTGATTTCTTGTTCTCTCCTCGCTTGATCTTTCCCTTCCAATCTTCTTCTCCTATCCCTTTGCTCTTTGCCGTGAGAGATAATGAGAGATTGACGGAGATAGAGAGAGAATTCAACAATATGTAAGGTGTAAAAACCGTGCACCTTGTCCCTCTCTCCCTTTTATAATTTTCCTTTGTCCATATTTAGGAAGTGTTTAAGATAGCCACTCCCTCCCCTTTGGCCGTGCGCCCCTTGTGTAATTTTAGTAGTTGCCGACCTCCCTATCTTATTTAGATAGCAATTGCCAACCTTGGCTTCCCATATCTAGACAATGCCATGCGCCCATTTGTGTTGCCTCTTTTAATCTCCCATTGATCCATACTTAGAAAGTATTAAGATAGAAATTGTCCTTCCTATTCACTTCCTCTTTCTAAGCTTCCACTCGGCCCATGCTTAGGATAGGAATGCCGTGTACCCTTGTCTTACAAAACCTTCCACACGGTTCTATCTTATCAAGATAGCAATTTCCTTGTGCGCCCTTGTGGTTGCTTTAATTAGAAATAGCCGACCTTCCAAACTAATCCTATACACGGCCATAAAATCTTTTAATTCATGTTTTGGACATAATGCATTACTAAAATAATTCAACCCATTTAAATTTTAATCCAACCAATTCCACAATCAATTGGGTCCTAATTGGGTCATGGCCCAATTTTTTATCCATTTAAGATCAAATCTAAAATTCACAATTAAAAAAATGGATAAATTTCATAAAAATAATAAATTGAAAATCCGAGGTGTTACATGCCCGTGAATGAGAAGTTGAGAGAGAGAGAGAAAGAAAGAAAACTTGGAGAAAGATATGAAATCCATAAGCCCTTGTCCTTCTCTCCTTTTATTATCTTCCCTTGGTTCCATCTTTGGAAGGTGCTTAAGATAATACTCACCTTAATGCTGTGTATCCCTTGCCAAAATCATCATTACCGTGTGCACTTGTTATGGTTATTTCTTTTATAAAAGGCCCCACTTAATCCCATAATTAGAAGGTTCCATGCGCCCCTCCTTGCCTTCTTTTATCAGACCTCTCTTGGTTCCCATCTTAGACAACGCCTTGCGCCTTTGGCTGCAATCCCCATTGCCGTGTGCACTATTGCCTCTTTTAGAATGTGAGCGCCGTGTACCCCTTCCCTTGTCCTATAAAACTTCAATTGATCCCAACTTAGAAGGTATCAATTTGGTTCCAATTTAGAAGGTACTAAGACTCTTTACTTAGCCATTGCCTTAGTGCCATTTTAATCTTGGAAAGACCCTCTTTAAAATAAATCTAGCACATGCACATATCTTGGATATGCCATGTCACATACGGCCATGAAATCTCTATACACAGCCATGCATCTATCTCATTCATTTAATTTAGACATAATGCATATTCTTTTAATTCAATCCAATTTAAATTTATTTGAAACCATTTATCAAAATCGTTGGGTCTTAATTGGGCAAAGACCCAACATTTTACCCATCTTAGATATATATCTAAAATTCATATTATAAATAGATAACTTCCGTAAGTATTTATAACTTGAAAATCCGAGGTATTACAATACAACCCTCTTTTTAAAATTTTTGTCCCGAAAATCGAGTGAAGTAGGGTTTCAAATCTTTACATAAATATCTCAGGATGAGCTGTCCTCATTTCCGACTCGAGTTCCCTTATGGCTTCCTTAATTCCATGTCGATCCCATACCACTTTGATAAACTGGATCAATTGGTTCCGTAATACCCTTTGTTTTGTGTTGTCTTCTCAGAGTGCCCCTCAGTCTGAGAATGAAATACTGTATTAGTCAATAAGTCTGTTCCCATGGCCGCCTATATGCTTTGCCATATTCTGCCGGTAAATCAATCATCTCTGTCGAACACAATAATCCGAGATATACCATGCAATCTGATGATATCCTAATTATACTGCCGAGCCCAAAATCTCAGATGAGTCTGTCATCTTAATAGGAATAAAATGTGTAGACTTGGTCAGTCGGTCTACCACGACCCATATCGTATCGTTGCCCTTTCGTGACCTTGGCAACCCTTAGGTACATATATCCTTCCTTCGAATACAAGACCCAGTTCCGTTCTTAACTCCCATTCCGGCATGACTTCGCCAATAACATCTTGGCCCATTTTCGAATCCATCCGTTGTTCCTGTTCAATCTTGTCAAGTACTATTTAATTTCATTACACTTACTCATATCAACCTATGAGTTTCTTTCTCACAGAATTTACTCTATCTCAAGTTATCTCTTTTTCTCGAGAATCTATTTACAATTCTTACGTAAATCAATATACTCTGTTTCACTTTACCTGCTACAAAATTATTTTCCATACGTACTCGCTCGAAACGTTCATTCGTCTACTCTCTGTGTGAGGTAGCCTGCCAATACGAGCCTATGCTCAAGTCTTTTGCTGATTCCATTTTGACTAGGTTTCTAGCTTCACTCTCCTGGAACTCTATCGGCCATCTACAGAGTCAGCTAGCTAGACTAACTCGGCAGTTGCCCATAGCTTCCCATTCTAGCTTCACTAGACTCTTAACCTTTCCCTTAGTACATCTCCAAATGTAAACATATCTTCATCTGTAATTAAGTCACTATGTGACTAACCCTTTCTGTTCATAACTTCTATGATACCGAGTATTTCTCTACACTAACTTTCCTGCAATACAAGTCCTAATACGACTAACACCTTTGTCTTATACCGTGGAATGTAAACCGAAACATGTTCCAATCCTTAGATCTATATGTCATTTATGAGACCAATAGGTCCATCATACTTCCGACATGTCTACCATGGTACCGATACCCGACATGAATCCAAACCACCACGGGAGTAACCATCCGCGGTTATACACATCTATCCCTGGTACCACTCTATCAATAAGTATCATTTATCCATGATTAATAATCATCCATGAATATAACCCCTTTCTGGGTATAATCCATTCATGGGAATAATTCATCCTTGGCATAATTAATCCAGGGCACGTAATCTACCCTAAAATATTCTATTCATAGTAACAACACTCGAATGAGTCACCAAGTGACTGTAACTAAAATATCCATCATAATATATCCCGACCCCTTAGCAAGACTTAAAGCCCATGACTTACTAAGCGGAAGACCCACGTCTAATGTGATCATGTCTACCCCGCCCTGCATCCTTCACCCAAGGGTGATTTAGTCAAGCTCTAAGACGATCAGACCGCGTCTAATGAGACTAGTACCACTCCCACAGTAAAATAGTACCTAGCTCTACTCATCCATGCATGTCAAGTGTGCAAAATAGCCGTGAGAACGCCCTCCAGCGTGTAGCCTGCGAGGGACCCTACTCCTCAACGGTACCCTACGGGACCTAGTCTCCGTATTTTATATCGAGGTTCCCATGGTCTTACAGCTACTCCAACCCTTACTCATGGAATCTATATACTTATTTCACCAATATCACGTGAGATATGCACCCATGCCACATCTCAATAAAACAAATGACCCCGTCACACACATCTTAATGCCAAAATTCTCATAAACTCTTAAATTTGCATAACTTTATTGAAATTTATTCCAACTTCCATCACAATACAAGAGTTGGTAGGGTTAAAACAAACCCTTTATTACTTTACTACAACCCTTACAAAATCTTTCCCTTTTCCCGACTTTCTCTTACCACTCCTTAGCCTAACCTTCCATTGAAGACCCTACATCATCATAAAAATCGAAGAAGTTGTCAGGGCATGTCGTCGACGTGTGCCCCAACACTCCACAAGTCAGACAGGGCATTAGTCCTGGTCCCCCAATATATGGGCAATTAGTCCTCTCCTTCCCGTGCCCTTGAAGTCCACAAATAGAGCAAATAACCTTGATAGGGTGGGGACAATAAATATAGTTGTGGCCCTCCTGATTGCATACTTCGTACATATACCCAGGCGCTATCTCCCCTACTGATTTCTTTAAGGTTGGGACATCTTCTTCGTCCTCTTCAGGTACAAAGGCTGAATCAACCCCAACATTGTACTCTGGCGATTCTACTTCCATGTCTTGACTGATTTCAACTTCATTGTTGAAGTTTGGTGTGCTGGAATCATCAGAAGAAACCAGATCCATCGAACAACTAGGTGTCCCTCTGTCCCACAACTCTGTATACTCTGTGTTGCATGGCATATCTGTATCACAACAACCGAAGTATGTCAATGCCAATATCAGTTCAAATCAAACTAAATCTTTGTTTGGGGAATTTCTCTATGTATCACATAATGTCTCTTGTTTGGGGAAAATTGCCAAATAAATAACTTGTGTTTCTTGTCCTTGGGGAAAAATTTCCAAATCAGTACTCTTTGATTTTTCTTTGTTTTCGGGGAATTTATCCTATTTTGATATGTCGGATAAATCCGATTATTTTTGACTGTACTTTCTTTGCTATCATCCGTCTGAGTCTAACGAAGTAAATTAATGCACGAAGGCCGAATTAACTTACTCCGAAAGATTTAGTGTTTTGGGTTCGCTCTAATACTAACTGTAACGCCTCGCCCTTTTTTCACTCTCTTTTTCTTGTAAATTTAGAGTCTTTTTTTTTTATTATTATAATAGAGTAGAGTGATAGAGCGCGGGACGTCACGACTAGAGCTAATTCCGAACTTCTAAAGTCCGACCCTTAACTGGCCAACTCTATATGTGTATGGACTTAGTCCAAGAAAATAGTTCACACATAGCAATATAAACGTGCGGAATAAAAATCATAACATCAATTTGTGGAATCATAATAGAACCAAGTTCTATTCCATTGATAGCAAAGTACTTAGTCAATAAATCACTTTAATCAATATCTAAATAAAACATCCAACCATAGCAATTCATCTAAGTTATTACATTCCGAAATCTGGATACTCTAAATACAAATCCCTGAGTATCTTAAACAAAACATGAAACTAAAAGCGTTCCAAGCTCTTATGCTTGTCCGTTTCCGCTTTCAGCGTTTCCCTTGTTTCCTACATCATCCACTAAAAGGTAGAAGTAGGGCGTTAGTACAACGCGCCTAGTAGGTATGCCAATTAGGGTTAACATATGGGTTAGTACCAACAATCCAGATATAATATATATCAAAACCACTTATAATAAATCATTCCATACTTTCAAACATTGTATCCAAAACAGTGTATGATAATAGAGATCCAATCATACCGATAAAACCAGAAACCTTGAATGATAATAAAGATCGTAATCATGCCGATTCAATGCCATGCCATGCTATCATATGCAATGAGTCCCACCCATCACAAAACATAGGGTATACTCTTGATGGAATTCTTCTCATCAAAGTATCTTCCTGGTGGAATTCTCATAACCAAGGTCTTCTCTCTTGATGGAATTCTCCTCATCAAGGTATTCCCCACAGTTGCCTTACGGACATTCCGACGGAGTATGGGATCCAGTTACTTAGTATCCTCTTGATGGAATTCTCATCATCATCAAGGTATCCCCTGATGGAATGCTCATCACCAGGGTCTTCATACAAAGTGTCCTCTTGATGGAATTCTCATCATCAAGGTATCCCCCACTAGTGCTTTAAGGACGCCCCGACGGAGTGCGAGTCCCCGGTTACCTGTCATCCCTCCCATACCATGCATGAGATGCAAATACCACATGCTATGCAATTATACAAAATCATAGCATTTAAAAGCTCATATTTAAAACACATGCGATTTTATCAAATAAACATAGCATATAAAATCGCCATTTAAAACATATCCTTTGCAATATAAGTTCACTAAATCAAGATAAAAACAATGCACATAAACCCATGGTTTCAAAGAGGTGGAATCCTACCAAAGACCGCTACGTGTCCTTGCGTCTTTCGTCCGGTAACCGCTCACGATCGTATACACCTTGTGAGGTTCCGTTACCTTAAAATATAATAAACAATCAAAACCAAGTCCCACTTGATTTACAATATTTAAGTCCCTAAACCAATCCCCATGGTTTTTCATTTTCACACTTATTTACCCAATTACCATTGGTCTACTCTTTATTTAATATTTCATTTTAATATGCCAAACATAGTCCCTTTGTCCGCCAAACAATCACCATAGGGTTTGGCCACACATCATGGCCAAAACCCATGGTCCCTTATTTTCACTTAATTACCATAATGCCATTATACATATCCATAGCCATTTACCTTCCCTATTTTCATATATTTACAAGATTGCCATCCATGGCTAACAATATACTTAGGTTAATAATTAACCCATTAATCCAAATTCATGGGGTTTGGCCATACCCATGGTCGAACCCATGATCTTTCATTTTAAGTGATAATTACAAAATTGTCATTCAAGGCTAACCTTCCTTTTTAGCAAGTATTTACAACTTTACCATTGCCTGCAACAACTTAGGCTTAGGTTCCAACACATAGATCCATTTATTTATTTTAAACATGTTAGGTCCATACATGAACCCTAAAAAAAATACCTTAACCACTTAAGTCCCTAAAGAACCTCATGGGGTTCGGCCATACACCATGGCCGAACCCATGATCCTCCATTGTGGCCTTTAATTACTCTTTTGCCATTCATAACATTTCATAACAGTTGGTATCAAAGCGAAACGGGAAAATTGAATCTTTTGAAGTAAGATTAAGATAGTTTTATGTCTCACTAACAGATAAGAATCCCAACTGACCGACTCTTCGGAGTCCGCTGACTGGGGGATGGATTAATTTACTTTGTTAGACTCAGACTGAGCATTCAACCTGAGAACAACAATGAAAGATAGCAAAGGAAGTACAGTCATCATAATTGGATTTATCAAACATAGCAAATTAGGAGATACTTCCCCGATATCCCCAAAGTGAGAAACAAACAATTGGTACTTAGGAAGTTTCCCCAAAAAACAAAGAAATACAAAGAGTGTTGATTTGGCAATGTCCCCAAGGACAAGAAACACAAGATGTTTATTTGGCAATTTCCCCAAACAAAAGACATTATATGATACATAGAAAAGTTTCCCAAACAAGAGACATTATGTGATACATAGGAAACTCCCCAAAACAAGAAATACAAGATGATGATTAGGAAATTCCCCAAAACATAGATTAGCTGGATTAGAACTGCTGTTGTCATTGATATGTTTCTGTTGCTGTGATACAGATATGTCAAGCAACATATAGTATACAGAGTTATGGGACAGAGGGACACCTAGCTGTCCGATAGATCTGGTTTCTTCAGACGATTCCAGAATACCAAACTTCAACAATGAAGTTGAAATCAGTCAGGACATGGAAGTAGAATCACCCGAGTACAATGTTGGGGTTGCCCTAGCCTTTGTACCCGAAGAGGGCGAGGAAGATGTCCCAAATTTAGAAGAATCCGTAGGGGAGATAGGCTCGCCCGAGTATACTCCGGCTACTCCAACTTCAGACAAGTTGACAGATTATATGTACGAATTATGCAATCAGGAGGGGCACAACGGTATTTATTATCCCCATCCTATTGAGGATATCTGCCCTATTTGTGGACTTCACGGGTACGAGAATGAGAGGACTAACTGTCCATACATTGGGAGACCAGGAATAATACCCTGTTTGACATGTGGAGTGTTGGGGCACACGTTGACGACTTGCCCTGACAACTTCTTTGATTTTTGTGATGATGAAGGGTCTTCTACGGAAGATTAGGCTAGGAAGTGGTAAGAGTATGTCGGGGAAAAAGGGAAATTTTGTAAGGGTTGTGGGTACATTTTGAAGGATTTTTCTAACCCTACCCAACCTTGTGATGGAAGTTTGAATAATTTTCAATAAAGCATGCAAACTTAAGAGTTTATGAGGACTTTGACATTGAGATGCATGTGACAAGGTCACTTGAGTTTATTGAGATGTGGCATGGGTGCGTTCCTCACGTGATATTGATGAGATAAGTATATAGATTCTATGAGTATGGCTTAGAGTAGCTATGAGACTATGGGAACCTCGATACGAAATACGGAGACTTGGTCCCGTAGGGTTGCCGTTGAGGAGTGGGTCCTGTAACGCCCGCCCCTTTTTGTAACGCCCGCCCCTTTTCACCATAAATCAGAGTTAAATTTTTTTCTTTTAAAGTGACAAAGGGTGAGGACGTCACGACGCGAGTTAAGTCCGAGCTTCTAAAGCCCGGCCCTTAACTGGCCAACCCTACTCGTGCGTGGAGCCAAGTCCACGAGTACGGTTCACGCGTAGATGTAAACTCAAGCAATATTACTTCTCAGTGCAGAATTAACGACAAAGACTATCCTACAAATTTGAGATAGCAAGGAAGATAACATTCATTTAAATTTCTATAATACCTCAAAACCATAATATCCATAATAAAATCCCAAAACATAGCCAGTAATCTAATTTATTACATTCCGACAAGCTAAGCTACTCAAATTACATTTTTCCAACATAAACTGAAACAACATAATGAATCTGCCTTCCCAAGCTCCTAAGCTTGACTCCCGTCCCGTCCTTCCGTTTCACCACCTCCTGCGTCATCAACTAGGGTAGAAATAGGGCATTAGAACACGCGCCCAGTAGGACTCCGAGTAGGGCTAGCACATGGATTAGTAATAACAAAGCATATAGAAGATATTATCTCAAAATTATGCCATTTGGTACAATGTAATGCAATGGGTGTTTTATGTCATGAATCCCACCCATCAATCTCATCCTCAACTCTACAATGTCCCTTTTTCCAACCATCCATAGTATTCCAAATAGAATCCATACCATCATCGTGCCATGACCCTCTTGATGGAAAAGCCTCATCAAGATGCGATTCACACTAGGCATCCCCCCTTGATGGAAAAACCATCATCAAGGTACAATAATAAATACAACATCCCCCTTGATGGAAAAGCATCATCAAGGTATCATAATACATATGTGAAATGTCCCCATGCTATTTATCGGTCTCCCCGACGGAGCATGGACTCCGGTTTCATTCCATCCTTTACCTGTCATATCCCTCCCATGCCATGCATGAGATGTAGGTGCCATATGCCATGTAATGAATATAATAACAACCATGACATGTAAAAATCCCATAAATCAAACATATGACTTGATTATCAAAAGGAGATCAAGTACAGCCTCAATAAACACATCATAGCTTTAAAATCCATTCTAAACCAATTATATGCTTACCAAAATAAATCAAGTAAAAACTCCTACCTAATACATAACTCAAAAACCATCTTAAAACAACCCATATAATTTCCAAGATAATTCAAAACAACCATCACTCAATCCATGGCTTACAAAAAGGTTAGAATCCTACCCAATACCGACTTGCGTCCTTTTACATTTTCCGTTCGATAAACCCAGTCGCTGATCGCGCACCGCCTGCGATGTCCAGTACCTTATTACACATTAATCATTAGTCCATGTTTCAACCATTTATAAGCCCTTATGAAAAACTGGTCACCATTTAGGTTTTGTGGGTCCCACCTAATCCATTATATACTTTTAAGTACATATGTCTAAAATCAGCCACCCTAGGCTTTATTAACCACTTATAAGGTTATCACATTAGATCCCCTCATTCAATGATCAATCTCCATAGAATTCTTGAATTTGGCATTTAATTACGGTTTTGCCACTACCTCATTTTCCATGGTTAATCACCCATTTATCCATGCATGATTAAGTCCAAAAATTGATTTTTAAACTTAGATCCCTAACTTAGGTTCATTTATGACCCACCAAACTATTAAAACTTGTCATCTAATTAATCCAAGTTCCATTACTTAATCACATACATACACATTAACCTTAGACCTAAAAATGATCCACCATTTGGGTCATGGTTTCAAAATACCTAATTCATCAAATCCTCCCATGGGGTTAACCTTATGCATTTAACTTCAATGAGTTTATCACTCATTCAATCCCTTTGGAGGCCACAAACACCATCCATCATCCAATTTAACCCACTACAATGGGTTACAATTGGGCCATGGGTTCGGCCATACACCATGGCCGAACCCATGGTTCATATTCCACTATTTTTCTATGTCTCTTGGGGCCACACCATTACTCATTTAAAACCCTAAACTCATCCATACATTAATCCCTCTTTTCCATCCTCTAAACCCATCAATTGATCCCTATTACATCACCATTTTAGGGTATCATTTCATACTTTGGGTCCATCAAAATTACCAACATTTTCCCATTTATTTCTCCATAAATCATAACCATTAAATCCGCCATTATCACCTTAGGGTTCGGCCATACACCATGGCCGAACCCATGGTTCATAATCCATCACTTTCTATGCCCTCCAATGCCATAAAATCCATTTACATTTCCATCATAAAAAGCATTTCGAAACATTTCCCACATTCACTCATTTACTACAATTCATTAACTTAACACCCTCATTGCTTCCATTCTTAAAACCTTAACCAATTACATCAAAAGACCAAATCACCCACCATGGGGTTCGGCCATACTACATGGCCGAACCCTATGGCCCATAATTTTATTCCCATTACCCCATTTCATGCTTAATTTCATAATTTACATAATGCACATAACCCATTTATTCATTTTCTTACCCTAACCCTAATTCACCCATTTAGGGTTTTCTCCATCTTCCACCCTCTCATTTGATGGGTTTAAACTCCATAGCATAAAATTATCTATCCACCATTACATTCATATAAAATAAATTCCAATTCTTAAACCCTAAATCCAAAATTTCTTGCTTAAGAAATACTCACAATCCGACGTCTCCTCCGATTTTCGCCGCTCCCGTCGGTCTCCTTAGCCTCCTCTCTCCTTCCTCTTGATCTTTGATAGGTCAAGATGCTTGATCCATGGTGGCAACCCCTAACCTTAGGATCGGCCAAGGTAGGGTTCAAAATTGAGAGAGGGAAAGGGAGGGGTGATGAGAGGGGAGATGATAACATCAATCTTAGAGTGATCTCCCTCCATTTTCCATTTCTTTCTTCTCTCCTTGAGCTCCTCTCTTTTCTTTCCTTTATTTTCTTCTTCTTTTCTCCTTCCTAGTGTGGGACGGCAATGGAGTATGAAGAATGGAGAGAAATAAAGAGAGGATAAGAAAATGGGAAAGAAGTCAAGACTTATCCCCATTTTTTTCTTTACATTAAAGACCCCACCAACTCTAAGATATTTAAAAGATCTTTTAATTGCTTTATGGTGGTGGTTATCTAAACCACCACCAAGCCCCCAACGTGTTTTATTTTTGAATTTGGGATGAGGTGGGTTTTCACCTCTTGGCCCCACTTTGACCACTTCTTAACCACCACTTTAAATAATTTCATTATTTAATTAATTAGGTAATTACCTTAGGTTAATCCATTTGTAGTTAACCTAACTCCATTACTCCACCCATAGTTGACCAAATCAATCATGGTGGCCGGCCCCACCAATCATTGGCCCACATGCCACCTCACTTGATGAGGTGGAGGTGGGTCCCACTTGGCCACAACACCTTGATTTAACTCCAAGTAACTTAGGTGATTTAAATTCATTGAATTCACTCTAAATGGATCACCATTGGGCCCATGGCCCAATTACATTTCCATCTAGCCCATTTACCTTAGAGCTTAACCATCTTGACCCATTGGGTCCCAAATGGGTATTTGACCCAATTTGACCTCCCATGGCCCTATTGGCCATCATTAACCACTTACATAATTTTAAAATCCAGTCCATGGTCTATTGGGCCATAATTGGGCCTTTGTCCAAATTTTGGCCCATTTACCCCTTTATTCCATAAATTTTCCAATTTTCATCCTTAAAATAAATAATATTCCCATTTATATTAATTTTAAAAATTTCGGGCCCTTACACTTTTCACCGAAATCAGAGTCTATTTTTTTCTTAAATGAATAGTGACAAAGGGCGCGGACGTCACGACGCGAGTTAAGTCCGAGCCTCTAAAGCCCGGCCCTTAACTGGCCAACCCTACGTGTGCGTGGAACGAAATCCACTAAGAACGGTTCACACGTAGACGTAAGCTCAAGGAATATTACACTGAGTGCGGAAAATTACAATAAAGACTATCTTACCAATTTTTAGATAGCAGGGAAGATAACATTCATAATATTACCAAAATATGACAACGTCTCCATCTCCAAAAATAAAAACCAAAATATAGCAAGCAATCTAAATTATTACATTTCCGACAAGCTAAACAATTCAAATATACATTTCCCAAAATAAACTTAAATAAAGTAAATAGTCCGCCTCCCCAAGCTCCTAAGCTTAGCTCCCGTCTCGTCCTTCTGCTCCCGCATTGCCTGCGTCATCAGATAGGGTAGAAGTAGGGTATTAGACCACGCGCCTAGTAGGACTCCGAGTAGGGCTAACACATGGATTAGTGATAACAAGCATACAGATAATCATATAATGAAAACTAGAAAGTAAATGCCATGCTCTGGGTGTCTTATGTCATGTATCCCACCCATCATCCTTACTATCATGATGCCATATCCCCCTTGACGGAAAAACCTCGTCAAGATATAACCAATCACACTGTATCCCCCTTGACGGCAAGGCCTCGTCAAGGTGTTCCCATGCTTATTTCTCGGTCGCCCCGACGGAGCATGAATTCCGGTTGTACCTTATGGAACCCCCTTGATGGATGAATCACATCAAGATATCCCCATGTTTGGTTCTCGGTCGCCCCGACGGAGCATGGTCTCCTGTTATAGCCTATCAAGCTATCCCCATGGTTGCTTCTCGGTCGCCTCGACGGAGCATGGACTCCTGTTTCATTTCATCCTTCCCCTACCATATCCCTCCCATGTCATGCATGAGATGTGGATGCCATATACCATGTAATATATGTAACTCATAGTCATAAAACCCATCTTAAAACAATCCCATGATTATCAAAATACATCAAAGGAAACCCATCACATAATATTAAATCCAAAACCCATCTTAAAAACAACCACATGATTTCCAAAATAAATTAAAGGAAAACATCACATAATACTTAATCCAAAACTCATCTTAAAACAAACCATATAATTTCCAAAATAATTCAAAGAAATCCATCACTCAATCCATGGCTTACAAAAAGGTAGGAATCCTACCGAATATCGACTAGCGTCCTTTCTCGCTTCCGTCTGATAATCCGGTCGCCGATCACGCACCGCTTGCGATATCCGGTACCTTATTATACATATCAATTAGTCCATGTTTTTAACCTTTTAAGTCCATTAATCATACCTTAGTGGGGTTCGGCCATACACCATGGCCGAACCTCACTAACTAGGTTTTGTGGGTCCCATTTAATCTATCAACTATTTTAATCACATAAGTCTAAAAATCAGCCCCCTAGGCTTTATTTAACCTTACATAAGTTTGTTACTTAGAGCCCCTAAGTCCATGGTCAACTCCCATGGGGTTCTTCATTTTGGCCATTAATTACGGTTTTGCCACTACCTTTTCTCCATGGTTAATCACTCATTCATCCATGCCTAATTAAGTCCATAATTGATCATAGACTTGGATCCATTCATGACCCATCAATCATGACATAAAATTATTAAAAATAGCCATTTACTTAATCTAATCCCCATTAATTAATCCATATGTATACACCTTAATATTAGTCCTTAATTGGTTCACAAAATGGGTCCATTGATGTCTCATTAATTATAACATAGCAATACTAGAAAATCAGCCATTTAAATACTCTAACCCTCATTCATTTCTCACATACATAATACCAAATTTAATCCATAAGTTTACCCACCAATGGGTCATGGGTTTATCATTCATTGGTGACATTTAAGACCATAAAAAAAAAAAAAAAAAACATTTACCTTCATCCATAGATTCCCTCATTTAAAAACCCCTTTTAAAATTACCATTATTCTTTCATTCAAAACTTTCAAAATCATTAACCCCTTTGATCAACATTATGTTTATCACTTTGAGTTCATCGACATTACCAACCTTCCCCATTGAAATCACTTAACCACCTTCCATGCTTTTCTTCACTAACATCCCTTTAAAACTTACAAACACTTGACCATTTTTAAGCCTCCAATACATTAACACCTTACTCCACATTTTCTATCCTTTTAAACCCATTTAAAAACCACCATTACACTACCATAGGATTTAAAAACATTCCATCCCTAAAATCTCTCCATGGTTTTATTTTTAAAACATTATTTCCCACACTTAAAAATCCATTTTTAAACTATCCCATTCTCAACCATTCCTCCCTATTTTTACACCCTTCAAATTTACAACCACATAACCCTAAAAATCATTAATTATCCTCCATAGCTTCCATTCTTTAAAACGCTCATAAATCACCTAATCACCTACCATTTCATCACCATAGGGTTCGGCCATTCACCATGGCCGAACCCATGGTTCATGATCCATCATTTTGGTACATTTTCTTGAGTCCATTAATGACTCATTTAGTCATGTCATACTTCCCATTCTTTTCATGGTTTCTAAAACACTTAATTCATCAAAGTTTCCCCATGCCTTTTAAGGCTACCAACACCATTCACACTTCCCATGCATTTCCTCATTTAAGCCCCTTTAAAAATTTCCTACATTTAAGCACTAGAAACCCTAATAATCCTAATTATTCCTTCCATGAATTTCTTCATTTAACAACCCTTTACAAATCACCATATTTAATCATTAGCACCTTAAAAAAAACATAAACCATCTTTCCATGATTTTCATTCAAGATCCCTTTAAAAAGAACTACCACATTTAATCAATAAACACTTACAAACCCTAAATCATCCTCCATTCTTTTTCCTCATTAAAACTCTTTAACTTCACTAACATTTATTCATTAACATCTTAAAATCATAAATCCCCCTTCCATGGTTTTGATCTTAAAAACCCCATTTAAGCTTACTTAATTACTCACCATAATTCCTTCCAAAAATCACACACATTTCATGCTAAAATAAATTACATTACATAATGTCCTTAATGTATTTTATTTTTCCTTAACCTAATTTATCCACTTTTCCATCCTTCCATTTGATGGATTTGAGATCCAAGGCCTATGATTATTTATTTGGCCACCATCAAATTTAACAAGAATGGATCCCAAAACTTAAACCTTAAAAATCCAAATCTCTTGTTTAGGAATTACTTACAATCCGACGCCTCCTCCGACTTTCGTCACTCCCGTCGGCTTCCTTGGCCTCCTTTCTTCTTTCTCTCCTTGTTTGATCGGCTAAGATGCTTGATCCATGGTGAAAACACCATAGCTTGGGTCGGCCAAGATGGGGTGTGCTTGAGAGAGCGAGAGGAGGAGATGGTGACAAAGAAGATCCCAACCTTTGATCTTGGAGTGGTGGGCCTTTGCTTTGAATTTTTTTTCTTCTCTTTTTAGCTTTCTTTTCTTCTTTCCTCCATGGTTTCTCTTCTTCTTTCTTCTCCTTAGGTGTAGGACAGTTTTTGAGAGGGCAAGAGATGGAGGACGTATGAAAGAGTTAGATGGAATGGAGAGAATGAGATGAAAAAGTCATCTCATCTCTTGGTTGCTTAAGACATACTCCACATTAACTCCTCCCACAACCCACACAAGATATTTTGTATGCTTTTTGACCCAACAACATTATCCAACGTTTTTGGTGTCTTCCAATGGGTGGTTTTGGTCTCTCATTGACCATTTGACCACCTTTTTAACTTAGCTTAATTAATTACTTAATTGGGTCATTAGGTTAAGTTAATTAATTCTCACTTTAACTTAATTGTATTTACTTAAATTTCCTTCATACATACACCCATGGTTGACCAATTCAACCATGGGGCCGGCCCCACCAATCTCTGGGTCCACACGCCACCTCACTTAGTGAGGTGGAGGTGGGTCCCAATCGGCCACATCATCTTGATTTAATTCAAATTAACTTAGGTGATTTAAACCCATTCAATTCATTCCCACTTATTGGATCACCATTGGGCCCATGGCCCAATTAAATTCACCCTTACCCATTTACCTTAGAGCTTACATTATCTTGACCCATTGGGTCCCAAATGGTTAATGGGCCCAATTTGACCATCATTGGCCCCATTGAGCATCATTGACCATTTGAATGATTTTAAATCCAATCCATGGTCCATTGGGCCATACTTGGGCCTTTGTCCATATTTTGATCAATTCACCATTTATTCCATAAAATTTCCAATTTCCACCATTTAAAATAAATAATAACCACATATAAATTTATTTACAAATTTCGAGCCATTACAGGTCCCTCGCATGCTACACGCTGGAGGTCACTCTCACGGCTATTTCGCACACTTGTTGTGCGTTGATGCGCAGAGCTAGGTACTATTTTACCCCAAGGAGGTGGTGCTAGCTTCGTTAGACATGGTCCGACCGCCTTAGAGCTTGAATGAATCACCCTTGGGGTGAAGAGATGCAGGGCGGGGTAGACTTGATCACGTCGGACGTGGGTCTTCCGCTTAGTAAGTCATGGGCCCTAAGTCTTGCTAGGGGTCGGGGTATATTTGTGAGTTGATATGGTTGCCACAGTCGGGTAGTGACTCATTTGAGTGTTGTTTCCATGGATAAAATATCTCATGGTAGAGGATGTGACCTGGATTAATTATGCCCAAGGATGGATTATGCCCATAGGAGGGTTATATTCATGGTGGTTATTAACCAGGGATAGATGATATTCATTGATAGAGAGATACCAGGGATGGATGTGTATAACTGTGGATGATGATTTCCATGGTGGTTTGGATTGATGCCGGGTATCGGTATCGTAAAAGATTTGAGCAAAAGGTGTTAGTCACATAGTGACTTATGTGCAAATGAAGATGTGCCAAATTTTGGAGATGTATTTAATGGAAAAGATAAGAGTCTAGTGAAACTCGAACGGGGAGCTATGGGCGACTGCCGAGTTAGTCTAACTAGCTGACTCTGTAGTTAGCCAATGGAGTTCCAGGAGAATGAAGCTAGAAACCTAGTTAAAGTGGAATCAGCGGAAGCCTTGGAACCCTACTTCGTTCGATTTTCGGGATGAAAATTTTAAAAAGAGAATTGTATTGTAATACCCCAGATTTTCAGTTTATAAATATTTACAGTTTTTGCCATTGAAATTGTGAATTAATGGATATGAACCATAGATGGGTAAATGTTGGGTCAATTGCCAAAATAAGACCCAACAGATGGTAAATGTGGATCAATAGAAGTAAATGGGTAAGGTATGTTCAATTGGGTCAAGGGTACTAATTGGGTCAAAGGTTGTTAATTGGGTCAATATGGCCAATTTGGACCCAATGGGTCATGGTTGACTATGTTGACCACCAAGTGAGTTCAAGCTTAATTAGCTTGGGACTGATGTGAGGTGGAAATGGAATCAAATATTTGAGTTGATTCAAATGAATTAAAGGAATTAAATTAAAAAGGTGAGTTGAGTTAAATATATGAGTTGAGTTAAATATATGAGGTAAATTAAATGAGTTGATGGAAAGTTGGAGGGGTGCACTTCACCAAGATCAGCTCAAGGTGGTCCACACGTTGAATGCATGGGAGGTTATCTCATGCATGAAACTCCAAGATAAATAATGAATGGGAGGTTATCTCATGCATGAAACTCCAAGATAAATAATGAATGGGAGGTTATCTCATGCATGAAACTCCAGGATAGATAATGAATGGAATTGGAAGTTTTATGGAGTTACACAAGAGTTGGGGAGTTGCTTCAAATTCAAAAGAATGGAGAGTGAAGTTGAAGGGCTGATGGTTTCAAACTCAAACACCATTCACTCGTTGAAAAGAAAGGGTGGGGGAAGTTTCATCTCAAAGATGAAACCCCCACATGAAGCTTTAAAGAGTGGAGGAGTTTCTTATTTCAATTTCAAATCCAAATAAGAACCAAAAGGGGAGCTGGACGGTTTGGTGGTCTAAGACAAGACAAAACCGTTGGCTTGTGGGAGTTTCATCTCATGGATGAAACCCCCACATGGGCAAATAATGAGGAATGGCGGTTACATAGTTCAAGCTCACACATGTCGTTGGACAGATGGGAGTTTCATCTCAAGGATGAAACCCCCAAGATGGAAGATGAATGGGGCTGGTGGAGGTGCACAAGACATTGCATTGCAGCCGTTGGAGCCTTGAGAGTTTCATCTCAAGGATTAAACCCCCAAGGGAAGCATTAAGGAGAATTGTTAATGAAAATGGGAGTTACAAGTGGTGCCACCAAGAGACACCACCTTGGGGCTGAATTTGATTAACCAAGGGAGGAGTTTAATTTCCATTCACTCTCTCCCTCTCTTAGCTGACCAGCAATCTAAGGAGAGAAGACCAAACACTTTGAGAAATCTATCTCATCCTTTCCCTCCCTCTTAAGGCCGTTTTTCCTCTCAAGATCAAAGAGGACTTAGAATAATTTGATCTCAAGTTTCTATCCCTCAATCCATATCACTTGGCGGAATTATTCCAAGGGGTTTGCAGCAAGGTTAGTCTCGGCCAAAGGAGCAAGAAAGAAGAAGGAGAGGCTAAAGAAGTAAGGGAACAATCCGGAGCAAAGGACAAATTGGAGGAGTCGCGGAAACGGTAAGTGCTCGACAAATTTTATAATTAGAAAAGAGGATCAAAGATTCAGAGTATGGTTCGGCCATTGTATGGCCGAACCCTAAAAGGTTATTATGGACAAATAGGAACATGATCTTAGAAGGAACCATAGGGTCCGGCCACAGTACATGGCCGAACCCCATGAAGAAATATTAGTGATTAATAAGTTGTGAAATATGGTAACCATGGAAGGTGGTGGACGTTTTTAAGGTTTAAAATGAATGAAACATTGATGGACTTGGATGCATTTGGATTATAAAAAAAGAATGGAAAGAGGAACACCAAAACCAAAGAGTGAGGTTCGGCCATGGTGTATGGCCGAACCCCACCAAGTGCTATGTATGGTATTTTATTTGTAAAGGGTTTAAAAGGATTTAAATGGAGTGACAATGGTGGATGATTAAGGGCTAGTTGATTACTATGTGAATGCTTAGATGAATGGATTGCCAATTAGACTTAATTAAAAAGGATTAAAGGACGAAAATTTATGATGGTGAGGTTCGGTCATGTTGTATGGCCGAACCCCACTAAGATGGATTCCCATGGACCATTTTTATGGGTTAATTGGAGTTAAGAACATGGTTAGAAATTATTAATGGTTCTATGCTTTTGATTAAGGAATCACATATGATTATCTTGGGACTTAGTATTAAGTAAGTAATCAGCCATGATAGATGATGACAAAAGGGACAAAAATCAACATGGTGAGGTTCAGCCATGTTGTATGGCCGAACCCCACTAATGGTTATTTGGTGGACTTAGTTCCTTTTGAAGTGGTCAACTTGTAATATAATTGGTCAAATCAAAATGGAGACTTATGTATGATGGATTAAAGTAAATGAAAGGTTAAACAAGGGTTAGGCTAATGGCAATATTGAAAATATGGAATGAAAAGATCTAAAGACTTGAAAAAGGAGCCAAAACCAAAATGGTGAGGTTCGGCCATGTTATATGGCCGAACCCCACTAAGATGGATTTTCATGGACCAAGGTTTTATGGATTAGGTGGTTACCAATGGTGGATGATTTATTGTTAAGTGATTAACTAAGAAATTAGGAAGTAATGAATCAAAGGAAAGAATAAGATCAAATAAGTGAGGTTCGGCCATAGTGTATGGCCGAACCCCACAAGGATGGTTTTTGGACTTCGACTTAATTGAAAATCAAATGGATATTGTCTTGACTTGTTGTTATATAAACAAGGTGACGGGACCTCACAAACGGTGCAAGATCGTGAGCGGTTGCCGGATTAAGAAGCAAAGGACACTTGAGTGGTCTTTTGGTAGGATTCTACCTTATTGAAACCATGGATATGTATTATGTACTTATGATGATTTTATTTCATGTTTGATAAGATATTTTGGTATTAAACAATATGTTGCAATTATGGGATTTTCGTGCTATGTTTTGTAATATTCTATAGCTTGTTGGCATTTGCATCTCATGCATGGCATGGGAGGGATGACAGGTAACCGGGGACCCACATTCCGTCGAGGCATCCGTAAAGCACTAGTGGGGGATACCTTGATGAGGAGAATTCCATCAAGAGAATACATGTGTTTGTGATGGGTGGGACTCATTGCATATGGTAGCATGGCATGGCATTGAATCGGCATGATTATGATTTTTATTATTATGCAAGGTTTCTAGTTTTTATCTGTATGATTGGATCTCTATTATCATACACTATTTTGGATATGATGTTTTACAAGTATGATATGGTATATTATATCTGGATTTTACATACTAACCCATGTGTTAGCCCTAATTGGAATACCTGCTGGGCGCGTTGTCTAACGCCCTACTTCTACCCTGGTTGATGACACAGGAAAGGGAACAGAACGAGGATATGATTGGAGCCAAGCTTAGGAGCTTGGATGATTAAGCTATATGTTGTTTATGTTATTCAGAATTGTAATAACGTAGATTTGTTTGCTATGGATTGGATGGTTAATGTTTGGATATTTAAGTTATCATAATTATTTTTAAGTGTTGGACTACTTTGCTATCTAAAATGGAATAGGATTGTTATCCTATTGTTATTCCACATGTATGATTTATTCCGCAAGTTAACTTGAGTACGTGTGAATCATTTTAGTGGACTTGGTTTATGCACACGTATGGTTGGCCAGTTAAGGGTCGGACTTTGGAAGCTCGGACTTAGCTCGGGTCGTGACATCCCGCTCTTCATCACTTTTGTTTATTTTTTTTAAAATAAATAGACTCTGATTTCGAGTGAAAAGGGCGGGGTGTTACAATAACACTCCCAAGTAATTTATAATCGATTCCATCAACTTATGTTTGAGTTTCAAAACATAGTTCCATTAATTTTAC
Organism: Chimonanthus praecox; assembly: GCA_022113865.1. NCBI lineage: Eukaryota > Viridiplantae > Streptophyta > Magnoliopsida > Laurales > Calycanthaceae > Chimonanthus > Chimonanthus praecox. Next base: position 30,069,566 of record CM039093.1, on the reverse strand, counting down.
ATAATTACCATATCGCCATCCAAGGCTAAAATTCCATTATTCTCAAAATATTCCCCATGTGGTTCGACCATACACCATGGCCGAACCCATGGTCCTTCTTTCTAGACCTTATTTACAAAATTACCATTGGCTTAATTATTTCCAACCTTCTATAATTAATACATACCCTTAAACCCATAATTAACAAGTCCATAATTAGAAGGTCCAAATTTAAAAGCTTTCTAAATTCCATAACAAACTTTATCATCCACTTTCCATAATTAGAAACCAATTTTCCATAATTGGATGCTTTCCAAATTTAGCAACCCCTTCTAAAATTAGATAGTTTCCTAAATTAGAAACCATCTTTCCATAATTAGAATACTTCCAAATTTAGCAACTTCCAATTAATCCAAGGTCCATGATTAGATATTTTCTAATCTAGTAACATCCTTTAAAATCCATACTTTGATACTTTCTAAAATAATAATTCTCTTCCATGGTTTCTAATCCATTAATTTTTTCTCAATATCCTTTCCATTTTAATCAATTAAAATCATCAAATATCATTGGTGGGGTTCGGCCATACACCATGGCCGAACCTCACCCTTTCTTTTTCCATTCTTTTGATCCAAAACATTTAATCATTCAAATCATGGTTCGGCCATGCAATGGCCGACCCATATCCTTTCAAAACCATATATTATTAACCACAAGTCCATGTATACTCCTTTAATAGAATTGATAATCCTTCCATGGTTTCCAACCAATAAAATTAATAAATCAGCCTACATGATTTTCATCCTTAAAATTCCATAATCAAACCATGCTTTTCCATGGGGTTCGGCCATGCACTATGGCCGAATCACATGGTCCATACTTTCCATTAAAATTTATCTTTCCATGGATCTAAAACCATATAATTACTCCCTGACTTTCATCCCATAAAATATAATCACCAAAAGCATCCCTTAAAACCATACATTAACCATAATAATATGACCCATGTTTCTTCATTAAAATCACCAAAACCCTTCCATGGGGTTCGACCATGGTTCCTCTTGCAAGGGGTTCGGTCATGCACTATGGCCGAACCCTATGGTTTCTTATTTCATTAAAACAAAAACATCTAAACCACTTACCGGTTCCACGACTCCTTCGGTTTTTCGTCAGTTGATCTTGCTCTTCCAATCTTCTTCTTTCCTTAGTCTTTTCTTTTCCTTGCTCTTCCACTCGGTTGGCTGCTCTTGTGCTTGCTGCAGCCTTCTCTTTGTTCTTGCTTTGCCGTGAATGAGAAGTTGAGAGAGGGAGAGAAAGAAAGAAAACTTGGAGAAAAATATGAAATCCATGCGCCCTTGTCCTTCTCTCCTTTTATTATCTTCCCTTGGTTCCATCTTTGGAAGGTGCTTAAGATAATACTCACCTTAATACCGTGTATCCCTTGCCAAAATCATCATTGCCGTGTGCACTTGTTATGGTTATTTCTTTTATAAAAAGCCCCACTTAATCCCATAATTAGAAGGTGCCATTGGCCCCTCCTTGCCTTATTTTATTAGAACTCTCTTGGTTCCCATCTTAGACAATGCCTTGCGCCTTTGGCTGCAATCCCCATTGCCGTGTGCACTATTGCTTCTTTTAGAATGTGAGCGTCGTGTACCCCTTCCCTTGTCCTATAAAACTTCAATTGATCCCAACTTAGAAGGTATCAATTTGGTTCCAATTTAGAAGGTACTAAGACTCTTTACTTAGCCATTGCCTTAATGCCATTTTAATCTTGGAAAGACCCTCTTTAAAATAAATCTATCACATGCGCATATCTTGGATATGCCATGTCACATACGGCCACGAAATCTCTATACACGGCCATGCATCTATCTCATTCATTTAATTTAGACATAATGCATACTCTTTTAATTCAATCCCATTTAAATTTATTTGAAACCATTTATTAAAATCGTTGGGTCTTAATTGGGCAAAGACCCAACATTTTACCCATCTTAGATATATATCTAAAATTCATAATATAAATAGATAACTTCTATAAATATTTATAACTTGAAAATCCGAGGTGTTACATGCATCCACTTAATGAGTCAAAGGGAGGTGGAGGGTTCCATCTCATGGAAACCACTAGCCACAAAACCGTTGGAAAGGGTGGTGTGTGTGCCATGTGGAGGGCATGCACCCTCTTGGCTAGTGAAAGGACTCATGGGGAAGACTCCACATTGATGAGGGTGGTTGGAGGTGGAGTCTTACCCAAGGAAAGCCCTAGACAAGATGGAAAGGGTTAGCTTTCCATCTCATTCACTCTTTCACTCTCTCCCTCTCACTCTTGGTCGACACCCCCCCCCCCCCCCTCTTCTTCTAAGACAAGAAACACTTAGGGATTTTTTCCCATCTCAACTCCTCTCCCTCTCACCAAAACCCTAGGGTCGACCTCTCCTCTTTGAGACAAAGATAATTTAGAGTTTTCATCTCACTCTCCCTCTCTCAAACCTTCTCTCTTTGGCCGAACCCTCTCTTAGGGTTTTCATCTCAAAAGCAACACTCTTTGGCTGGAGATCAAGGAGGAGAAAGGAAAGACTAAGGAAGGAAAAGATCGGAGGAGCAAGACGGAGCGAAAGAAAACGGAGGAGTCGCGGAATCGGTAAGTATTACTTGACAAGATTTATAAATTAAAAGGATGTTAAGGGAACCATGGTTTTGGCTATGGAATGGCTGAAACCATGGGGTTCCATTTCGGATTGGAAAGTTGGCCAAAAATGTTATGGGCCATGGATTTGAAATCCATCCAAGGAAGGAGATGGAAAGATGGACAAACCCTAATGGGTAAGATAGGTTATATAAATGAGGATTATTAAGGACAATATGCATATATATGGTTTATGACAACATGCATGGTTAAGCATGAAAAATGAGCAAAGATCATAGTTTGGCCCTTGCATGGCCAAACCCTAGATTTTTATGTATATGGATCATGGAGGACAAGAAAGCGTTGGATGAGGTTCGGCCATGATGTATGGTCGAACCCCATCAAATGGTATAAACATGTTGTGTATGATTTTAAGAAAAGACCATCCTCAAAATGATGTGAAAATGGAGAATAGGATGAAGAGGAGAAAAAATGATGAACCATAGGGTTCGGCCATGTTGTATGGCCGAACCCCATGGAAGGATGTTGGTGATTTTTAAGGGGTTTTAAATGATGAAAATGATGGAAGACATGTTGATGGATTTTGGGTTTTAAAATGATGGACCTAAGTGTATGATTAAACCCCCATGGAGGGACTTTGTTTATGGACCTAATGTTTGTAAATGATTGAAGAGAGGAAGGATGAACATGCCAACATGGCCGAACCCCATGAACCATTTTGATGGATCATTGGGTAGATCCATGCATGTTTAAAGAGATTGAATCATCAAGCTAAGAAATGGAGGGATTTATTATGGGTCTATGTTATGTTAATGAATCATTTATGGACCTAAGTTATGTGTAAATAAGTGAAGTGATTAGCTATGGAAAGAGTGATAGCTAAGATGGGAAGATCGTGAAAATAAAGAACCATGGGTTCGGCCATGTTGTATGGCCGAACCCCATGGAGAATGTCTTATGGACTTAGGTGGTTTTTATTAATGTAAAATGATTAACTTATGTGATTGGATCAATAAATCAAAAGATGCAATGATGTTGGACCCACATTGATTAAAATGATCAAGGACTAAAAAAAGGGGCCCAAAACCAAGAGAGTGAGGTTCAGCTATGTTGTATGGCCGAACCTAACTAAGGCATTTTTGTGGACTTAAAACATGGTTCAACCCCAATGAATGTTGGAAACCTCTTAGGGGACTTAACCGGATAAAAGACTATGACGGTAAAGGGAGATGAACCTAGGTCGATGTAGGGCATGATGGAATTAAATTGATCACCAAAATTGATGTATGTATATGTGTTAAATGTAATAAGGTAACGGGATTTCACAAACAGTGTACGATTGGCTTGACGTGATCGGTAATCAGTTTTTGGACGAAAACGCAAGGACCCGATATTTGGACGTTGGTAGGATTCCTACATTATTGATACACTGGATTTATGTATATGTGATGTTTTTACTTCTATGTTAATTTTGGTATCAAAGTACTATGTTTCAACTATGGGATTTTAATGCGATGATGTTTATTATTACATAGCATGGTTGCATTTGCATCTCATGCATGGCATGGGAGGGATCAAATGAGGGGCGTCCACACCCCTTTCTAATTTCCCATAAACAACCGTGGGGAGGAATCCACACTGATTCCAATGGATGTAGGATTGAATTGTAACCGGAGTCCACCCTCCGTCATTCGTGGGGAGAGATATTATGTGTTTGAAATGTAACCGAAGTCCACGCTCCGTTTGGTGGGACCTATAAAGCATTCGTGGGGAGAGATATACTATGTTTGAAATGTAAGCGGAGTCCACGCTCCGTTCGATGGGACAATTAAGGCATTTGTGGGGAGTCATGACAATACCTTGATGTGGCTTGAACATCAAGAGGATACTATGTGATTGTGATATGATTGATGGGTGGGATCATTGGCATATGACCCCATGACATGGTATTACATTGGCATGATTTTGTTATGAGTATCATGCGTTGTTTTGGTTTTATCAGCATGATTATAATCTCTATTATCATGCTTTGTTTTTAGGCATATGTTTTTACGAGTACGGTATGATGTTTTGTATCTTTAATTTATACTAATCTTATGTGTATAACCCTACTTGGAATTCCTACTGGGCGCGTTGACTAATGCCCTATTTCTACCTTAGATGATGGTACAGGGAACGAAACGGATGATGGGCGCGAAAGGAGCCAAGCTTAGGAGCTTGGGCAGCTTTTTGCATATTTTTAAGTTTTAGTTCTGGACAGTGTGTTTGAGCTAATTGCATTTTGGGATTGTAATGACTTAGATATTATTCTACTATGGTTTGACGTAACCTCGAATTTTAAGTTCAGTTAAGTTTTGGGTGATTGACTTCCTTGCTAAGTAAAGGTTATGGTTGTTTTATGTAATCAAATATGATATTACCGCAATGGGTTTATTCCGCAAGTATAACTTTAATGCGTGTAAACTGTTTTAGTGGACTCGGTCCATGCACACGTATGGTTGGCTAGTTAAGGGCCGGGCTTTGGAAGCTCGGACTCAGCTCACGTCATGACGTCCCGCTCTCTCTCACTTTTTTAATTAGAAAAAAAAAATACTCTGATTTTCGGCGATTGAGAAAGGGCTGGGGGCGTCACACTAAGCTTGGCTCTGATCACGTCCTTCACTCCGTCCATTTCCTGTGCCATCACCTAAGGTAAAAGTAGGGCGTTAGACAACGCGCCTAGTAGGTACTTCGAGTAGGGTCAACACATGGATTAGTATAAACAAAATCACTTAGATATAAATAATATCAAAATCATGCAAGTCAATGCAATGCCATGGGTGTCATATGCCATGAATCCCATCATCATCCATATCACAATCACACAGTATTCCTTTTGATGGATAATCCACATCAAGGTATTATCATGACTCCCTGCGAATACCTTATCGGTCCCACCGAACGGAGCGCGGACTCCAGTTACATTTCAAACACAGTATATCCCTCCCCACGAATGCCTTATCGGTCCCACTGGACGGAGCGTGGACTCCGGTTACAATTCAAACACAATATATCTCTCCCCACGATTGCCTTATCGGTCGCCCAAAACAGAGCGTGGACTCCGGTTACAATTCAATCATACATCCATTGGAATCAGTGTGGATTCCTCCCCATGATTGTTTATCGAAAATCCGAATGGAGCGTGTACTCCCCTCATTTGATCCCTCCCATGCCATGCATGAGATGCAAGTGCAAACATGCTATGTAATAATAAACATCATAGCATTAAAATCCCATAGTTGAAACATATCATTTGATACCAAAATAAATCATCAAAACATGAAGTAAAACCATCACATATACATATTCCATGGTTTTCAATAAGGTAAGAATCCTACCAATGACCAAATATCGTGTCTTTACGTTTTCGTCCAAAACCGCTAACCGATCGCGTCAAGCCGATCGTACATCGTTTGTGAAATCCCGTTACCTTATTACATTTAACACATATACATACATCAATTTGTGATCTATTTAATTCCATCAACCCCTACATCAACCTAGGTTCATCTCCCTTTACCATCATAGTCTTTTATCCGGTTAAGTCCCCTAAGAGGTTTCCAATATACATTGGGGCTGAACCATGTTTTAAGTCCACAAAAATGCTTTAGTGGGGTTCGGCCATACAACATGGCCAAACGTCACTCTCTTGGTTTTGGGCCCCTCTTTTTAGTCCTTGATCATTTTAATCAATGTGGGTCCAAGATCATTCCATCTTTTGATTTATTGATCCAATCACATAAGTTAATCATTTTACATTAATAAAAACCCTGAGTCCATAAAACAGTCTCCATGGGGTTCGACCATACAACATGGCTGAACGCATGGTCCTTTACTTTCACCACATTCCCATCTTAGCTATCACTCTTTCCATAGCTAAACATTTAATTTCTTAAGCATGCATGGATCCATAAATGTCCATAAAATTGATTCACGGGGTTCGGCCATACAACATGGCCGAACCCATGATGTCTCATTTTCATATCCTCCTTTAAATCATTGACAAACATTAGGTCCATCAACAAAGTCCCTCCATGGGGCGTTTAATGATACACTTAGATCCATCATTTTAAAACCCAAAATCCAACAACATTTCTCCATGGGGTTCGGCCATACAACATGGCTGAACCCATGGTCCATTGTTCTTCATCATCTCCTCACTTTAAATCATCATTTACAACATTAAAACTCATTTAAAATCACCAGCATACATCCATCCTTTCATCCTTTAAAACCCTTCAAAATCACTAACATACATCCATCATTTTTATCCTTTAAAACCCATTAAAATTAATAACCTACTTCCATGGGGTTCGGCCATACAACATGGCTGAACCATATGGTTCAACATTTTTTTTCTCGTCTTCATCCTATTCTCCATTTGCATATCATTTTGAGGATGGTCTTTTCTTAAAATCATACACAAAATATTTATACCATTTGATGGGGTTTGGCCATACATCATGGCCGAACCTCATCCAATCCTTTCTTGTCCTCCATGATCCATATACATAAAAATCTAGGGTTTGGCCATGCAAGGGCCAAACCAGATCTTTGATCATGCTTCATTCTTAATATTGAACATGCATGAGGTCCTTATGCATAACAAGATTAGGGTTCGGCCATGCAACGGCCGAACCATGTTGCTTGACCATTTCTCATGTTTAGCCATATATATATATATACATACATATACACATATTGTTCTTAATAATGACCTATCTTAACCCTTAGCAAGATTAGGGCTTTGTCCATTTTTCCATCTCATTCCTTGGATGGATATCAAATCCATGGCCCATAATATTTTTGGCCAACCACTTTTAATCCGAAATGGAATGTTCCCTTAACCTCCTTTTAATTTATACATCTTGTCAAGTACTACTTACCAATTCCGTGACTCCTCCGCTTTCTTTCATTCCGCCTTGCTCCTCCGATTTTCTCCTTCCTTAGTCTTTTCTTTCTTCTTCCTTGATCTTCGGCCAAAGTGTGTTGCTTGATAGGGAGAGGGTTTAAGATGAAAACCCCAAGAGATGGTTCGGCCAAGGAAGAGCTTGAGAGAGAGGGAGAGGAGGAGAGAATGGAAAAACCCTAAGTGTTTTCTTTTGTCTTAGAGGGGTCGGCCAAGGGAGAGAGTGAATGAAATGGAAAGAGAGCCCTTTCCATCTTGTCTTAGGGTTCCTTGGGTAAGACTCCACCTCCAACCACCGTCATCAATGTGGAGTCTTCCCCATGAGTCCTTTGACTAGCCAAGAGGGTGCATGCCCTCCACATGGCACACACCACCCTCTCCAACGGTTTTGTGGCTAGTGGTTTCCATGAGATGGAACCCTCCACCTCCCCTTTGACTCACTAAGTGGATGCATGCCTCACACATGGCACACACCACCCTCTCCAACGGTTTTGTAGCTAGTGGTTTCCATGAGATGGAAACCCTCCACCTTCCCTTTGACTCACTCCATCTTTTCATCTTCCATGTGACTCACCCCCATTTGACTCACTCCATTTAAATGAAACTCAACTCCTAACTCATGCATTTGAATTTATTTCCATCTAACTTGGGTGATTTAATTCAACCCACTTCACTTGATCCTCTTTAATTCACCCATGAACTCACCCATGGTTGACCAAGTCAACCATGGTAGCCGGCCCCACATGTACCTTAGTCCACATGCCACCTCACTTGATAAGGTGGAGTTGGGTCCCACTTGGCTATGCCACTTTGATAATTCCTCATACACTTGCCACCTCACTTGATGAGGTGGACCCCATGCCTTTGATCTTAATTGGGTCCATGACCCGATTACATCCATTCCTTACCCATTTACACAAATCATCAATCCATCTTGATCCATTGGGTCCCAATTGGGCATTTGACCCAATTGACCACATTGACCCAATTAAATAGAATTAATCCTATCCATGGTCCATTGGACCATACTTGGGCCATTGCCCCAATTCTTATTCATTAAACATCCATTCCTTCTATTAATCTTAATTTTTAACAATAAAAATAAATAATAGGCAATATATTTATTGCATTGAAAATCCGGGCTATTACAATATGCCAATGATCCCCCACCCAATCTCCATATCAAACATCATTCATATCATCACAACATTTTCCTTGATATAATGAAACCATATCAAGGTGTTCCCTTTGCCATTTACGTCCTCAGTGTTTTGTGACAGAAGTACCAGGTCACTGTTATACCTCCCCACGTATGTTAATCGGAATTACCTGTAACGCCCCGCCCTTTTTCACTTGTCGAAAATCAGAGTCTATTTTTTTTTTTTTTTTGAATAAAAGAGTGAGAGAGAGGGGGAACGTCACGACGCTAGCTAAGTCCGAGCTTCCAAAGCTCGACCCTTAACTGGCCAACCATACGTGTACGTGGACCAAGTCCACTAAAACGGTACACACGTACTCAAGTTAAACATGCAGAATAATTCATAGATGCGGAAATATAATAGAATAATAATTCTATTCCATTTCTAGATAGCAAAGTAGCCCATCACTTAACAATAATTATCTTATGTTAAAATATCCAAAATTAACATTCAAACAATAGCAAATAGTCTGAATGCTAATTACTCAAATTACATTGTCCATGAATAACTTAAATGAAACGAAACTAAAACATCCAAGCTCTTAAGCTTGGCTCCGATCTCGTTCCTTGTTCCTTCCATTCTCTGTGTCATCAACTAGGGTAGAAGTAGGGCGTTAGACAACGCATCCAGTAGGTAATCCAAGTAGGGTCGACACATGGTTAGTACAAAAATCATATGGATAACATAATGTCAAAAACATGCAAGTCATGCCATGTTATGGTGTCTTATGCCATGAGTCCCACTCATCAGCCATATCACCAACACATAGTATCCTCTTGATGGAAAACTCCTCATCAAGGTATCCTCACGAATGCCTTACGGCCGCCCCGACGGAGCGTGGTCTCCAGTTACATTTCATCCTTCCCATGCCATGCATGAGATGCAAGTGCAGCCATGCTATGTAATAATACAAATCATAGCATAAAAATTCCATATTTGAAACATAACATTTGATACAAAATAACTCATCAAAATATGAATTAAAATCATAATACATATCCCATGGTTTCAATGAGGTAGGAATCCTACCAATGACCAACTAACGTGTCCTTCCGTTTAAATATGGAATTTTTATGCTATGATTTGTATTATGACATAGCATGGCTGCACTTGCATCTTATGCATGGCATGGGAGCGATGAAATGTAACCGGAGACCACGCTCCGTCGGGGCGTCCGTAAGTCATTCGTGAGGATACCTTGATGAGGAGTTTTCCATCAAGAGGGATGTATGATTGAGTTGTAACCGGAGACCACACTCCGTCGGGACGTCCATAAGGCAATTGTGGGGATACCTTGTTGAGGAGTTTTCATCAAGAGGAAGACCTTGGTGTGCATTATCCATCAAGAGGTAACCGGAGTCCACGCTTCGTCGGGGCGTCCATAAGGCATTCGTGAGGATACCTTGATGATGAGTTTCCATCAAGAGGTAGACCTTGATGAGGAGTTTCCATCAAGAGGATACTATGTGTGTGGGACATGGATGATGGGTGGGACTCATGGCATATGACACCCATGGCATGGCATTGAATCAGCATGATTATGATCTCTATTATCATGCAATGTTTCTGGTTTTTATCTGTATGATTGGATCTCTATTATCATTCACTGTTTTGGATACGATGCTTTACAAGTACGGTATGATCTATTATATCTGGATTTTTACACTAACCCATTTGTTTGACCCTACTTGGAATACCTATTGGGCGCGTTGTCTAATGCCCTACTTCTACCCTAGTTGATGGTACAGGAAATGGACGAGACGATGAACGTGATCGGAGCCAAGCTTAAGAGCTTGGATGTTTTAGTTTCATTTTACTTAAATTATACATGGACAATGTAATTTGAGTAGCTAGCATTCAGACTGTAATAACTTAGATTATTTGCTATGGTTTGGAATGTATATTTTGGATATGTTAACTTAAGATAATCATTGTTAAGTGATGGACTACTTTTCTATCTAAAAAGGAATAGAAGTATTATTCTATTATATTTCCGCAACTATGAATTATTCTGCAAGTTTAACTTGAGTACGTGTGAACCGTTTTATTGGATTTGGTCCACTCTCACGTATGGTTGGCCAGTTAAGGGTCGGGCTTTGGAAGCTCGGACTTAGCTCCCGTCATGGCGTTCCGCTCTCTTTTACTTTTCTATTTTAAAAAAAAATAGACTCTGATTTTCGACGAGTGAAAAAGGGCGGGGCATTCTAGTTGGTATCAAAGCAAAACGGGAAGGATGCATCTTTCGAAGTAAGATTAGACGGTATCATTTCTCACTGACAGATAAGAATCCCAACTGACCGACTCTTTGGAGTCCACTGCACGGGGGCCGGATTAATTTACTTCGTTAGACTCAAACTAAAACATTCCGTCTGAGAGCAACAAGGAAAGATAGCAAAGGAAGTATAGTCACTATAAATTGGATTTTTCAAACATAGTAAATTAGGAGATATTTCCCCGATATCCCCAAATTGAGAAACAAACACTTGATACTTAGGAAGTTTCCCCAAAAACAAAGAAATACAAAGAGTGCTTATTTGGCAATTTCCCCAAACTATGAAGAACGTAAAACTTTACGAGGAAGCTAAGTCAGACAGTGTTTCATTGACTTAGGAAAAATGCCTCCGAAAGGAAGACATACACAATAGAACCAACAAAAGAAAGAACATAATGGAGTGGGTCAGGACAGTGCAAACATTCCTGAAGTAACTCCTGAACTACGGAACCTAGTACAAGCGGTAGTCACTTCCGTTCTACAGCAACTTTTGAGGGGAAACACAACCCCCAATGAAACACAGGACCTAAAAGGTCGGGGTGGGGGAAATACTTTTTGCCCTCACAAGAGATTCAAACGCTACTTTGGGAGACCTTCAACCTCTACTAGTTCCACTAGAAGTTCCTATTTCTAGTGTGGTCAGCAGGGCCATTTCAAAAGAGAGTGTCCACTGAACGATAGATCTCCTCACTCCTATTTCCAATGTGGTCAGCAGGGCCATTTCAAAAGAGAGTGTCCATAGAACGATAGATCTCCTCACTCTTATTTCCAATGTGGTCAACAGGGGCATTTCAAAAGAGAGTGTCCACAGAACGATAGATCTCCTCACTCATGTTTCCAATGTGATCAGCAGGACCATTTCAAAAAGGAGTGTCCACAGAACGATAGATCTCCTCACTTCAGGGGTCTTTTTCCCTTGTACGGCTCGACCAGCTCAGTCACAAGGATCTAGAGCACATGACCAGACAGGACGGACACCTATTCTGACAGGATCTAGACGATTGAATACGTCGACTTCTCCTCCAGAGACAGTGGATCATTTGATGATTCAAGGTATGGCAGTAATTTGTAGTTCATATGCTTATGCGTTATTTGATCTACGACCTTCTCATTTGTTACTAGCACTGTAGTACAACAAATGCCCACTGCACTTACTATATTATTCCCTATTGGTAGACGATGACGACAATTGGTGGATATATCGATCCTACGATAGATATAGTGGCCCCATGGTAAATGTGATGGGTCTATGGATAGATATCATCTTCCAATGGATGAGAGTTTCAATGGTGGGTTGGATTGATGCCAGATATTGGCATTAGGGTAGACGTATTGGTAGCATGAAGGACATTTTGATCCCATAAGTTGACATATTGGTCGTATGTTAGACCGTTAGTCTATGATAGATATATTAGCCCTACGAAGGTATTAATTATGCCCAAGGATGGATTATGCCCATGGAAAGATTATATTCATGGATGGTTATTAACTATGGATAGATGATACTCACTGATAGAGTGATACTAGGGATAGATGTGTATAACCGTGGAGGACGATTCCTGTAACACCTCGGGTTTTCAGTTTGTTATTTATTCATTTTAATTGTGAATTTTAGAATTGGATCTTATATGGATAAGGAATTGGGCCATGACCCAATTAGGACCCAATCAATGGTGGAATTGGTCTTATTAAAATTTAAATGGGTTGAATTAAATTAGTGATGAATTATATCCAATTTTGAATAAAAGATTTTATGGCTGAATTTTGAATGTGAAATCCATAGATTATGCGCATGAGAGATATGTGGGATTTTAATCCACAAATGATATGCTAGAATATTTGAAGAGGGACTTTCTTAATTAAATTGGATTTGCATATCCTAAGAAAATGTTCAAAAATCAAATGAGATTATGCATGGCCGAAATTTAGATATTAAATATATATATTATGCGCATAAGATAGTAACCAAGGAAACTATCTAATCTAAATAAATAAATGGAATAAAGGGGAGGTTTTAAATTAAGGAGGAGAAGTCGGCCATGGCTAAGTAAAGCAAGGAGTCGGCATTCCATCTATGGCAAGGGGGCGCACAGCCAAAGGAGAAGGTTGCCTATCTTAAACACTTTCTAAGTATGGGACTAAGGAGAGCTTAATAAAACGAGAGACCCAAGGGGATGCACGGTTTTTACAACCCCATCTCTCTCTCAATCTCTTAAGGCTCATACACGGCAATACACAAGGAGAAGGCAGCAACAAGAAGGAGTGTGGAATTGGAAAAACGTTAGTATCTAAGTGTTTAATGTTATAATTTTATTTATGAAACAAAAGAACCATAATGTTCAGCCAAGGTATGTGGCCGAACCCCATGGAAAAAAATTGGAGATGGGTTAATGGTTTAAAAGGAGAAGAAATAACCATAGGGTTTGGCCATAGTGCATGGCCGAACCCCATGGAAACATTTGAATTATTTGTTGGTTTTTAAGGAATGAAAACCATGGAGTATGTTTGGTGTAAATGATATGTGAGTTTGAATGGATTAAATGGAAGATCCATGACTGATTAATGGAAACATGGATAGGAATGTGGATCGGTCGTGGCATGGCCGAACCATGATGTTATTATGTCTAAGTTGTTGGATAAAAAAATAATGAAAGGAAGATGTGAGGTTCGGCCATGGTGTATGGCCAAACCCCACCAAACAGTTTTATGGATTTGGTGATGGATTTGGATTGGATCTAAACCAATGGCCAAGATCATGAACCATAGGGTAGTTTTTTTATTGGAAATTGTATCTTGGTTGCTTAAAATGGAAAGCTTCCAAATATGGAAGGAGTTGCTAATTTTGGAAGACACCCAATGATGGAAAGATAGTTTCAAATTTAGGAAACTATCTATCTATAGAAGTTTGTCTAATATGGTAAAGTTTTCTATTCATGGAAAGTGGAAATTGAAATTAGAAAATATCTAATTATAGACCATGAAGATTAATTATGGAAACTATCCAAGAATGGAAGGTGGAAATTAATCAAATGAATGGATTGGTTATCATGAGTGAGGTTCGGCCATTTGTATGGCCGAACCCCACTAGGGTTTAGTTTTTTTGAAAAACCTTTTTAATTATGGAATATGATATTCAATCATAGAAGGGTTGTTGATTAATTAAGAAACTTTTTAAATGTGGACCCTAGGTTAAAAATGGAAGGTGGAGTTACTTTTGGAAAACCTTCCATTTATGGAAGGAGGTTGATAATTTTAGTAAGTTTAAATATGGAAATCTTCTAATAATAGAAGGGGAGATTAACAAGGGGAAGTTCAATTTTTGGAAGGTGAAATCTAAATTTGGAAATCTTCCAATTATGGGAAGGTGGAGTTTAATTTGGAAACTATACACCATAGGGTTCGGCCAAGGTGTGTGGCCGAACCCCATGGTCCAAATTAAGGGATTAAATGGTATTTTAAGGCATGGTTAAGGGCTGATTTATGAATCAAATTACGAACCTATGTTATGTGTTATGTTTTGTGTATTTTTAAAATAAAAAAAAATGATACAATGTATGTTATGGATTGAAGGTGAAAAGAATGGCAAAAACATAATTACACACCAGAGTGGAGAACCATGGGTTCGGCCATGATGTATGGTCGAACCTGTAATAGCCCGGAATTTTTAAATCAATATATATGTGGCTAATATTTAATTTTAATGATGGAAATTGGGAAATATGATGGAATAAATGTTATGTGGATCAAAATATGGACAAAGGCCCAAGTATGGCCCAATGGACCATGGATTGGATTTAAAATCATTTAAATGGTCAAGGATGGTCAAATTGGGCCCAATACCCATTTGGGACCCAATGGGTTAAGATAATGTAAGCTCTAAGATAAATGGGTAGGAAATAAATGTAATTGGGCCATGGGCCCAATGGTGATCCAAGTAGTTGAAAATGGATTTAATTAAATCACCTAAGTTGGTGATGACTTGACCAAGGTGATATGGCCGATTGGGATCCACCTCCACCTCACCAAGTGAGGTGGCATGTGGACCAAGGATTTGTGGGGCCGGCCACCATGGTTGAATTGGTCAACCATGGGTGCATGCATGAAGGGAAGTTAAGCAAATGGAATTAATTAACCTAATGATCTAATTAATTAATTAATTAAGCTAATCAAATGAGGTGGTCAAATGGTCAAGTGGAGGACCCAAAAGCCATCTTATCTTCAAACACCAAAAACGTTGGCTAAGGGTGGTGGTTTATCCCAACCACTACCATAAAGCTTAAAGCATAAAGCATGGAAAAAAATCCCATGTTGGTGGTTGGAAGCCTTAATGGTGGAGTAAAATTTAAGAAACCAAAAGGTGTTGTTTTTTATCTTATCTTTTAAATCCCATTCTTATCTCATTCTCTTCCTCTCTTGCTCTCCACCACCGTCCCACACCAAGGAAGAAAGAAGCAGAAAAATTTGGAAGAAGAAGAGAAGAAAAGAGAGGAGAAGTGTAAGCCTCCACCTCAAGATCAAAACTTGAGAACTTCCCTCCTCATCTCTCTGTCTCAAATCTAACCCTACCCTTGCCAAACCCAAACCTTGGAGACTCCATATTGATCCAGCATCTTGGCCCAAAGATCAAGGAGAAGAAGAGAGGAAAGGGCTAAGGAAATCAAGAGGAGAAAGAAAAGTTGAAGGAGCCGTCGGATTGTAAGTATTTCTAAACAAGAGATTAGATTTTTTTTTTTAGGGTTTAAGATTTGGGGTCCATTTCTTGGATTTAATGTGGCCAAAAAATGTCATGGGCCTTGAATTCAAAATCCATCCAAAAGATGAGTGAGAAATAGCCAAAATGGGAAGGAGAGATTAAGAAAAAATAAATAGATGCATTAAGGACATTGGTATTAAAAATTGTTGTAAGCATGGATGTATGTGATTTAATGGGTTTCTTAAAGAATGGAAACCATGGAATATGATTAATGGTTTTAAAGGTTTTTGAATGATTAAATGTAGGTAATTTTTAAAGGGGTTTTCATGATGAAATTCATGGAAGAGGTAAATGGTTTGTATGGCCTTGAAAGGCATAGATGGGAATGAACCCTATGGTGAGGTGTTGTAATGATTTTTGGGTGTGAAGTTATGGAAAATATGGAGTAATGTATTAATAATTTGGAGGCTTAAAAAAAGTGATGTGTTTGTAAATTTAAAGGGTAGAAGAAGAGGGAAGAATGATTAAGAAAGTTGATGGTTTGAAATGGATTTTTAAACATAGTTTATAGTGTTTTAAAGGGGCTGATTTTAATGGAGATTAGGTTAGTTAAAGGCTGATTTCTAATGTTATTTGTCATGGTTAATGAGACATCAATGGACCCACTTTGTGAACCAATTGATCGGCTAAGATTAAGATCTATGTATATGCATTAATAAATGGGAATGTGGCTAAGTTAATGGACTCAAGTATGATTAAGAATGATGGTTTAAATGCATGATGTAAACCCCTCATGGGAGGACTTATTATGGATCTAAATGTGGTGAAATAGACCCAAGGAAAATGAAGAGAAGACATCATGGGTTCAGCCATGGTGTATGTCCAAACCCATGACTCATTTGAGAGTCATTTTTGGGCTAAAGAGGGGTTTGTGTATGTGTTTAATTAATGAGGATTAAGTTAAGAAAAAAGGGCTGTTTTAATGATGTTATGGCATGATTAAATGGGTCAATTATGAACAAAAAGGTACATGGTTAAGTGAATGATTAACCATGGAAAAGAGGTAGTGGCAAGACCGTAAATAATGGCTAAAATGAAGAACCATGTGTTCGGTCATGTACGGGAGATGATCATGGACTTAGGGGCTCTAAGTAACAAACTTATGTATGGTTAAATAAAGCCTAAGGTTGCTGATTTTTAGACTCATGTGATTAAAATAGTTGATGGACTAAATGGGACCCACAAAACCTTGATAGTGAGGTTCGGCCATGGGGTATGGCCGAACCCCACTAAGGTATAATTTATGGGCCTAGAAATGGTTAAAAACATGGACTGATTATTCATATGTAATAACGTATCGGATGTCGCAATCGGTGCGCGATCGGCGACCGAATTCGTGAACAGAAACGTAAAGAGGCGATAGTCTGTATTCTGTAGGACTCCTACCTTTTTGTAAACCATGGATTTACGTGTTATATGATGGTTCCCGTGATTTATTTTGGTAATTTATATGATTTGTTTTATGATGGGTTTTAAGATGATGATTTATATATAATATATGGCATATTGCCAGGCTATGAATTATATGTTAAGGCTATGAATTATATTTATTACATAGAATAATGCATTTACATCTCATGCATGGCATGGGCGGGAAAATAATGAAACAGGAGTCCATGCTTCGTCGGGGTGACCGAGAAACAAACATGGGGATAGTTTGATATGATATAACCGGAGTCCATCCTCCGTCGGGGCGACCGAGAAGAAAACATGGGGATATCTTAATATGATATAACCGGAGTCCATGCTCCGTCGGAGCGACCGAGAAGCAAACATGGGGATAACTTGATATGCTAAAACAGGAGTCCATGCTCCGTTGGGGTGACCGAGAAGCAAACATGGGAATACCTTGATGAGGCTTTGCCATCAAGGGGGATTTTATATATGATTGGAGAAAGGACATTGTACAATGGTGAGGATGATGGGTGGGACTTATGACATAGACACCCATGACATGGCATTCATTTTATGGTTTTCATTATATTATTATCTATGTGCTTGTTATCACTAATCCATGTGTTAGCCCTACTCAGAGTCCTACTGGGCATGTTGTCTAACGCCTTACTTCTACCCTAGCTGATGACGCAGGAGATGGCGGAAACGGAGGACAAGACGGGAGCCAAGCTTAGGAGTTTGGGGAAGCGAGCTGTTTAGTTTATTTAAGTTTAATTTTGGAAATGTAATTTTGAGTAATTTAGCTCGTCGGAATGTAATAACTTAGATTACTTGCTATGTTTTGGATTTTATTTTGGACATTACGATTTAGTGGTATTTTAGCAATTAAATGAATGTTTCTTCCCTGCTATCTGAAAACTGGTAGGATAGTCTCTATGATAATGTTCTGCATTAAGTTATATTTCGCGAGCTTACGTCTATGTGTGAACCGTTCTCGTGGACTTCGTTCGACGTGCACGTAGGGTTGGCCAGTTAAAGGCCGGGCTTTAGAAGCTCGGACTTAGCTCGCGTCGTGACGTCCCGCTCCCTTTGTCACTCTTATTTCACAAAAAAAAATAGACTCTGATTTTCGGTGAAAAGGGGCGGGCGTTACAGTTGGTATCAGAGCAAAATTGGAAGAATGAATCTCTCGAAGTATGATTAAGACAGTTTCACGTCTCACTGACGGATAAGAATCCCAACTGACCAACTCTTCGGAGTCCGCTGCACCGGGGCCGGGTTAATTTACTTCGATTGACTCAGACTGAAGCATTCAATCTGAGAACAACGTTCGATGGAAAGAAAAGATAGCAAGGGAAAGAACAATCATCATCAATGATGGATTTATCAAACATAGCAAATAGGGCTTACTTTCCCCGACATGAGAAAACAAATCTAGATCTTTCCCCAAAATTGATGGAATCATGGTAGATTTATCGAACATAGGAAAAATCTCCCCGATTTCACCAAATTGGACAAAACATAGATACTTGGGAAGTTTTCCCCAAACCAAGAATGCATATTTGGCAATTTCCCCAACAAAGATACATTGTACTATACATGAAAAACCCCCCGAAAACTAAGTATGGTTATTTGGTAATTTTCCCCCAAATTGAAGAAAATATTTGATACATAGGAAAAAAAAATTTCCCCAAAATATGAACACGACAATTTTATGAAGGAACTAAGTCAATATTTTTCGATGACTTAGGAAATGCCTCTAAAGAGAAGGACCCACCGAAACCCACGGGTAGAGAAAGAGGTAACACCCCCTCGTCAGGAAGAGGAGATACAGCCACCTCATCGGAGGAAGGACAAAATAGCATGAACATACCGGTTGTGCCTCCCGAGTTGACGGAATTGGTCCAAGCAGTGGTCACCTCTGTACTGCAACAACACTTGAATGGGAATGCGACTACCAGTGACTCTAACAACAGGAACATGGTTAGAGATTTTCAGCAACAACGCCCTCCCTACTTCAAAGGCAAAGAAGGGACTATCAGCGCAGAACATTGGTTGAGAAAGATCAATCAGATTTTGACTCTGCTTTAGATTTCCAGTCATGCTGATAGGATCTTCCTGGCTACATGTCAACTGATCGAGGATTCCGGTAATTGGTGGGAGGTTGTAGAGAAGCAGCAAACACTTGTGCCGGAAAAGGAAGGGACTACTATGACATGGGAATGGTTCTCAGCTACCTTCCTGGAGCAGTATTTTCCTGAGGAGGAGAAAGAGCGCCAGACTCAAGCCTTCCTAACATTGGTACAAAGCAATATGACGGTAGCGGAATATCATAGGGAATTCCTTAGTCTATCCATCTATGCATTCTGTATGGTGGTACCGAGCACCGGAGGGCCCGTAAGTTTGAGCGGGATCTTCGGCCGAGTATAAGAGCCAGAGTAACCATATTCAAGGTAGCCACATTGGCAGAGGTGGTCAGCAAGGCCACAATAGCAGAGCGAGAGCTGAACGAGATGGTACGGTTTGACAACCGCCGAGGACAGAGTGGAGGGGTGCATTTCAGCCCAACAAGAAGTTCCGCCCGAACTTTAGCAGACCCTCACCATCCACTGGATCGACAGGGGGCTTTCGTCCCAATCAGCCCTCCCTATCAGCATCAGTCACTCAGGTTCCACGGGGTGGGAACACATGTTATCAGTGTGGCCAGCAGGGCCACTTCAAGAGGGAATGTCCACAGATCAGCAGACCCTCTCACTTCAGGGGTCCACAGTACGACATTATATTTGGCATGGAATGGTTGGCTACATTTCAGGCTCATATCGATTGCCATCTTCGTAGGGTGATATTTTGGTCACCCGAGGGAAAATGGTATATGGTGCACGCTGACAGACAGGGCATCCCTAGGAAACTACAGGAAGAGTTGAACCACCTTGTCTTGAACACCTCAGGTTAGATAGGGCACCAGTGGCTGAACTTCCGGCGGTAGTGGTAGATTATGCCGAGGTATTCCCAACAGAGCTCCCTGGTTTGCCACCCAAGAGGGAAACAGACTTTGAGATCAAATTGTATCCCTGTGCTGCTCCAGTATCATTGCCCCATTACAGGATGGCACCAGCTGAGATGACCAAGTTGAAGAAGCAGATTGATGAACTGCTCAGACTGGGTTTTATTAGGAACAACACATCTGCATGGGGAGCCCCATTGTTATTTGTGAAGAAGAAGGATGGTACCCTTCGGATGTGTGTGGACTATATGAAGTTGAACCAGCTGACTGTCAAGAACAAGTACCCTCTACCCCAGATAGATGATTTGTTTGATCAACTTAGGGGTTCCTCTCACTTCTCTAAGATTGATCTGATGTCTGGATACCATCAAATCCGGGTTAGAGAGGAGGACATAGAGAAGACAGCCTTCAAGACACGGTATGGCTTATATGAGTATGTGGTCATGCCGTTTGCATTTACAAACCCACTGGCTGTGTTCATGGATTTGATGAACAGTATCTTCCGTCCTTACTTGGACCAATTTGTGATCGTATTTATTGATGACATCCTGATTTATTCCAAGAGTCAGGAGGAACATGCTGAGCACCTGCGGATAGTCTTGGACACCTTGAGGAAGAACTAGTTGTATGCCAAAGCCAGCGAGTGTGAGTTCTGGCTATCTGAGGTCAACTTCTTTGGGCACATTATATCGGAGGAAGGTATAGCCGTGGACCCGGCTAAGGTAGTGGCAGTGAGGGAGTGGAAAGCGCCGACGAATGTGACGGAGATCCGCAGCTTTCTGCGATTGGCCGGTTACTACAGGAAATTCATTATAGACTTCTCCAAGATTGTAGCTCCACTTACCTGACTCACTCAGAAAGGAGTCAAATTTGAGTGGTCAGATCTGTGCAACTGCAGATTTGAGGAGCTAAATGAGAGGCTTACAATCGCTTCTATTCTGATCCTGCCGGAAAGAGACAGAAATTATGAGGTGTACTGTGATGCCTCGGGTGAGGGACTGGAGTGTACACTTAATCAAGGTAATCGAGCGGTGGCGTACGGATCAAGACAGTTGAAAATTCATGAGCGCCATTACCCCACACATGATCTGGAGCTAGCAGCAGTGGTCTTCGCTCTCAAAAGCTGGAGACACTACCTTTATGGTGAGCAGTTTGAGGTGTTATCACAAGAGCCTGAAGTATTTATTTGATCAGAAGGAACTCAACATGAGACAGCGCAGATGGATGGAATACCTAGCGGATTATGAGTTCGTACTTCGGTATCATCCGGGCAAGGCAAACAAGGTGACGGATGCCCTCAGCCACATGTCACATGCGACAGTAGCCAGCTTGATCAGGACAGAATGGGTGGTATTGAATACCATTAGAGAGTTTAAACTATACCTCAATAATCATGGGACCATATATAACCTGCTCATACGTTCCAACATGGTCTTCGAGATTGAACAGGAGCAATGGACAGATCTAGAGGTAGAGGAGATTTGGGCTAAGATGTCTACCGGTGAGGTTGTACCGGAGTGGGAATTACGACCAGGACAGGGACTTGTATTCCGAGGCAGGGACATATGTGCCTAAGACCTGCAGAAGAGAGTTGTTGATTGAATCACACCAAACCAAGTTCTCTATCCATCCAGGCAGCACCAAGATGTATCATGATCTTAAGAGGCACTATTGGTGGCATGGACTCAAGAGAGATGCAGTAGAGTTTATTGTTCGTTGCCTAACTTGTCAGCAGGTTAAGGCGGAACATCAGAAACCACCGGGTTTACTTGCACCCTTGCCAGTGCCAGATTGGAAGTGGGAGCACATATCCATGGACTTCGTAACAGGGTTGCCAAGGTCATCAAAGGGCAACGATGCGATATGGGTCGTGGTGGACCGGTTGACGAAGTCTGCACATTTCCTTCCTATCAAGATGACAGATTCGTCGGAGACTTTGGGTCGACGGTACATCTGGGATATCATCAAACTACATGGTATTCCCCGAACTATTGTATCCGACCGGGATGGCCGATTCACCGGCAGAGTATGGCAAGGCATGCAGTCAGCTTTGGGGACTGATATATTGACTAGCACAGCATTTCACCCACAGACTGATGGACAGTCAGAAAGGACGATACTGACTCTGGAAGATATGTTGAGAGCCTGTATGCTAGACTTCAAGGGTGGATGGGAGGATCACTTGCCACTGGTGGAGGAGTTCTCCTACAATAACAGTTACCAGGCAAGCCTCCAGATGGCCCCAATTGAGGCCTTGTATGGTAGGCCGTGTAGATCACCGGTTTGCTGGACAGAGGCTGGTGAGTCTGCACTCATTGGACCGGAGTTGGTTGTAGAGACTACGACGCAGATCAAATTGATATGGGAACACCTACTCATTGCGCAGAGCCGTCAGAAGAGCTATCCCGACAAGAGGAGAAGGTTCATCGAGTTTGAGGTGGGAGACTTGGTGTTCTTAAAAGTCTCACCACGGAAGGGACATATGAGATTCGGGAAGAAGGGGAAATTGTCTCCTAGATTTGTGGGACCGTTTCCAATCCTTAAAAGGGTGGGGGGGTGGGCGAGGGGGGGGGGTGCGGTAGCCTATCAGTTAGCACTTCCTCCACAGTTATCTTCTTTACATGATGTGTTTCATGTGTCCATGTTGAGGAAGTACAACCCCGATCCTTCACATATATTGAACGTACAAGACGTCGATGTACAAAGCGATGTGACGTATATGGAGAAGCCGGTCAGAGTGATCGGGAACGAAGAAAGGGTGCTGCGGAACCGCGCTATTCAGTTGGTCAAGGTGGTATGGGAACGACATGGCAATGAGGAAGCCACCTAGGATCTTGAATCAGAGATGAGAGTCGTTCACCCAGAGCTCTTTGTATGAGTTGTTTTGAAACCTCTACTTTGCTTGAACTTTTGGGACGAAAATTTCAAAAGAGGATTGTATTATAGTAGCCCAGAATTTTTAAATCAATATATATGTGGCTATTATTTAATTTTAATGATGGAAATTGGGAAATATGATGGAATAAATGTTATGTGGATCAAAATATGGACAAAGGCCCAAGTATGGCCCAATGGACCATGGATTGGATTTAAAATCATTTAAATGGTCAAGGATGGTCAAATTGGGCCCAATACCCATTTGGGACCCAATGGGTTAAGATAATGTAAGCTCTAAGATAAATGGGTAGGAAATAAATGTAATTGGGCCATGGGCCCAATGGTGATCCAAGTAGTTGAAAATGGATTTAATTAAATCACCTAAGTTGGTGATGACTTGACCAAGGTGATATGGCCGATTGGGACCCACCTCCACCTCACCAAGTGAGGTGGCGTGTGGATCAAGGATTTGTGGGGCCGGCCACCATGGTTGAATTGGTCAACCATGGTGTATGCATGAAGGGAAGTTAAGCAAATGAAATTAATTAACCTAATGATCTAATTAATTAATTAATTAAGCTAATCAAATGAGGTGGTCAAATGGTCAAGTGGAGGACCCAAAAGCCATCTTATCTTCAGACACCAAAAACGTCGGCCAAGGGTGGTGGTTTATCCCAACCACCACCATAAAGCATAAAGCATAAAGCATGGAAAAAAAATCCCATGTTGGTGGTTGGAAACCTTAATGGTGGAGTAAAATTTAAAAAACCAAAAGGTGTTGTTTTCTATCTTATCTTTCAAATCTCATTCTTATCTCATTCTCTTCCTCTCTTGCTCTCCACCACCGTCCCACACCAAGGAAGAAAGAAGAAGAGAAGAAAAGAGAGGAGAAGTGTAAGTATAAGCCTCCACCTCAAGATCAAAACTTGAGACCTTCCGTCCCCATCTCTCTCTCTCTCAAATCTAACCCTACCATTGCCAAACCCAAACCTTGGAGACTCCATCTTGATCAAGCATCTTGACCCAAAGATCAAGGAGAAGAAGAGAGGAAAGGGCTAAGAAAATCAAGAGGAGAAAGAAAAGTCGGAGGAGCCGTCCGATTGTAAGTATTTCTAAACAAGAGATTAGATTTTTTTTTTTTTAGGGTTTAAGATTTGGGGTCCATTTCTTGGATTTAATGTGGCCAAAAAATGTCATGGGCCTTGAATTCAAAATCCATCCAAAAGATGAGTGAGAAATAGTCAAAATGGGAAGGAGAGATTAAGAAAAAATAAATAGATGCATTAAGGACATTGGTATTAAAAATTGTTGTAAGCAGGATGTATGTGATTTAATTCTTAAAGAATGGAAACCATGGAATATAATTAATGCTTTTAAAGGTTTTTGAATGATTAAATGTAGGTAATTTTTAAAGGGGTTTTTATGATGAAATTCATAGAAGAGGTAAATGGTTTGTATGGCCTTGAAAGGCATAGATGGGAATGAACCCTATGGTGAGGTGTTGTAATGATTTTTGGGTGTGAAGTTATGGAAAATATGGAGTAATGTATTAATAATTTGGAGGCTTAAAAAATGTGATGTGTTTGTAAATTTAAAGGGTGGAAGAAGAGGGAAGAATGATTATGAAAGTTGATGGTTTGAAATGGATTTTTAATCATAGCTTATAATGTTTTAAAGGGGCTGATTTTAATGGATATTAGGTTAGTTAAATGGCTGATTTCTAATATTGTTATGTCATGGTTAATGAGACATCAATGGACCCACTTTGTGAACCAATTGATGGGCTAAGATTAAGATCTATGTATATGCATTAATAAATGGGAATGTGGCTAAGTTAATGGACTCAAGTATGATTAAGAATGATGGTTTAAATGCATGATGTAAACCCCCTCATGGGAGGACTTATTATGGATCTAAATGTGGTGAAATAGACCCAAGGAAAATGAGGAGAAGACATCATGGGTTCGGCCTTGGTGTATGGCCGAACCCATGACTCATTTGAGTCATTTTTGGGCTAAGGAGGGGTTTGTGTATGTGTTTAATTAATGAGGATTAAGTTAAGAAAAAAAGGGTTGTTTTAATGATGTTATGGCATGATTAAATGGGTCAATTATGAACAAAAAGGTACATGGTTAAGTGAATGATTAACCATGGAAAAGAGGTAGTGGCAAAACCGTAAATAATGGCTAAAATGAAAAACGTCATGGCCAAACCCCATTGGAGATGATCATGGACTTAGGGGATCTAAGTAACAAACTTATATATGGTTAAATAAAGCCTAGGGTGGCTGATTTTTAGACTCATGTGATTAAAATAGTTGATGGACTAAATGGGACCCACAAAACCTAGATAGTGAGGTTCGGCCATGGGGTATGGCCGGACCCCACTAAGGTATGATTTATGGGCTTAGAAATGGTTAAAAACATGGATTGATTATTCATATGTAATAAGGTATCGGACGTCGCAATCGGTGCGCAATCGGCGACCGGATTCGTGAACGGAAACGTAAAGGGGCGATAGTCGGTATTCGGTAGGATTCCTACCTTTTTATAAACCATGGATTTACGTGTTATATGATGGTTCCCGTGATTTATTTTGGTAATTTATATGATTTGTTTTATGATGGGTTTTAAGATGATGATTTATATATAATATATGGCATATTGCCAGGCTATGAATTATATATTAAGGCTATGAATTATATTTATTACATAGCATAATGCATTTACATCTCATGCATGGCATGGGTGGGAAAATAATAAAACCGGAGTCCATGCTCCGTCGGGGCAACCGAGAAGCAAACATGGGGATAGTTTGATATGATATAACCGGAGTCCATGCTCCGACGGGGCTACCGAGAAGCAAACATGGGGATAGCTTGATATGATATAACCGGAGTCCATACTCCGTCGGAGCGACCGAGAAACAAACATGGGGATAGCTTGATATGCTATAACCGGAGTCCATGCTCCATCGGAGCGACCGAGAAGCAAACATGGGGATACCTTGATGAGGCTTTGCCATCAAGGGGGATTTTATATATGATTGGAAAAAGGACATTGTATAATGCTGAGGATGATGAGTGGGACTCATGGCATAGACACCCATGACATGGCATTCATTTTATGGTTTTCATTATATTATTATCTATGTGCTTGTTATCACTAATCCATGTGTTAGCCCTAGTCGGAGTCCTACTGAGCGCGTTGTCTAACGCCCTACTTCTACCCTAGCTGATGACGCAGGAGATGGCAAAAACGGAGGACGAGACGGGAGCCAAGCTTAGGAGTTTGGGGAAGCGAGCTGTTTAGTTTATTTAAGTTTTATTTTGGAAATTTAATTTTGAGTAACTTAGCTCGTCGGAATGTAATAACTTAGATTACTTGCTATGTTTTGGATTTTATTTTGGATATTACGATTTAGTGGCATTTTAGTAATTAAATGAATGTTTCTTCCCTGCTATCTGAAAACTGGTAGGATAGTCTCTATGACAATGTTCTGCATTAAGTTATATTCTGCGAGCTTACGTCTAGGTGTGAACCGTTCTCTTGGACTTCGTTCCACGTGCATGTAGGGTTGGCCAGTTAAGGGCCGGGATTTAGAAGCTCGGACTTAGATCGCGTCGTGACGTCCCGCGCCCTTTGTCACTCTTATTTCAAAAAAAAAAATAAACTCTAATTTTCGGTGAAAAGGGGCGGGCGTTACAGAACCCCATGAGTTGTGGTTGATGGACTTATTGGTTAAGGAAATTTATAGGATCTAATTATGGTAGATTTAAAGGAAAGAGGGAACCAATGGCATTTTAGTAAATATGTATGAAAATGGTAAGCCATGGGTTCGAACCCCATGGGGTTTTGTATATGGACTTAGAATCTTGTAATCAAATGGGACTTGTGTTGATTCATCATTATATTAAAAGGTAACGAGATATCGCAACCGGTGCGTGATCAGTGATAAAATTTTGGATGAAAACGCAAGGATACGTGAACGGTCTTTGGTAGGATTCCACCTCTTTGAAACCATGGTCTATGTACTTGTTTCTATCTTATGTTTGCTGAAAATATGATTCAACTGATATACTTTATTTGAATTTCAAATGCTATGTTTAAATTGTTTTAAAATAGCTTGATTTGATTATGTTTCAAAAAGGTGATTTAAAATGCTATGTTTATGTTAGCAAAATAGCATGTGTTTCATTGGCATCTCATGCATGGCATGGGGTGGAGGATTTATAACAGGATGGGTCACACTCCATCTGGGCGTCCGAAAAACCTATGTTCGTTACCTTGATGTGATTTCCATCAAGAAGAATCCGGATGGTCCACACTTTGCCGGGGCGTCCGAAAGACCTATGTGGTGGGTACTTTATGTACATGTGATGGGTGGGACTCATTGCATATTTGTCATCATTGCATGACATGGATTTTATATGGTTTGATATCACTATATTATATATATGTTTTGTACTAACCATGTGTTAGCCGTAACTGGAATACCTATTGGGCGCCTTGTTCTAACGCCCTACTTCTACCCTAATTGATGATACAAGTATTCAGGAGAATGATGAATGTAAGACAGACCAGGCATATGAGCTTGGAAGATTTATTTTACATGTTTTAAATAAAGTTACTTATGGACTTGTAATTGAGTAACTGGTTTCGGATTGTAATAACTTAGATGGTCGGATGGTTAGTTTGATGAGTATGACATTTAAATATTGATTAAGGACTTGACGTACTTTGCTATCTGTTTGGAATAGAACTTGGTTCTATTATGTTTCCGCATTTTGATTTTATGATTCCGCAGGTTATGATTTTTATTCCGCATCTTGATATTGCTATGTGTGAACCGTTTTATTGGACTAAGTCCATACACACATAGGGTTGGCCAGTTAAGGGTCGGACTTTGGAAGTTCAGACTTAACTCGCGTCGTGACGTCCCGCGCTCTATTATTCTACTCTATTATAAAAAAAATAATTGACTCTGAATTTACGGGTAAAAGCGAGTGAAAAAGGGCGTTACAGTTCCCATGGTGGTTTGGATTAATGTCGGGTATCAGTACCATAGTAGACATGTTGGTAGTGTGATGGACCTGTTAGTCCCATAGATGACGTATTGTTCTAATGATTGGGACATGTTTCGATCTACATCCCACGTTATAAGAAAAAGGTGTTAGTCGTATTACGACTTGTATCACAGGGAAGTTAGTGTTGAGAGATATTCGGTATCATAGAAGTTTTCAACAAAAGGTGTTAGTCACATAGTGACTTATGTGCAAATGAAGATATGCTTAATTTTGGTGATGTACTTAGTGGAAAAGATAAGAGTCTAGTGAAACTCGAATGGGAAGCTATGGGCGACTACTGAGTTAGACTGATCAACTGACTTTGTAGTTTGCCGATGGAGTTCCAAGAGAGTGCAGATAGAAACCTAGTTAAAATGGAATCAGCGAAAGCCTTGAGCATAGGTTTGCATTGGCAGGCTACCTCACTAACAAAATTTCAAATGAGGGGCAAGGTCATCACTAGCCTCACACAGAGAGTAGACGAATGAACGTATTGATCGAGTATGTATGGAAAATATCTTGGTAGCAGGTAAAGTGAAACAGAGTACATTGATCTACATGAGATCACAAATGGACTCACGGGAAAAAGAGATAACATGAGACAGAATAAAGGATATTACAGAACCGAGCGATTCAATTCGTCAAAGTGGTATGGGATCGACATGGTAATGAGGAAGCCACTTGGGAACGTGAATCGAAAATGAGAACAGCTCACCCTGAGCTATTTATGTAATCTGTTGAAACCCTACTTCGCTCGATTTTCGGGACGAAATTTTTCAAAAGAGGATTGTATTGTAACACCCCGGATTTTTAAGCTATGAATATATATGAAAATTGTTCATTTAATTTGTGAATTAATGGAGATAGACCTTAGATGGGTAAGGTGTTGGGTCAATTGTCCAATTAAGACCCAACGGATTATGGATAAGGTTCAATTGAAATAAATGGGTAAGATTTATTTAATTGGGTCAAGATTGTCAATTGGGTCAAATGCCCAATTGGGATCCAATGGGTCATGGTTGACTTGGTTGACCACCAAGTGAGTTCAAGCTGAATTAAATTGGAAATGGAATCAAGGAAATGAGTTGATTTTAAGTGAGTTAACTAGAGTTGATTTAAAGATATGAGTTGAGTTAAAGAGGTGAGTTGAATGTGAAGTTAATGGGACTTTCATTTTAATGAGAGGAGTGGGAAGATGGAGAGTTGCATCTCATAAGACCAAACACCACCATGTACACACGTTGGGGAGGTGGGAGTTTCATCTCATGGGATGAAACTCCAAAGGAAGCATTAAATGAGGGAGGTGAAGGGTTTTGATGTTACACAAGGTAACCAAGGCTACACGTTGGAAGATGGAGGGGTGTTCCATCTCAAGTGGTGTCTTGGCCAAGCCAAGGGACACTTGAGAAGACACCATCATTATGAGGAAGTTGGAGGGTTTTGGTTGCTACACAAAGTTATCCAAGGCTACACGTTGGGTGATGGAGGGTTTCCATCTCATGATGGAAACCCAAGGGGCATAAGATTGGGAGTTTCATCTCATGGGATGAAATCCGGGCGCCCATATAGACACCGCAGAAACTTGCCAGCAGACACCAAATTCTGAAATTTCACTAGAAATTACTGTTCTGCCCTTTTTGGGCGAAATCGTGCAATCGATTCTGCAACGCTATTTCGCTTCGATCGGTCTATCTGAGGCGTATACGATCGATCTAAGGAGTATAGGATCGATCGATCGATCCGACAGTTCATTTTCGAATCAATCGATTGATCATAACAAGGGATTCAATCGATTGCACGGTTCTGTGGGATCGTCCGATCGATTTTAACTGAGAGGTCGACAGTTTGACAGTCGACCTCTCCTACCAATATCGATCGCACGATTATATGGGATCGATCGATCGATTTTGACCTATTCAAAGATCGATCGCACGATCACATACAATTGTGCGATCGATTTTAACTGAGAGGTCGACAGTTTGACAGTCGACCTCTCATCTCAAGATCGATAGTACGATTCTATGTGATCGATCGATCGATTGTGACCCATTCCCACGATCACATACAATCGTGCGATCGATTTTAACTGAGAGATCGACTGTTTAACAGTCGACCTCTCATCTCAAGATCGATCGTACGATTCTATGTGATCGATTGATCGATTATCTTTTAGGGCAAGATCGATCAATCGATCACTGTGATCGTGCGATCGATCTTCCGGGCGAAACTAAGTATAAGTTCAATCGCTCCCTGCTTCCCTTTCATTCTTCGTTTCCATCTCGCCCCTTTCGAAACCCTACTCCCTCAGAACCCCGATTTTGAAATCTTCTCCTTCAAAACCTCCCCGATTTTGAAATATTCTCCCTCAAAACCCTTTCTACACCCTCTCACTCAAACCCCTCTCTCTCAAACTCCTTTCCCTCAAACCCCAAACCCGCTTTCGAAAACTAACCACTCCACTATTTGAAGATACTCTCTCAAATCTCCTATATTAATTTGAAGGTATCTCTCAGAAGTTACTCTCTCAATCTCTGAACCGGAATCAAAGGTAACTCTTTCTCAAACCCAAGTCTCAAAATTTCTTTGAAATTCGTAGTATGGATTGTGAAAATGATGAGATTGTTGAGAATGATATTGTTGACAATGAGTTTGTTGAGAGGTGTTTTTCAAGTCGTGACGATTTAGTGAAGCATGTTAAAGAGGTTTCCATTGCGCAAGGATTTTTAGCTACCATTAAGAGGTCATGCAATAGAAGCAATGTAGTTATTCTTGGTTGCGATAGAGGGGGGTACATATCGTAGCACAGTTAATTTGAAAGATGATGAGAGGAAGAAGAAAACATATTCTCGCCTTCTTAATTGTCCATTTGATGTGAGAGGGAAACAAATTGTTGATGGGTCATGGAAGTTGACTATAAAAGATGTGGAGCACAATCATGATCACACGAGCGTATTAGCAGGTCATCCTAGTACAAGGTGTTTTTCAGATGAAGAGAAGAGAATGATCATTGAAATACATAACAGTAATGTACCACTCCAGTAAATTATGACGATCCTTCGAAACGAGAATCAAGAGATTGGAATATCATCTACTGATTTGTACAATTTTTTGTCATCGGTTCGAAAAGAGCAACTTACAGGTCGTACTTCAATTGAAGCTTTGTTAGAAGATCTTCAAGAAGGTGGTTACCAATATTTTCCTAACTATGACAGTCAATGTCATTTATCTCATCTTTTCTTTGCACATCCACTGTCAGTTGTACTTACGAAGATCTATAATAACGTATTTCTCATGGATTGCACTTATAAAACCAACAGATATCATATGTCATTACTTAATATCGTTGGTATCACAAGTTTCAACAAGACTTTCTACTCATGCTTTGCATTTATGAGGAATGAAAAATTTGTAGATTACGTATGGGCGTTACAGATGTTCAAGAAAGTATTAGGAGTCGATCATGATCGACAAGTTTTTTTGACCGATAGAGATATGGCGTTGAAGAATGCCATTGATTCAGAATTCCCTAATGCTGTACAGTGGAAGAATTCTTACTCATTGTAAGCCTCTTTTCAATAAAGTGAAAGAATGGAATGCTTTTTTGACTCAATGGAATGAATTGGCTGAGTCTCCATCCAAAGTTGCATTTAATGAAGCATTTGAGACATTCAAACAAGATTTTTGAGATTATTCGGATGCAGTGAATTATATAAGAAGGACATGGATCCCACATAAGAAGCAATTCGTCAAGGCATGGATCGGTTGGAGTTTACATTTTCAAAATGCATCAACTTCAAGGGTTGAAGGTGCACATTCAGTGTTAAAACGATATA
Organism: Chimonanthus praecox; assembly: GCA_022113865.1. Taxonomy (NCBI): domain Eukaryota; kingdom Viridiplantae; phylum Streptophyta; class Magnoliopsida; order Laurales; family Calycanthaceae; genus Chimonanthus; species Chimonanthus praecox. The sequence continues at coordinate 30,037,588 of CM039093.1, read as the reverse complement.
TAGCTAACTCCACTAGCGATCTATATGTTGTCCGAAGGAAGATATCCTATACAATTGAAAATCAGTTTCAAGAGTTCAAGATTCAAACGGAGGATGAAAAAATCAGGTTTGCTCTTACTATTTCGATTCCTTTCTTTAATGAAGTGAATGGCAGAGTATCACAATTTGCATTGTCTGAGGTTTGCAAGCAATTGTTATGCTCATAAACAGGTCATTTTTACCCAATTGTACACATTAGTTTACAACTTCCATGGGCTTACCTTGTGCTCACAGAATGCAATTTATGAATAAGTTACATTTGGATCAGATCCATCCACAATGGAGAATCGATTTGATTTCATTTGATGACTTGAACATTGAAATGAATCGACCCGGGGATGAATTAGATATACACTAGGAAGGCATTAAGAAAAAATATAGAAACATGTCTACATTTGATCAAGAGGAGCTCCGAGATCATATCCAAGATCTTGCCAGTGATGAGATGCATATAAGCCAACCTATTATGTAGTACAGCAGAGGACGTCATCCAGGTTCAAGGAATTCAAAGGGTCAAACATCTATAAGACGAGATCCTTCCACATTTGAGATTATAGAGAATCAATTGACTGGAAGAAGATGTGGGTTATGCAAAAATATTGGTCATACGAAGAGAACATGTCCGAATAGAAGTGCTGCACAGGCATCCTGCAGTGTAGATTTAAATGCTTTGCCTCAACCATTCAATGATTATTACCCTAAATTGCAAGCAACGAGTTTATCTCAATTATCTAAACTAAGTTTCGTTTACATAAGATACATATTTACATTTTCATTCATTCACATAGAATAAGGTAAAAAATAGTAACACGTACTCCTTTTTCCACAGCCGACTCGTTTTTATGACTTCTATGACGATTCGACATATACCTCTGGTGATCTTAGAGATCGTGGCGAATTACAGCATTGGTGGAATCAGTGATGGATGTCTATTATTTTTTCATGTATTCAGTTGCAAGAATGTTTTTCATTTCCAAAAAGTTGTATTAATTTCAATTCCGATGTACTGAAGTATATATTCATGGATTCCATGAAATCCATATTTAGTGTCAAACCACTCAAGGGTCTCATATTTAGTGACAGACCATTCAATGCTCCCATATTTACTGACAGACAAAATGTCCCATGTTCATTCAGTTGTTTACAAACAAACCATTCACCATGTTCATTCAAATAGATGAAATAGTTCATAAAAATAAACCATTCACTATATTCATTCGAGAATGACAAACGATGTCATAAAAGGAAAACATTTACTATATTCATTCAAAATTTACAACATTTACATATGGAAGGCTAAACTTCAATATTACAAAAATGAAAAATACAACGGCTATTCGGAGGCAGGAGCTGGGCAGATGCAAGAGCAGGTACAGATGTAGAAGTTGGGGGAGATGCAGTATCAGGAGCTGCTGGTGCATATGAAGGAGGTACTAGTGCCAATGGACGACTCCCAGTCGCACTCTGCTTGGGGCCAGTCGAACGCACCTGACGAGTGGGGCCTGTAGGATGAGGCTGAGTGGGGCCTGTCGGATGAGGATGAATGGGGCCTGTCGGATGAGGATGAATGGGGCCTGTAGGACGAGGATTAATGGGGCCAGTTGGAAGAGGCTGAATGGGGCCAGTCGGACGAGATTGAATTGGGCCAGTCGAACGAGGCTGTGGGATGTCAGTCGGGCGAGCCGTGCTGGTGTTAGTGGACGAAGAGGCTCTCCCCCATGATTGATTTACCATCCTCTCAGGCGTCATACATCTGACGATCCCGGTTGATGAATCGCGTCCAAACTGAACATTTACTCCTTCCTTTTGCAATAAAAGAACAGAGTTTCTCATTACATCTACCATTTGATTCTCCAAATTATTTAGCCTTTTCATCGTCATTCCAACCAACTCACCACTTTTCTTATAAATTGTCGCATTCATCCTCCCTTCCATCTCAGCCAATTTTTCGTCAATCATTCCTTCAAGCCTTCCAATCAGTCTTCCTTCCATTTCAGCCATTTTTTCATCAACCATTCCTTCGAGCCTCTCCATGAGCCTTCCTTCAATCTCAACAAATTTCACATAAATTTTTTCATTCAACTTTTCTATGCTGTCAAGAATTAGCATAGTGCTGACTCCTGTATCAAATGCCTCTGCCCCCCTAACTTCAGGCGCCGCTGTCTCCCCAACTTCAGGTATGTCACCCTCCTCCTCAGGTGCCTCAACCTCAATAGGACGATGTTCTACTTTGGGAACCCAACGTACATTGTCGAGTTTGCATCCCATCTTGCCCAAAGTAGACGCATCGAATATATCGATTTTCTTCATAGTTATTTTCTCTTCAGGGTGGAGGGTGACTCCGCAAAATTGAAACAAGTAAGACGAAAATAAACCATATGGAAGGCCACATTTTCTAATCTTACGAGATACAACCATGTGCTTTATTATGATGAAGGATATATCAATTTGCTTGCCATTCAAGATGCACCATATCAGGAAACTATCAAAATACGGCACCTGATTACTAAGCCCTTTTCTAGGTAAAATATTCTTCCTAATAATGTAATATACAATTCGGGCCTCTAGGGTTAGCTCCATAAGCCCGATCTTATCTCCTTTGGCACCATCATTTCGCCCACACAATTGGGTCTTGGCGTCCGAAGGAACGAATCCGATAACATCAGTGGGCCATGAATTTGGTTCATACTTCGAAATAATGGCACTGGGAAACTCAAACATTCTGTCCAGTGCTTCAGTTGAAATTTCAATTTTTGTCCCCCTAACTTTGGATTTTATGGAGTGTCTCGCCCAGTCCTCTGACATGTTTGCATAAAATTCCTTCACCAATTTTGGGTAAAAATCTTCTCTTATTCCCAAAAAATCTCCTCATCCAAGTCATTGAATATACTCATGGATTCTTAATTCAAATGCAGAAAAAAAGCTTAGGTCAATGATTTTACCATAAATCATCGGCCGAGAGTACAAATCCTCTCGGTAGAATGTGGCGGCTTCCAAAGACTTGAAGTGGTTCGGGTCGAAGGTCTCCATCTCCATAAGTGGTGTCTCCGTCAATCTCGCTCTCTTCCCTCTTGATGAAGCTGAGACCTTCGTCTTTCTCCCTCTTGATGTAGACGCTTTGGATGCCATGTGAAGGAGGGCTGTGAAGGAAATCGGAGAAGACGAAATCGGAGAAAGGGTTTCCGGAGAGGAAGACAAATCGGAGAAAGAGTTTCTGGTTTCCTGAAAGTTAACGAAATCGGAGAAAGGGTTTCCGGTTTGCGGAGATGAAGAAGAAATCCGAGAAAGGGTTTTCGATTTCCGACGAGCAAGAAGAAATCAGAGAAAGGCAAGAAAGGGTTTCCGATTTCTGGCGAGCAAGAAGAAATCGGTAAAAACAAGAAAGGGTTTCCGATTTCCGGCGAGGAAGACGAAATTTGAGAAAGGCAAGAAAGGGTTTCAGGTTTCCGGCGAGGAAGACGAAATCGGAGAAAGGCAAGAAAGAGTTTCCGGTTTCCGGCGAGGAAGACGAAATCGGAGAAAGGCAAGAAAGGGTTTCTGGAGAGGAAGACAAGATCGGAGAAAGAAAGGGTTTTCGGAGAGGGCAAATCGATCGATTTGGAGAACCATGCGCTCGATTTGGTGAAGAGGAAAGGGTCGATCGATCGTTACAAAAGAAGAAGAGAAAAGGTCTTCGATTTTGAGGGTTTGAATCGCAGGAAAGGGCGAAAGGATCGATCGGTTTTATATATAACTTTGCAATCGATCGCACGATTTCTGTGATCGTGCAATCGATCTTGCCCTAACAAAAAAATCGATCGCACGATCACAGTGATCGAACGATCGATCTTGCCCTAAACAGACAATCAATCGATCGATCGATCACATAGAATCGTGCGATCGATTTTGAGATGAGAGGTCGTCTGTCAAACTGTCGACATCTCAGTTAAAATCGATCGCACGATTGTATGTGATCGTACGATCAATCTTTGAATGGGTCACAGTCGATCGATTGATCCCATATAATCGTGCGATCGATCTTGGTAGGAGAGGTCGACTGTCAAACTGTCGACCTCTCAGTTAAAATCGAATGCACATATAAACGCCCGCCCCTTTTCACTATGCTTTAGCTTAGATATCAGAGTCTATTTTCTTTTTTTGAAATAAAGAGTGACAAAGGGCGCGGGACGTCACGACGCGAGTTAAGTCCGAGCTTCCAAAGCCCGGCCCTTAACTGGCCAACCCTACGTGTACATGGAACTAAGTCCACGAAGAATGGTTCACACGTAGAAAGTAAGCATTGCGGAATGCAACTTAAAGCGAAGTTATAGTAGAGGCTATCCTACCAATTTTAGATAGAAAGGAATTATGTCACTTAATTAATAATTACCTCAAAATTATAATGTCCAAAATAAAAGTCCAAACCATAGCAATAGTCTAAGTTATTACAGTCCAACGAGCTAAGCTACTCAAATTACATGTCCAAAATAAACTTAAGTAAATAAACTAGGTCGCTCCTCCAAGCTCCTACGCTTGGCTCCGGTCGCGTCCTTCACTTCCTCCATTTCCTGCTCCATCATCTAAGGTGGAAGTAGGGCGTTAGACAACGCGCCCAGTAGGTACTCCGAGTAGGGCCAACACATGGATTAATGATAACAAAACACATAGATAATAGTATAGCAAAACCATGAAATCAATACCATGCCATGGGTGTCATATGTCATGAGTCCCACCCATCATGCACATCATCATGATACAATGTCCATCATCAATCATACATAATGTCCCCCTTGATGGAAAACCCTCATCAAGGTATTACAATCTCAAAGTACCCCCTTGATGGATGAAGCACACTAACGTATCCCCATGTGTGTTTATCGGTCGCCCCGACGGAGCATGGACTCCGATTTCATTTCATCCCTCTCATGCCATGCATGAGATGTAAATGCAATATGCCATATAAAATACAAATCATAGCATTAAGACCCATCTTAAAACATGTCATTTGATTACCAAAATAAATCAAGAAAAACATCCATATACACATAATCCATGGCTTACAATAAGGTAGGAATCCTACCAAATACCAACTAGTGTCCCTTTGCGTTTCCGTCCACGAATTAGGTCACCGATCGCTCACCTCTTGCGAGATCCCGATACATTATTACACATCATCCAATTAAACCCATATTTCAACCATGCCTAAGTCCATTACTCATACCTTAGTGGGGTTCGGCCATACCCCATGGCCGAACCTCACTAATTAGGTTTTTGGGTCCTTTTTTGATCCATTAAATTATTTTAATCTTGTGGGTCTAAAAACCAGCAACCCTATGCTTCATTTATCCAGCAAATAAGATCATTATTTAAAGCCCCTAAGTCCACAAACATCCCCAACGGGGTTCGGCCATACACCATGGTCGAACCCATGGTTCTTCATTTTTTGCCATAATTACATTTTTGACACTCCTTCTTCCCATGGTTAATCACTCATTTATTTTTACATCCTTAGGTCCATAACTGATCCATAAACATGGATCCATTGATGACTCATCAACCATGACATACAATCATTAAAAATCAGCATTTTACTTAACCTAATTCCCATTCACTTAAACACATGCATAAACCCTAACTTAGCCCATAAATGACTCTAAAAAATGGGTCATGGGTTCGGCCATACACCATGGCCGAACCCATGATGTCTTCTCCTCATTTTTTTCTTGGATCTTTTATCACATTTTAGATCCACAACAAGTCCCTCCATGAGGGGATTCTGTAACACCCCGTTTTCTCAAAGATATTGATATTTACAAAAATATCATTGGAATGGTAAATTAGAAGGTTATGATCGTAGATAAGAAAATGGTGGGGCCCATTGTTCAAATTGAGACCATATGAACATATTATAATGGTTAATTTATCATGAATGGGTAATGAACATCAAATTGGGTCAATGTGGTTAATTGGGTCAAAGGACCCAATTGGGACCCAATGGGTCATAATGGACTTGTTTGACCATTGGGTGAGCCCAAATTCAATGGGGTTAAGCTGAAATGATTGGAAACTAAATGGAACATAAATGGGTAGGCTTGAGGCATATATGAAAATCACATGCAAATGGCTAAAACACCCATAAATGGGTCATGGCGTCAAATTGGATCCATGGGCTAAATGGGGACCCAATGGGTTGTCTTGACCATGTGGACCATGCTTGACCATGTGGACCCTCAAGTGAGCTCAAATATGAGTTAAATCAGTTTGAGTTGGGACTAAAGTGAGTTGGAATTAAATTAAGCAATGAGTTGACTCAAGTGCATTAAATGAAATGCATTAAGTGTAGTGAGTTGGGTGAGTTGAGTTGGAAATCAAAGGGACCTTGAGTTCAAGTGAGTCAAATGGAAGGTGAGTAGTTGTCTTGATCTCAAACATCATCAAGGAAGCATGTCCCACACGTTGGAAGTGAAGGGGTGCCTTGGCCAAGCCAAGGGTCACCATAGTTGGGGCGGCTTTAATGATGAAAGATGGAGGGGTCTTTCCATCTCAAAGGGTGCATTGGTTGGTGCCAAGGGATGCTTTGGTTGGCACCAAATACATCCTTGGTTTGAGCAAGAATTTATGAGGCAAATGAGAGGTTCAAGGGCTGTTTATGAAAAGGGATTAGCCACACCTTTGGTCGATTATCACTCTTGGAAATCTCAAGAATTCTTATCTCTCTCCCTTTCTCAAGAACACATCTCCTTGGCCGAACCAGCTAGTGGTGTCCTCACCCATTGATCAAGCACACATTCGGCTAGAGACTAAGGAAGAAGGAAGGAAACAAAAGGGAGGGAAGTAAAGATCAAAGGCAAAGAAAATTGGTAAGTACTCCATGGACTTTAGTTTAATTAAATTGGTAAAAAGGGAGCATGTTTGGGCCATGGTTTGGCCGAATCCATCAAGGGTAAGACCTTGGATGGTGCTTTATAAAAATGATGAAAAGTGTATCATAGGGTTCGACCACTTTGGATGGCCGAACCCCATGAAAAGAATTGGTTAATTTTGATGGTTTTTGTAAGTTAAAACCATGCAAATGATGGACTGTTTTGGATGTTTAAATTAGACCTAAGATGCAAGTTGAAAAGGTTTAAATCATGGATTTGAGTGTCATGTTTTGGGCCATGGAATGGCCGAATGCATCAAGGAATTAAACCTTGGATAAAGGTTGTTTAAGATGGTAAAAATGTATCATTGGGTTCGGCCACCTTGGTTGGCTGAACCCCATGAAATTTATTTGGTTAGGTTGATGGTTTTGAAGTCTACAAACCATACAATACTATGGTGATTGTTATATGTTTTAATGAGACACAAATTATATGTTAAAAGGTTTAAAATTATAGGCCATATGGTTCGGCCAATTGGGATGGCCGAACCCCATGAAATGATATGATAATTTGATGGTGATTTGTGATGGTTTTTCAGGGATAGAAACCATGGAGTATTATGGGGCTTCTATGTGATTTAAATGGAGATATGGTTACTGTTTTGGGTCAGCCATTGGATGGCTGAACCATGTAGTTACCATGGTTAAAGAGTAGAGCCTAAGTTAAGTACATAAGATGGAATCATTGAACCAAGCGAACCATGGGGTTGCTATGGCTAAGTTATGACAAAAAGATTCAAATGTGAAAGCCATAGGGTTCGGCCATATGTATGGCCGAACCCCATGGACCATGACTATGGGTTTTATGAATCAATTTCATGGAAATAATTGGTGGTTTTAATGTTTATGCATGATAAAATTATGTATTGGTAGCGATGGCAATTTTGTGAATAAGGGTAACATTCAAGAGATGAAAGAGGGGACCTAAGTAAATAAGTGAGGTTCGGCCAAGGTGTATGGCCGAACCCCACTTATAAATATTTTTAGATATTAATTTTAATGGACTGTTTTAATGAAGCTAATGGATGGAATTATTAAATCAAGGGACTTGATTTGGGGACTATAAAACAATGACAAAAATGGGAAATAGGGACCAAACTTAGATGATGAGGTTCGGCCATGTTGTATGGCCGAACCCCATCCAAATGAAGTATGGGATTAAAGTTGATTCATGGTTTATGTGAATAAGGTGACGAATCTCTTTGACAGCACGCTAGTCGTGAACGGGTGACTCTTGAAAGGAACGGATACTTAAGCGAATTTTCAGTAGGTTTCCTACCTATTTGTAACCACATTTATAATTGTTTTTATTGATGGTTTTTACGAGACATTGTTATATTATTTATCCTATTGAATTTTGAATGATGAGATTTATTTACATGTTGCATCTATTCATTGACATCTCATGCATGGACATGGGATGATGATTATGGAACCCGGAGCCACACTCCGTTGATATGCTGTGATGCAATTGTGAGACTCCTTAGGCGATGAGGTTCCCGCCAGGAGGAGTATTATGATGATAAGAGTTACATTGACCTCCTTAGGCGAAGAGGGACCCACCAGGAGGAATATTATGATGATGAGAGCCACATCAGCCTCCTTAGGCGATGAGGGTCCCGCCAGGAGGAATATCATCGAGAAGAAATGAAAGAGTATTGTGATTTACCTTGACGATGAGAGTCTCGTCAAGTGATGGCTATGTATATGCGTGATGGGAGGGACTCATTACATGTGCATACTTACATAGCATTGATTTATCTGTTTTGATGATCATATATATTATGATATATGCATGTTTTTATATACTAACCATGTGGTAGCCCTGATCGGAAAACCTACTAGGCGCGTTGATCGAATGCCCTAATTTTTTCCTTAGAGGATAATGCAGAAAAAGGAAAAGGGAAAGAGAAGGTCGTGGACCTGGAGGGGAGCCAAGCCTAAGCGCTTGATTATTGGAATGGAACTATATTTACTGTCATTTGAACTACATTTTATGGATATGTAATGGCTAGTAACCTTGCTATGGTTGTTTACAGTTATGATAATGATTAGTTTGATATGGTTTTGAAATGGTTAGTTTAAAGTAAACTTGACTTGTACTTTGCTATCACAGTTTGTATGGTTAACTTAAGATTGATTATACTCCGCATCAGTTTAGTTCCGCAATTAGTTATTTTTATTCCGCATGATTTGATTAGTTCCATGTGTGTTTAATCTATCATGGTTTAGTCCATACACACATGGGTGGCCAATTAAGGGTCGGACTTTAGAAGTCCGGACTTAGCTCACGTCATGACGTCGTCTGCCCTTTTTCCGGTGTTATTACATTATTATTAAAAAAAAAATTAGACTCTGATTCTCAGAAAGGGCGGGGCGTTACAGATTCCATCATACATTTGGGTCATCACTTTTTGATCAACATTAAGTACATTTTGAGTCCATTGAAGCTACCAACACTCCCCCATCATTTTCCATATTTTTCACTCTTAACATCACTAACACACCACCATAGGGTTCGACCATACACCATGGCCGAACCCATGGTTCATGGTTCATTCTTAGTTGTAAGGTTTAGGACCATAATATCACCAATGTTTGTCCATGGTTTCCTTCACTAAAACCCCTTAAAAATTTACAAACATTTAACCATTCTAACCCTCAAAATCAATAATACATTACTCCATGGTTTCCATCCTTTAAACTCATGGAGGAAAACTTAGTATCATTCCATGGGGTTCGGCCATGGTGGTAAGTTATATCTCCCAAAAATCACATTTTCATGCTTTAATCTTTGATAGTTTTCATACAAGAAAACCCTAGGGTTTGGCCATGCAAAGGCCAAACCAATACATCTTGTTCACTCATCATATTCTTGCCATGCATGGGGTCCTTTCCACATTTCCATAACAGTTAGGGTTCGGCCATTCATGATCCTTGAACCCTTATTGCCATGCATGCATGCATAATCCATATACATACATAGTGTCCTTATTTGTTCCATTGTTCATAGCCTACTTTACCGATTAGGGCCCATAACATTTTTGGCCACCATTCAACCCAAGAAAATGGATTCCATGATCTCCTTTTTAACCCTTTAAAAAATAAAATCTTGTTGAGCGCAACTTACCTATCCCGCAGCTCCTCCGGTTTCCTCTTGCTCCTCTTGATCCTTAGCCCTTCTTCTTCCTCTTCTCCTTGATGTTCGGCCACTATATGTGCTTGATCAAGATGAGATTACCAAGGTTTGGTTCGACCAATGATTGAGGTAGATTTGAGAGAGGGAAAGGAGGAAGGAAAGGAAAATCTTCTAAGTCTTGATCTTAGGGTGGTGGTCGGCCAAGCTTGGAAAGTTTCTCTTATTTTTCTAAGTCTTTTCTTCTTCTTGTTTTGGAAGAGAGGGGAGGATGGCTAGGAGAGGGAGTGAGAGATGGAGAGATGGAAATGAGATGGAAATGAGATGAACCCTAGACTCTTCCCATCTTGCCTTGGGTAACTTGGGTTAGACTCCACCCTCATTAAGGTGGAGTCTCCCCCATGAGCCCTTTGACCAAACCAAATGGGTGCATGGCCTTGCATGCCCTTAATCCTAGGCCCCTTGTCCCTTAGTGGTGGTGGTTGGGATGACGTGGAACCACCACCCCACCATGGACCAATGCATGCCCAAGCTAGGCCCCATTTTGTGGATCTTGTCTTAGCCATACCACTCTTCCATGGCCAACGGTTTTGGTGGGTCTTATCTAGGTGGTTTGGGTGAGTCAAGTGAGATGGAAATCACCCATTTGACTCACTCATTATCTAAGTGACTCACCCCATTTAACTCACCTCATATAATGTAATTTATTTGATTAATTTGATATCTAACTTAGGTCATCTAATTACATAGTTTAATTTCATTTATTTGTCTTTACTTTCTCCATGAATCCACCCATGGTTGACAAAGTCAACCATGGTGGCCGGCCCCACCAATTCCTTAGCCAACCCGCCACCTCACTTGATGAGGTGGAGGTGGGTACCACTCGATCATGTCACCTAGGTTTATTCAATATTAACTTAGATGATTTAAATTACTTGATTCAACTTAATTTACTTTGATCCTCCTTAATTCCCTTTGACTTATCCATGGTTGACCCCACCTAAGTCATGGTCCACACGCCACCTCACATGATGAGGTGGAGGTGGACCCCACTAGACCATAACACTTGGATAATTTCCAATTTAACTTAGGTGATTCTTAATCACTTCAATCTATTCCATCTAATTGGATTACCATTGGCCCATGGCCCAATTAAATTCACCTCCTACCCATTTACCCTAATGCTCAAACCAAGTTGACCTATTGGGTCCCAAATGGGTATTTGACCCAATTGACCATCCTTGACCCAATTAACCATTATTGACCCATGTAAATGAAATTAATCCAATCCATGGCCCATTGGACCATACTTGGGCCATTGTCCAAATTTTGATCCATTTACCATTCATTCCATCAAAATTCTAAATTTCAACCATTAACATAAATAATAGCCAATATATGTATTGATTCAAAAATCCGGGCTATTACAGGAACCGTACGATCGATTGAATCTCGTGTTATGATCAATCGATCAATCCTATACACCTCAGATCCATCATATACACCGCAGATCGATCGATCGACGTGAAATGGCTCTACAGAATCGATCGTACGATTTCGCGCGGAAAGGGCAGAATGGTAATTTCCAGTGAAATTTTGAAATTCGGTGTCTACTAGCAGGATTCTGCGGTGTCTATATGGGCGCCCATGAAATCCCCAAAGTAAGTATCAATGGGGAGGTGAAGAGTCATGGGAGTTACAAAAGGGCATTAACCAAAAGACACCACTCTCATTGAATAAGACAAGACTTGGTTTTCATCTCACTCTCTCCCTCTCACTCAAGGCCGATCCCCCTCTCAAGACAAAGGACTTAGAGTAATTTTGATCTCAAGCTTCTCTCCCTCTCAAGCTAGGCCGACCACTCTCATTGACAAAGGAGAAAAGACTTAGAGTTTTCTATCTCAAGCTCCTCTCCTTCTCTCAAACCTACACTCTTTGGCCAAACCCTCTCTTGGGTTTCATCTCAAGACCTCTCAAGCTCACTCTCGGCCAAGGATCAAGGAGGAAGAAAGAAGAAAGATTTAAGAAGGAAAAGAGCGGAGGAGCAATTGGAACGAAGGAAACCGGAGGAGTCGCAAAATCGGTAAGTACTTGATGAGATTTTAAAAAGTAAGAAAAGAATGGTGAAGGATTATGGTTTGGCCCATGCATGGTCGAACCCTAATGGTTATGTATGTATGGAAAAGATCTCATGCATGTTTAAGATAAGGTATTATGATCAAAGATCATGGGCTGGCCTTGCATGGCCAAACCCTAAGGTTGATATACATGGACCATTAAAGACAAAGGAAGGGTTAGATGAGGTTCGGCCATGATGTATGGCCGAACCCCATCGAAGGATCAATCATGGATGTATGATTTATTTTAATGGAAATGATGAACCATAGGGTTCGACCATGTTGTATGGCTGAACCCCATGGAAGGGTGTTAGTGATTTAAAAGGTTTTAAAGGAGAGAAATAATGGAGGAATGTCATTGATATTTAAATGGTCTCAAATGTTGAAATTGGTGAAGAACCATGGACCATGGGTTCGGCCATGGTGTATGGCCGAACCCCATGGAGAGATATTGATGGACTTAGATGTTTGGACTATGAAAATGATGGGAGAATGTTGGTAATTTTAATAGGTTTTAAATATGGTTAATGACGATCTAAAAGGATGAACCTAAGTGTATGATTAAGTCCCCCATGGAGGGAATTGGTTTATGGACCTAAGATTGTAAATGATTTAAAGGAGAAGGTAGGAAATAAGACATCATGGGTTCGGCCATGGTGTATGGCCGAACCCCATGAACCATTTTAATGGGTCATTTTGTATTATGTCATGATTTGATGAAGCATTTATGGATCTATGTTTATGGATCAGTTATGGACCTAGGAATGTATAAATAAAGGAGTGATTAGCTATGGAAAGAATAAATGGCTAAGATGGAAAAATGATGAAAATGATGGACCACGAGTTCGGCCATGGTGTATGGCTGAACCCCATGGAGAAAGTTTTGTGGACTTAAGTTTTATTAAGGCTAAATGACTAACTCATGTATGATTGATTAAGGAATCAAAAGAGGGGTCCAAATCAAGTGAGTGAGGTTCGGCCATGTTGCATGGCCGAACCCCACTAAGGCATGTTTATGGGATTAAACATGGTGGGAAATCAAATGGAACATGGGCTTTGATTTATTGATATGTTATAAGGTCACGGGACCTCACAAGCGGGTACGATCGGTGAGCAGTTTTCGGACGAAAACGCAAGGACATATTAGTTGATCATTGGTAGGATTCCTACCTCATTGATACCATGGGATATGTATGATGCTTTTAATTCATATTTTGATGAGTTCTTTTGTATCAAATGTTATGTTTCAAATATGGGATTTTAATGCTATGATTTATATTTTTACATAGCATGTTGGCATTTGCATCTCATGCATGGCATGGGAGGGATGAAATATAACCGGAGATCCACACTCCGTCGGGGCATCCGTAAGGCATTCGTGAGGATACCTTGATGAGGAGTTTCCATCAAGAGGAAGACCTTGGTGTGCATTATCCATCGAGAGGTAACCGGAGTCCACGCTCCGTCGGGGTGTTCGTAAGGGATTCATGAGGATACCTTGATGAGGAGCTTCCATCAAGAGGAAGACCCTGATGAGGAGTTTCCATCAAAAGGATACTATGTGTGTGTGACATGGATGATAGGTGGGACTCATGGCATATGACACCCATGGCATGGCATTGAATCAGCATGATCATGATCTCTATTATCATGCAATGTTTATGGTTTTTATCTGTATGATTAGCTCTCTATTATCATACACTGTTTTGGATACAATGTTTTACAAGTACGGTATGATGTATTATATCTGGATTTTTACACTAACCCATTTGTTTGACCCTACTTGGAATACCTACTAGGCGTGTTATCTAACGCCCTACTTCTACCCTAGTTGATGGCATAGGAAATGGACGAGATGATGAATGTGATAGGAGCCAAGCTTAGGAAATTGGATGTTTTAGTTTCATTTTACTTAAATTATACATGGACAATGTAATTTGAGTAGCTAGCATTCGGACTGTAATAATTTAGATTATTTGCTAAATATTCTAGCATATCATTATCGATTTAAAATCCCACATATCTCTCATTCGCATAATCTATGGATTTCACATTCAAAATTCGGCCAAACACTATTACATTTAATTTGTTATAAAACCAATGCCATAATTTAATTGGGTCCTAATTGGGTCATGGCCCAATTCCTTATCCATATAAGATCCAATCTAAAATTCACAATTAAAAAGAATAATTCTCATATAAAATAATAATCTGAAAATCCGAGGTGTTACATAATGAACCATAGGGTTCAGCCACATTGTATGGCCGAACCCCATGGAAGGACTTTGGTGATTTTGAATGGAAGTTTGGAGGATGAAAATCATAAGTTATGCTTATGGTTTTAAAAGGTTTTACAAGGTTTGGATGAATGTAAGAAATTAAAGAACTATAGGGTTCAACCATGTTTCATGGCCGAACCCCATGGAGGTGTGTTGGTAATGATTATGGGTTTTTGAAGGATGAACTCCATGGAAAATTATTCATATTTTTAAAAGGTTTTACATGGAGAAATATAGAATTGGTTACATGTATTTAGATCATGGAAGATCAAGGATGAATGATTTTTAAAGAGAAGATTTTGAACCATAGGGTTCGGCCATGGTGTATGGCCGAACCCCATGGAAGATGTTATTAATTTAGAAAGTGATGGGAACGGTTGGATTGTCTCTATGAGTGAGGTTCGATCATGGTGTATGGCTGAACCCCACTAGGGTTTATTTTATGGAAGATGGTTATTGATTTAGAAAGAAATTAATGATGGACTTTTGGATCAAAAAGGAAGGAACCTTGATGATGGATTCAAGGATGGTAATTGCTATAATTGGAATTTAGACATCATGGGTTCGGCCATGGTGTATGGCCGAACCCCATGAATCAATTCTATGGGTCAATTATGGATTTATTATTGTAAATAAATTAAGAAGGAGGATGGAACAATGATATCATGGTTTCGGCCATGATGTATGGCCGAACCCCATGAACCAACTTAATGGGTCATTTGGGTGTTTATATCACTGATAATGGATCATTTATGGAGGGTCTTATTTATGGTTCCATGGTTGTGGATCATTGGTGGATCCATGTATATAATGTCTAAATTTATGGAACCTAAACATAAGTTGTTGGAGGTAATGGCAATATTGTAATATAGACTAAAAATGAAAGATCATGGGTTCTGCAATTGTGTATGGCCGAACCCCATGAGGAATGTTTTGATTATGGATTTGAACAATGGCAATGATGTAATAAAGGGTGAAAGTGATGGATCATGGGTTCAGCCATGATGTATGGCCGAACCCCATGAGGAATGATTTTATGGACTTAGACCTAATGTTAAATCAAATGGGACATGTTTTTAATTGATTGATATATTATAAGGTAACGGGACCTCACAAGGTGTTTACAATCGTGAGCGGTTACCGAACGAAAGCATAAGGACACGTTAGTGGTCTTTGGTAGGATTCCACCTCTTTGAAACCATGGGTTTATGTACATTGTTTTTATCTCATTTTGATGAATTATGTTGTGAAAGATATTGTTTCAAAATGTGAGTTTTAATGCTATGTTTATATGATAAAATAATATGTGTTTCATTGGCATCTCATGCATGGCATGGGGTGAAGGATATGTATCCGGAGGGGCCACACTCCGTCCGGGCATCCGAAAGACCTATGTGGGGGTACTTATATGTACTTGTGATTGGTGGGACTCATTGCATTTCACATCATTACATGGCATGGTTTATATGGTTTTTGACATTATGATATTATTATATATGTTTTGTACTAACCATGTATTAGCCCTAATTGGAATACCTACTGGGAGCGTTGTTCTAACGCCCTACTTCTACCCTAGTGGATGATACAGGAAACCAGGGGAACGGTGAACGCGAAAAGGGCCAAGCATAGGCGCTTAGATGCTTTCAATTTATATTTTGATTAAGTTACTTATGGACTTGTATTTGAGTAACTAGACTTCGGGCATGTAATAATTTAGAAGATTGGCTACGGTTGGATGTTTATTTTGGATTATTATGTTATGTTAATAATGATTAAAGACTTGACGTACTTTGCTATCTGAAATGGAATAGAACTAGGTTCTATTATAATTCCGCAGTTATGATTTTAATTCCGTATGTTTATATCGTTATGTGTGAACTGTTTTTCAAGGACTTAGTCCATGCACACATAGGGTTGGCCAGTTAAAGGTCGGACTTAGCTCGCGTCGTGACGTCCCGTTCTTGCTCACTTTGTTATTTTTAAAAAAAAATAGACTCTGATTTATAGAAAGCGTAGAGTGAATAAAGGCGGGGCGTTACAATTTGTCTAGTGTTGCTTGCTTGTGTGCATGAACATGAAACACATGTAAGAGAAACAAGCTGATCAAGATTATACGAAGATCATAGTCTTGTTATCCATTTGAATATGTACACGTGATGTAATATGTTTTGTATTCAAATGTGTTGTAATAAAGGGTGGGCTTGTAATTGGGTTAGTTTCTAGGTTTTGTCATGAAATAAACAAAAGGGGAGATTGTTAATGCCCCGGCTTGACTAAGTCCCTTTTTGTCAATTCCACGACTCGGGAAGAAACACTTGCCACAAACTTGAAGACTTAAGATGATCAAGGAAAAAGATCATGCTCCTCCAAGCTCAAAACTCATCGTAATGGCAATCACAAAAAACAGGTAGTTGGCCATAGATGACTTTAGATGGTATCCACACTTAAGAGAGGATCATTCCTAGGCTTAGTTGAACAAAATTATAGAGCCATAAAGAAGCCTAGAGAGGAAGCTGGACAGTGAAATAGAAGCGAACTTGGAAATCATAATTAAAGTTCACTGTCAGCTTGACCAGTCGAGCTCATCGACCCCTCGGTGGAGACAGGATAGTCCCATCGTCGTAAAGGACTGGTCGACCAGATTGACATAGGTTCTAGATCATTGCACTGTCCTTCTGGGAAAGCCTCTGACCGAGAGTCTCGTACGCACCGATCCCTCGGTGATGAACTTAAAAGACCCCTCGTGGTCGACGACTTGTCGGTATAAAACTCGTGAGTTTTGGACTGTGAACGCGTGAGGGCTCTCGATAAAATAGACATATCGGTATTTCAAGACCGATTGAGAGTAACAAGACTGACCCATCGGTAAAGAGCGACAGGTCGGTCTGGATAACAAGTTTCTAGACTAGAAACTACTGTCAGCATGTTTTTGCCCCAGACCGAGCCACTCGTATGGACCGATCTATCGGTGCCATGACTGTTGACCCATCGGCGACACCGACCTGTCGACCAAAAAGTAATTATGTCATTGGGAGTGCATTTAATGTGCAATGGTCGGGTGATTGAATGGTAATAAATATGAACACCGAACCATCGGTGCCACCCACCTATCAATCCTGGACAGTCAAGAAAACCGTTAAGACTCCTCTATAAATATGAGTGTTGTGTGATTGTTTTACTATCTTTCTTAAGCTGAAAAGAGTTATACACTCTGAGGAATGATCAACACTCTTGTGAGAAGAATCATAAACAACCAATCTACTGATTGAGTTTGAAAGTGAGAAAGAGAGGAGGAAAGAAACATCATAAACAATTAATCTACATATTGAGTTTGCAAGTGAAAAAGATATAAACTAGGAAAGCTTTGGTTGAACCAAGTTTCCTTGGCACCCTGAGATTGTGATTGCTATACAACGGTTGCAAGAAGGAGCATTAACATACATGGGGTGAGATCTTCAAGAAGCACACATCAGCGTTTTAAAAAAAGAGCTTTAAAGGCAAGTGCTTCTTGGTTTTAATTTTTTTTTTTTAAAACCTTTGTCCCGAAAGTGGATTAAGGAGGATTTGCTCCGGAACCACTACAAAAAATGCTAGAGAATCGTCTCTCGCACACTGGTGGGTGGAATTCTCAGCTGAATGAGTGAGGTGAAATTCCTACTATAATTGTGAGGGTGTAAGTCCCCACATAGTGAATTTGGGGATCGCTCAAAAGTTGAGTGAGTCCTAATAGTGGTCTGGTTGGCGAACAAAACCACTATATATCTTGTATTCTTGTGCTTGTGGTGTTAGAGCGATTTTCTTTTGTTGATTGTTTAATAATCACATTTGCTAAACACATACACACTTGATTGTGGTATGCACTGCACTATAACTAATCAATCAAGTTAATTAAAAAAGGAGCACTGGTTTTAGATTAACCTATTCACCCCCCCCCCCTCTCTTTCTCTTCTCTAGGGTCAATTGGGTTGTTCTAGTTCCCCAGGGAACTTTCAAGGTCCGTACGCCTTCAGTGGCTCTCTGTCTCACGATTTTGAGAAGTTTCTCGGTTTGGGTAAGCCTTTATTGACCTACATTTTCGATTTTCACTTCAAGGAGTCAAGGAAAAACACATGAGGAGGGTTAGGACCAAGAACCCTTCAAACTATGAGACTCCAGACAATGAGGAAGACCCCATTGGATCCTCTCCACCTCCCATGAGACCTAAGCCCTGTGAAGGAAAGAGACCTTCTAGAAATACAAGGCCCTCTCTACTTGTACTAGAGGAGACTCCATCGGCTGAGAGACCTTTAAAGCCTCCTCCCTTCATCAAATTTGGTGCTTTAAAGAAAGTTGTTTCTAAGACCCCGAAGCTCACTACAAGAAGACCTGGAGCAGTTGTGATTAAGAAGCCTACCTCGTCTATCCATCCCCAAGAAAAAGAGGTAATTGTAAAATGAAGAACTCCTATGGATCCTAGTCCTCAAGAGGAGTCGAGTAGTGATGAAGAAGAGGTAAGAGTACCTCCAATTGTGCGAGAATGAAGTGGTGTCGGAAGAGAAGATGAAAGTGATAGAAATGAGGAAGGTGAAGAGAATGAAGAAGAAGAAGAAGGAGGAGGAGGTGATCAAGGTGATTATAGAGTGAGAGAAGAATATGAAGAAGTTGAAGAAAAAGAAGAAAAAAAATAAGAAGAGGATAATGATGCCTCTTCTCATGCCACTCAAACCATACCCTTCCTTTGAAGAAATCAACATTGAAAGGACAACAGATCCAGAGATCTTTGAAAAATGTGGCGCCCTCAAGAACATAAGGAAGGCTGGGTGGATGAACCTCCTCAAGTGGGGTTGGAAAATTTATCCCCATATGGCCAAAAGAATGTTTTGCTCTATCGAACCTGACCAGGAGAACACAAACTAGTTCTCGATATACCTCCAGAATATTGAGCCTATAGAGGTTGGTCCCACACAGGTTGCCAAGTTACTTGGGCTTCCCATAGTCAAGAATGGATACTTGCCTAATATCCACGAGTATTTTGAAAATAGAGAGAAGGACAAGTAGAAGTATGTGAAGAAATCTGTGGAAAAGGGAAGAGAGTGGAGTGGAGGAAGAAGATCTAGCTGATGAAAGCAGACATGCTCCCAGAGTACAGATTATTGCACTTGTTCTTTTGCTCGAATGTCTACCCCAGACATGGGAATTGAGAAGATCTGAACTAGTTTAAGTTGGTTCACATGTATGCAACAGTGACCGGGAACAGATTCTGTTTGGCTACTCTCATATGCAAGACCATCATTAAGTACATCATCTCTTCCATGACGAGTCATCCTCCCTTCTATTACCTCATGTATAAGATAACATTGAATTTTGGAGTGCGTCCCTCCAAGGGGCATGTGCTAAAGAGTATCAAGCCAATCAATGAGACAGCTGTACGGAAGTCCCTGGGCAAAGAATTGTATCTCCAGATCATTTGTGAGGGACCCTCACAGTCAACCACTCAAGCCTCTTCCTTTACTTCAGAGCTTCCTCTCATCCATGTCCTGCAGAAGAGACGACACGACTCCCCTCGCAGATCTCCTACTCCACTTCCTCCTCCTCTAGTTGGCACATCTTAGGATAGTTTTCCTTATGTTTTTGAAAAACTATGTATTTTGGACATGTATGTATTATAAATCATTTGTAATTGAATGAAATTTATCAATGGAATGGTTTGATGTCTATTTGTGTTGTGTCTTATTTCTTTCCATGTGTATGCCTCATGTGCTGATTTTTCATGTTTATTGAATGGTTTTGTTTCAATATGGTTGAATGGCATGTTGGAGTTTGGGGAAGCACAAAATTTGTGCTTATTAGCCCTTTGTTAGTCAGTGACAAAATGGGTAGAAGCTAAAAATCTTTGGGGGAGAAAGGAGAAAGTAGAAACTCTTAGAAGCTTGGAGTATAATGGTGGAGAAATTGCAAGCATGGATTAGCTTGTTAAATGGGTAAATTGCAAGCTTAGATTAGCTTGTTAAATGGAGAAATTGCAAGCTTAGATTAGCTTGTTAGATGGAGAAATTGCAAACGTGGATTAGTTTGTCAATGGAGAAATTCAAGCTTGGAATATGGAGGAGAATCACTTGAAAATACTCATCGAAGTATGTGGGAGAGTATGAGTATGAATGTGATTGTTTGTTGTAGTTGTAGTCCATGGATACATTGTTTATGTTTGGACTAACATTACTGATATCTCACTAGCTTTTCTGTAGTTTGCTTGTGTTTATAGGTATTTTGAAAATAGAGCAAGCTGAGCAAGAATATGAAGCTAGGCAAAGCCCTTGTGTCATTTGAATGTATTTGTAAAAAATTGTATATTTTTTATTCAAATGATGTATAATTGGGTTGGGGTCGTCCATTGAGTCTGTATTTGATTAACTTCTAGGTTTTGTCACGAATTGACAAAAGGGGAGATTGTTAGTGCCCCAGCTTGCCGAGTTACATGTTTGTCAAGTTCGTGACTTAGGTATAGGCTTGCCTTAAAGAGAGAAGCTCAAGACTCAAGATCTCAAGCGTTGGTTGAAGTGTGAAAACTCAAGGGATCAACGTCTATGGCAATCACTGGTGGTAAGTGACCATAGATGACCTTATATGGTACCCAAACCTTAGGTGGACTATGTCTAGGCTTATAAATCACATCTGGATAATTAAACAAGTTTAACATGTGTTTGACAATGAATTGGAACCCAACTTGGAAATATGAATTCACTGTCAGGGCGACACATCGTGTCGGGAGATCATTCACCAAAGACAACACATGACCAATCGTGGTTTTGCGATATTTTGTATGGAAAATCGGGTGTTCTGGTTGAACATGACTGTCAAACCCATCGGGAGCCCATGATTGATCCTCTCAAACCTTGACGAATCAATCGTGTGGGTGATGTATCGCTACGACAGGACATAGGCTGGACTTAAACAAAACCTGGAAAACTTGGAATCATACGATCAATGGTGCAAGTGATTGATCGTGAGTACATGGCAGTAACAGATGCGGCATCACGATCAATCACCCATGGCCTGGATGAGACTTGTCACTAGAAATCACAGTCAGTCTCAGGCCGATACATTCGCCAACCGGCGATCCGTCTCCAGATAGACGGACGATCAGTCATGTGGCACTATCCATCTGGAGGTTACCATTTTAGAGCCATTACAGTGCATTAAATTCTCAATGGTCGGGTTGGTGGAAATGAATTTAAACACAAACTATCGATCGCCTGTACACGATCAATCGTGTGGGTTTGTGTTACAAAATTTTTAATGGTTGCCTATAAATACCACATTGATTGGGGTGTTGGAGATTGATGTCTATAGAGAATTCATTCCTCACCTAACAGAGTTAATCCCTCAAACACCAAACGCAAAAAACATATGCTCATTCTTTCTTGGCAAATCAATTGTGAATAATTTTAGTATAAAATTGGTAAAGATTGAGATTTAGAGAGAAGGATTAAGCCAAAGCGCTCGGATAGACATTGGACCTCCAATTTCCTAGATACCCAAGGATTGTGGTTGCTCTATATTAGTGCCCTGGCTACCCGAGTCACCTATTAGTCACTTCCATGACTTAGGTGAAACATTGCCTCGGAAAGTTGAAGCTATGAAAAAGACTCAAAGGAGTGATGAAGATTGAATCAAGAACTCCGAAGATTGAAGTTCAAAGTGTAAGATTCATCATGACCAAGTGTATAGCAGTCACAAAAGGTAATTGGCCATAGATGACCTTAGGTGGAACCCAAACCCTTAGGTGGACCTTGCCTAGGCTTAGTGAAACATATTGGTAAATTCATAATCAAGCCTTAGTGCACGCTGGACAGACACAAAACTAGATGGGACAAACATTGAAAATTTGGCAAACTGTCAGGTCGACACGTCGAGTCCACCGACCCATCGGTGAGACAGGACGGACCCGTCATGGTATTCGACACATCGATCGGATTGACAAAAGCTCTAAAATAGACACATTGTCATTCGGGGTTGCACTCAGATCGAGTGTATTGAGTTCATCGACCCATCGGTGATAATGGGATAGACCCATTGAGGTCATCAATACATCGACTGAAAAAATCGAGCTTCTGGTTAGGAACAACCTGTAAAACCAGGTTGCTCTCAGATCGAGTGCCTCGTTACATCGACATATCGATGAGGACAGAACGACCCACCGGTGCTCACGACACGTCGACCTGGGTTGTGTGCGTTATGGAACTTAGGACTAAGAGGTACTCTCAGAACAGACACATCGATGTAATAGACCCATCGAGAGTATTGGGACCGACCCATCGATGGTACCGACATGTCGACCTGGGTTCGACAAGTTTCTGGATTTGAAACTCTGTCTGCAAGGTTTTTCCTTAGGTCGATATGATCAACAAGCCGACACATCAACTATAAGTCATGTTGACCCATCGATGTGACCGACCTATCAGTAGTGACCGTTTTATATCCGTTGGAAGCTTAATGGTCAAATTGCAACGACACTAGGCCAGTACCGACCCGTCGACTAGGTCGACCCATCGACAACCCAGTGTTGGGATTTTTGTGTTTGCCTATATATTCTCCAAACTTTGTTGAGTTTGGTTGGAGACCTTGGACACTAGGAGAGAGCTTCGCATAGAAAAATCCAAAGGCATTCCCAGAGATCCCACCTCCTCTGCATGCACTTCACATAGGTGAATCATTGTGAATCATTTGATAATCCAATCTTCCATAGATTGAGATTGAGAGAGAGAGAGGAAGACAAAGCACTCTGGGATAGATATTGGTCACCCAATTTCCTAGAGACCTCCCAAGGGTTGGGATTGAACATACTCTGCGTTTATGTGTCATTGAACGACATCACATTGAGAGATTCTTCAAGAAGCACACATCTAAATCAAGAGATCTCAACAATTCAAATGAGATTCTTCAAGAAGCACACATCTAAATCAAGAGATCTCAACAAGTCAAGTGCTTCTAGTTTGATTTTATTTTCATAAATCATCTATTGAAGTAGATTAAAGCATGATGCTTGAACCACTATAAAAAATAGAGAGATAAGGACGTAGACCAGGGTAGGTCGAACCTTTCAAAATAGTAGGGATTGGGTGAAATTCCCAGTCAATCGTGTTAGGTGGAATTCGTAATCTATTTGTGAGGGTGTAATTCCCCACAAAGTGAATTGGGATAACTCAAGGTTGGGTGAATCCAACAGTGGATGTAGGAGGGTTTACTCCGAACCACTATATATCTAGTGTTGTGGGTGTTTGCCTTTCGTTGTTCTGATTTCTTTTGTATTCGCACTCTCTTATCACACAACACTTGATTAATCTTGTTTTTCCGCTGCTTATTGTTTTGATTAATCAAGAATTTTGAAAAGGCCGTTAAAATTGGGATTGCCCTATTCATCCCCGGCACCCCCCCCCCCCCCTCTCTTCCCCTCTAGGGTCAATCTTGTTCTAGCACATCGGTAACTTTTAATTGATATTAGAGCCTTGTGCTCTTCATAAGGATTTAATCATCCAAGTTGATCCGTTCTAGAACCATGTCTCTTGGTAAAAGACTAAACTTGTCCAAATTTCTATTTTTTTGCATATACAAAAATGGTTTCATGGAAATCAAACATGGAAAAAATCTTGGTTTCACTTAATGAAAATGTTAAAAAGTCCATGGATGGACCCAATGCAATGGAATTCAATAGTGAAACTGAGGAAGATGTCAGGATTTCTATCCAAGATGAGTTTATTGAAAAGTTTTGGGTAACCTTGGATAGTTCAATGGAAGACTCCACCTTTCATAACCAATTGGAGAATCATGAGAGGTGAAAATTTCAAATGTTTTATTGCCTCCATTGTTAATGACCAAGAGGGATCCTCTAGTGAAGAGGATAATGTAGAGGATCTTGAAGAGGAAGATGACCTCCAAGAATCCTTCAATGCCTTGTGTTTTGTAACACCCCAATTTCTCAATGAAGTGGAAAATTACCAAAATGCCCCTGAGTTGTTAAATTAGTTATTTTGTCATGTTAAAGTAAGGAAATAGTGGGGCCCATTGCTCAAAATAAAATCATATGAGCATATTATGAATGTTAAGTTTTATTGGTTGGGTAATTTTCATCAATTGGGTCAAAAATGGCTAAATGGGTCAAAGGGCCCAAATGGGGCCCATCGGGTCTTGCTGGGTTATTTGACCGTTTTGTAATTTTAAATTAAAAGGGGTTAAGCCTATTTGATTGGAAATCAAGTGGAGGAAAAATGGGTAGGCTTGATCCATATGTAAAAACCAATTGGAAATGACCAAAATACCATAAATGGGTCATGTTGTCAAACGGGTCAAGGAGCTAAAAGTGGACCCAACGGGTCGAGTTGACTATTGTTGACCGTGTGAACCCTCAAGGGAGCTCAAACACGATTCAAATCAATTGAGTGGGATGGAGGTGTTGGAATTAAATCAAAAGGTGAGTTAACTCATATGCATTAAATGAAATGCATTAAATGTGATGAGTTGGGTTGGAATAAAAAATACCTTGAGTTGAGTGAGTCAAAATGGAAACTCAAGGGGATGTAAATTCAGTGAGTCCAAGGGGAATTGGAGGAGTTTAGCTGGTCTCAAATCAGCCAAAACAAGTCCCACACGTTGGGGACTTGTTTTGGTGAGTTCCATGGTACATATTAAATACAAGTGCATGGGTTTGAGGTGGGTTACTTAGGGATGTGAATGGCTGCATTGGTAGCTGCCAAGGGGTGTCTTGGATGGCACCCAATGCCCACCGTTTTGAGCAAGAAGTTATGAGGGAGTGGAGGAGTCTTGGTGGCTGAAAATGCAAAAGCAAACAACACCATGCTTGGCCGAATTTCTTGTGCAAAAGTTTTAGAATTCATCTCTCTCCCTCACTCAAAAGAAAAACACACTCTCTTGGCCGAGTTTACCTTGTGTTTTCTCACCATTAGATCAAGCACAAGACAGTAGAAGAAAGGAAGGAACAAGAGGGAAGAAGGCAAGGAGCAAGAGGCAAAGGAAATTGGTAAGAATTCCTTACAATGTTATTTAATAAGTTAGATTAAGTGGAACATGAATTGGCCATGGAATGGCTGATTTTATCAAGGACCTAAGCCTTGGTTAAAGGTTGTCTTAAGTGGTAAACAAATCACATTGGGTTCGGCCAGTTTGGATGGCCGAACCCCATGACATTTGTTTGGGTATTTTGATGGTTTTTGGAGGCTAAAAACTATGCAAAAATGATGAACAATTGTATGTGTTTAGATGAAAGATAAAGGATTTTAAATCTTGGATTTGGATGGCATAATTCAGCCTTGGAATAGCCAAATGCATCAAGAGTCTAAAATGGAAGAAGGTGTCAAAAGAAATGAAATGAACCATTGGGTTTGGTCACTTTGGTGGCCAAACCCCATGAAAAGTTGGTTAATGGTTATGGTTTTTGAAATTTAAAACCATCCATTTGGGGACTGTTTTTACATATTTATTAAGATTTAAAATACATACTTAAAGAGGGTTAAAACATGGGTTTGGATATCAGAAAAGGCTGAAGATATGTGGTCTAATCAGTGGAGTAAAATTGGAGAAGATGGACCATGGGGATCGGCCATCTTGGATGGCCGAATCCCATGATATCATGTTGGTTTTTGGATGATTTCTTTGAGAGTTAAAACTTGATATTAGTATACTGTTTATGCATGTTTATATGAGGTTCAAAAACAGCAAACATAGCATTGGGTTCGGCCACCATGGAGGGCCGAACCCCATGCAAATGATGGTTGGTTCTAAGGTGTTTGAAACATGGAAACCATGAACTTTCAAGGGCTGTTTTTGGATGAATTTAATTAGATGGTTACTAAGAGGTATGAAGGCAGCAATATGATATTGATATTGCATGTTTAGATAAGGCCTAAAGCATGTTTGAAAGACCATAACATGGGCATAGGGTTCGGCCACATTGGATGGCCGAACCCCATAAAAGTGTGTGATAAATTGTTATGGTTTTTGGAGAGATAAAACCATACCAATTGTGGAGTTTTTTTTTTAAGAGATAAGGTTACTGTTTTGGTTTGGCCATGGGATGGCTGAACCATGTGGTTAACATGGCAAAAGGGTAGTATTCAATTGGTATATGAAATAAGGGAATCATTGAGCAAAAGAACTCCATGGACTGTTTTATGGTTATATGGAGTAAGAACATAGTGGAGATTTTGAATGAATCCGTGCCTTTGATTCAAGAATTATGTATGTATAATAGGTATTTAATATCAGTAAACAATCAAGCATGATAGATAAGGGAATATGGGATGAAAATACATAGGGTGAGGTTCGGCCAAGTAGTATGGCCGAACCCCACCAAAGATTATTTGATGGACTTTGTACTAATTCATAATGAATGGGAGATGTATGTATGAATGATGTAAATGAACCAAGTAATTTGAATGGTCATGGAATGTGATTGGAATGGATTAAGAGATTCAAATGGGAAAGGTGAGGTTCGGCCAAGTAGTATGGCCGAACCCCACCAAGGTAGTTTTGTTATGAACCATGGTTTATCAAGGAAAATTAAACAAGGCTTGGCCTAGTGGCAAAGCTGTAAATACAAGTGATATTTAGTGGTTTGAAGTGTTAATAAATCATTTGGATGGTGTTAATCCAAAACCAAAGAGATCAAGTTAAAGTGGGTAAGGTTCGGCCATGGGTATGGCCGAACCCCACAAGATGTTTGGGTCTTATATGTGAATGGATATTTAAATATTAGAATGATTTACTTATTGTTACATCACAAGGTGACGAGTTGAAGGAAGTGCGAGTCGTGACCGAGTGAAGCTCAAAAAGGAACGGACACTTAATCAAAGTTTAAGTAGGTTTCCTACCTACTTGTAACCACGGTTTTTACCCAGTTTTTATGATACTCTTGTTTTAATATATGTGTTTCAAATATATATTATGCATTAACAAATGGCATACAGGCATTGGCATCTCATGCATAGTCATGGGATAATGAATGAAGTTCTACAGTGATGGCTACGATTGTACATGATGGGGGTTGCCCATTGCATGTACATATTGTATAGAAGAGATGAATGTTGTTGTAATTTACCTTGTCGGTGCAAGGCACGTCAAGTGATGGCTACGATGGTATGATGGGGGTTGCTCATTACATGTACATCGCTTATAGAAGAGATGAAGGTGTGTTGTAATTTACCTTGTCGGTGCAAGGCACGTCAAGTGATGGCTATGGAAGTACATGATGGGGGATGCTCATTGCATGTGCATATTTCATAGCATTGTTTTTACCTGTTTTGATGATCATGTATTATGATATGTATATGCATGTTTTATATGCTAACATGTGGTAGCCCTGATTCGGGAACCTACTGGGCGCGTTGATCTAACGCCCTAATTCTATCGTCAGAGGAGATTGCAGGTACAAGCAAGGGGAAAGGAAAGGTCATTGATCGGGAGGGGAGCTGAGCCTAAGTGCTTTAATGATGGATTTTGGATTACGTTATATTACTGTCATTTGAATACTATTGTTGGACATGTAATAATTAGTTATTTGCTCTGGTTTGATTAGGATAATAACATGTGGATGGTTGATCTATGTTATTTAATATTTAAGACTATTACTTGCTATCTCGTCTTTCTATTCTGCAATTATCTAGATTATTCCGCATGTTGATGTTAGTTCCATGTGTGATTCACTATCATGGTCTATTCCATGTACACATGGGTGGCCAGTTAAGGTTCAGACTTGGGTAGTCTGAACTTAACTCGCGTCGTGACGCCGCCCGCTCTCTTCCGATGTTTATTTAAAAAAAAAAAAAAATTAGACTCTGAAATTCTAAAAGAGGGCGGGGCGTTACAGTTGGTATCAGAGCGAAACGGGAAGTTGAATCATCGAAGTAAGATTAAGACGGTTTCATGTCTCACTGACGGATAAGAATCCCAACTGACCGACTCTTCGGAGTCCGCTGCCTGGGGGCCGGATTAATTTACTTCGAGTGACTCAGACTGAACAATCAATCTGAGAACGACAATGAAAGATAGCAAAGTAAAGTACAGTCATCATAATTGGACAAATCAAACGTAGCAAGGTAGGATGTACTCCCCTGAAATCCCCACACTGAAAAACAGACAATAGGAAATTAGAGATTTCCCCAGAAACAAAAGAAAACAGAGAATGTTGAATTGGTAATCTTCCCAAACAAAGTACATGACTTTATGCCTGATCAAATTCCCCTGAAAACCAAGGTTGGTTTATTAGAATTGTTGTTAAATATGCTTGTGTTCTATTGATATGATACAGATATGTCGAGTAATGTGGAGTACTCGGAATGGCACAGCGGAACTCCTAGCCATCCCATAGACTTGGTATCTGCTTCTAACAACACCGACGTAGAAGCTCAAGTGGACCTTCAGGAGGGACCTCCTGAAGAAGTTGAGATGCACTTAGCACCTATTGCAGAGGATTTGAGGGATGATATTCCTGGGATGGTGGAACCTCCTCCTGAGGAAGAAGAGGAGGAGGATCTGGGATTTTTCTTTTATGAGGATCCGATGGGAAGACTTTCCTATAATACTGGAATCGGCGGGGAAGTAGATCCCTATGATACCTGTGAGTTGTGTAATCAGGACGACCACAACAGGTTGTATTGTCCTCATCCATTGGGAGTTGTATGTCCGGTTTGTGGACTACACGGGCATGGAGAGGCGAGGACTAATTGTCCTTGTATTGGAGGACCTGGAATAATCCCCTGCACGACATGTGAAGTATTGGGGCACACGGCGATTACGTGTCCTGATAACCGATTCAAGTTCGCTTTTGATGCGGAGTCTTCTACGGAAGACTAGGATAGGAAGTAATAGTAGGGGTATTAAAAAGAGGGTTATTTTTGTAAGGGGGTATATTTTGTTATACATAGGGGTTTGTTTCACCCTACCCACCTTTGTACAAAGATGCAGTTTGAATTTATATAAATATGTGATTTCATGTTTTTATGAGGATTCATGGCATGTGTTGCATATTGTTAATGGAAACTAAGTCTATGATGTTTCCATGAATTAGGAATAAATGGCGCCACAGAAAAAGGTGGTAAAAGATCCGAAGGGAAAAGAGAAAGTTTACAGATCGGACTAGGTGAGGGGGTGTCAAAGAGAAGGACTCGTCAGGACGATAAAAAGAAGGATGACGTGCTCATTATCACACCACAAGGGAAGGTGGTACCCCGACGCAAGAAGGCGTCATCGGAACCTGAAAGAGAGCCGTCCGTTCATGACAAAGAGAGATCTGTTCATGAACGATCTCACAGTGAGGAAGAGTCTCACCACTCTAGGCGGGAAGAAGAAGAGAGTGACCCTACATATCAACAGGACGAAGAGGGAGGGATATGACTCGTCATATCGATGCGAGGAGGAAGAACAGAACATGACTGTACCCTTTGTGCCTCCTGAACTGCACAGCTTGGTGCAAGCTGTGGTTACATCCGTCCTCCAACAACATTTGAACGGAGGGGGAAGTACGAGCGAAAATAATGACCGTAACATGGTCAGAGATTTTCAGCAACAGCGGCCACCTTACTTTAAGGGCAGAGAAGGGCCAGTCGGAGCCGAGAACTGGTTGGAGAAGATTTCCCACATATTGACTCTTCTGAACATCAGGAGTCATGCTCATAAAATATTATTGGCCACGTCACAGCTGGTAGATGACGCTGCCAAATGGTGGAAGGTGGTGGAGAAACAGCACGCACTTGTGCCAAGAAGAGAAGGAGTTGCTATGACCTGGGAGCAATTCTCAGCGACATTCTTAGAGCGCTACTTTCCAGAGGAAGAAAGAGAACGACAAATTCAGGCCTTTATGACTTTGGTGCAAGGCTCAATGACGGTGGCTGAGTATCACCAGGAATTCCTCAGCCTGTCAATCTATGCATACATATTGTGGACACGGAATATCGAAAAGCTCGCAAGTTCGAGCGTGGGTTACGGCCAAACATTAGGGCCAGGGTAACCGTGTTCAAAGCAGCCACACTGGCAGAAGTGGTCAGCAGGGCCACCATTGTGGAACAGGAAATGGCGGAATTTGCCAGAGTTGACAACCGCCGAGCTCCAAGTGGGAGGGGTGTGTACCAACCCATCAAAAAGTTCAGATCGAACTTCAGCAGACCCTCACCGTCTGTTGGATCAAGTGGGGGCTTTCGCCCCAACCAGCCCACTCAATCTGTTGCGGTCACTCAAGCATCTCGAGGAGTGAATACTTGCTTTCACTGTGATCAACCTGGTCACTACAAAAAGGACTGCCCAAAGCTCAACAGGTTGTCTAACTCAAGAGGATCATTTCGTCCGCCAGCTAGACCGGCATACTCCAGAGGAGGCAGAATGCAGGGCCGGGGAGGTCGAAGGTCTAACCCTGCTGGAGCGGGAAGATTATTCACTCTAACTTCTCCAGAGGAAGAGGAGGAGGATCATCCTGTGATACAAGGTATGGCGGTAGTGAGTAGCTCATATGCATATGCACTATTTGATTCCGGAGCATCACACTCCTTTATAGCTGCATCGTTTATTACTGCTACTGGTACATTAGTTCAAAGATTAGCCACAGAACTTACTATTGTATCCCCTGTCGGAGATTCGGCATTGGGACTTATTTGTACTGCGGTTAACACCGAATTAGCTGGACTCAGATTTGAGTTCAATTATTTAGTGCTGGACATGTCAGAATATGATATTATATTCGGAATGGATTGGTTGGCAAAGTTTCATGCCAACATCGACTGTTATGGTCGAAGAGTGACATTTAAGTCACCCGAGGGCAAGCAATATGTAGTTCGTGCAGATAAACAAAGTGGATTACAGGAAGGGTTAAACCACGTGGTATTGAATAATATCACCATAAACAAAGCTCCAGTTACTGAACTTCCGGAAATTGTACAAGAATTTGTGGATGTGTTCCCAAAGGAACTCCCTGGTTTACACTATGAGGGAGATTAACTTCGAGATCAGGCTGTACCCTGGCACAATACCAGTGTCGTTACCACACTATCGGATGGCACCAGCGGAGATGTCGGAGCTAAAGAAGCAGATTGATGAACTGCTTAGGCTGGGTTGCATCCGGAACAGTACGTCATCATGGGGAGCACCAGTGTTGTTTGTAAAGAAGAAGGACGGTTCACTACGGATGTGCGTGGACTACCGGAAGCTGAATCAGTTAACAGTCCGGAACAAGTACCCTCTACCCAGGATTGACGATTTATTTGATCAATTGAGGGGTTCTAGTCATTTTTCAAAGATCGATTTGATGTCTGGTTATCATCAAATCCGAGTTAGAGAGGAAGATATAGAAAAGACAGCTTTTCGGACGCGATATGGACTGTTTGAGTTCGTGGTCATGCCATTTGGACTCACAAATGCGCCGGCTGTGTTCATGGATTTAATGAACAGAATCTTCCGTCCCTATCTGGATCAGTTTGTAATCATATTCATTGATGATATCCTGATCTATTCTAAGAGTCAGGAGGAACATGCAAAGCATCTACGGATAGTTTTGAATACTTTGAGGCAGAATAAACTGTATGCCAAGGCCAGTAAGTGTGAATTCTGGCTATCTCAAGTGAATTTCTTAGGACATGTTATATCTAAGGAAGGAATAGCCGTGGATCCGGCTAAGGTGACTGCCGTGAAAGACTGGAAAGCGCCAAAGAACGTAACTGAGATCCGCAGTTTCTTAGGATTGGCGGGTTATTATCGGAAATTTATTATGGATTTTTCCAAATTAGCGTCTCCATTGACTCGACTCACTCAGAAAGGAGTCAAGTATGAGTGGTCAGATCTGTGCAACCAAAGGTTTGAAGAGCTAAAAAAAACAGACTTACAACCTCTCCTGTTTTGATTTTGCCGGAAAAGGGCAAAGGTTATGAAGTAGAATGCGACGCTTCGGGAGAAGGACTGGGGTGTGTCCTTAGTCAAGATCATCGTGTGGTGGCTTATGGTTCAAGACAACTAAAAATACATGAACGCCTCTATCCTACGCATGATCTTGAACTAGCCGCAGTGGTCTTCGCTCTCAAAAGCTGGAGACATTATCTTTATGGCGAGAAGTTTGAAGTGTATTCTGATCATAAGAGTTTGAAATATTTATTTGATCAGAAGGAGCTTAATCTAAGGCAGCGTAGATGGATGGAGTATCTGGCGGATTATGAGTTCGAGCTTCGATACCATCCAGGCAAGGCGAACAAGGTGGCTGATGCTCTTAGCCGCATATCACATGCATCCGTGGCATGTCTGATCAGAACCGAGTGGGAGATGTTGAATACCATTCGAGAGTTCAATCTATACATTACAAACCGTGGAGTTTTGCACAATTTAATCATACGGTCCAATATAGTCACCAAGATTGAACAAGAACAAAGAGCAGACCCGGAAGTGGAGGACATATGGGCCAAGATGTCTACTGGCACCATTGTACCTGAATGGGAATTACGACCGGGACAAGGTCTTTTATTCCGGGGAAGAACGTATGTGCCACAGAGTTGCAGGAAAGAGCTACTAATTGAGGCACATCAGTCCAAGCTCTCTATTCATCCGGGTAGCACCAAAATGTATCACGATCTAAAGAGGCATTATTGGTGGCATGGACTAAAAAGGGATGTGGCAGAATTCGTGGCACATTGTCTAACTTGTCAACAAGTTAAGACTGAACACCAAAAACCACCAGGGTTGCTCAAACCCTTAGCCGTGCCAGAATGGAAATGGGAACATATTTCCATGGACTTTGTATCTGGGTTGCCGAGGTCCTCAAAGGGTAATGACGCCATTTGGGTCGTAGTCGACCGGCTGACCAAGTCTGCACATTTCATTCCTATCAAGATGACGGATTCGTCTGAGACGTTGGGTCGGCGTTATATTAAAGAGATCATTCGACTACATGGCATTCCCCGAACGATAGTATCGGACAGAGATGGCCGTTTTACCGGCAGAGTATGGCAAAGCATGCAATCAGCCATGGGGACAGATCTACTGACGAGCACCGCATTCCATCCACAGACTGATGGACAATCTGAAAGGACAATCCAGACCTTGGAAGACATGCTGAGAGCATGTATGTTAGATTTCAAGGGTGGATGGGAGGACCACTTACCACTGGTGGAGTTCTCGTATAGTAACAGCTATCAGGCAAGCCTTCAAATGGCTCCATACGAGGCTTTGTATGGTAGACCGTGTAGGTCACCGGTATGTTGGACAGAGGCAGGTGAGCCTGCATTGATCGGACCGGAACTAGTCGCAGAAACTACTGCACAAATTAAGTTGATACGTCAACACTTACTGACTGCACAGAGTCGGCAGAAAAGTTATGCAGATAAAAGGAGACGGTTTTTGGAATTTGAAGTGGGGGACTTGGTGTTTCTAAAAGTCTCACCCACGGAAGGGACATATGAGGTTTGGTAAGAAAGGAAAACTGTCGCCAAGATATGTGGGACCGTTTTCCATCATAAGAAGGATGGGGGATGTAGCTTACCAATTAGCACTTCCATCGCAATTAGCAGCTCTACACGATGTGTTCCACGTGTCGATGTTAAGGAAATACAATCCGGATCCGTCCCATGTTTTAAATGTTCAAGATATTGAAGTACAAAGCGACGTGACGTACGTCGAGAAGCCGGTCAGGATAGTGGAGACCGAACAAAGGGTGTTGCGAAACAGAGCGATTCAGTTCGTAAAAGTGGTATGGGACCGTCATGGTGATGAAGAGGCCACATGGGAACTTGAGTCGGAGATGAGAACCGCTCACCCCGAGTTATTTGTGTAATTTAATTTGAGAACCCTACTTCAGTCGATTTTCGGGACGAAAATTTTAAAAAGAGGGTTATATTGTAACACCCCAATTTCTCAATGAAGTGGAAAATTACCAAAATGCCCCTGAGTTGTTAAATTAGTTATTTTGTCATGTTAAGTAAGGAAATAGTGGGGCCCATTGCTCAAAATAAAATCATATGAGCATATTATGAATGTTAAGTTTTATTGGTTGGGTAATTTTCATCAATTGGGTCAAAAATGGCTAAATGGGTCAAAGGGCCCAAATGGGGCCCATCGGGTCTTGCTGGGTTATTTGACCGTTTGTAATTTTAAATTAAAAGGGGTTAAGCCTATTTGATTGGAAATCAAGTGGAGGAAAAATGGGTAGGCTTGATCCATATGTAAAAACCAATTGGAAATGACCAAAATACCATAAATGGGTCATGTTGTCAAAACGGGTCAAGGAGCTAAAAGTGGACCCAACGGGTCGAGTTGACTATTGTTGACCGTGTGAACCCTCAAGGGAGCTCAAACACGATTCAAATCAATTGAGTGGGATGGAGGTGAGTTGGAATTAAATCAAAAGGTGAGTTAACTCATATGCATTAAATGAAATGCATTAAATGTGATGAGTTGGGTTGGAATAAAAAATACCTTGAGTTGAGTGAGTCAAAATGGAAACTCAAGGGGATGTAAATTCAGTGAGTCCAAGGGGAATTGGAGGAGTTTAGCTGTCTCAAATCAGCCAAAACAAGTCCCACACGTTGGGGACTTGTTTTGGTGAGTTCCATGGTACATATTAAATACAAGTGCATGGGTTTGAGGTGGGTTACTTAGGGATGTGAATGGCTGCATTGGTAGCTGCCAAGGGGTGTCTTGGATGGCACCCAATGCCCACCGTTTTGAGCAAGAAGTTATGAGAGTGGAGGAGTCTTGGTGGCTGAAAATGCAAAAGCAAACAACACCATGCTTGGCCGAATTTCTTGTGCAAAAGTTTTAGAATTCATCTCTCTCCCTCACTCAAAAGAAAAACACACTCTCTTGGCCGAGTTTACCTTGGTGTTTTCTCACCATTAGATCAAGCACAAGACAGTAGAAGAAAGGAAGGAACAAGAGGGAAGAAGGCAAGGAGCAAGAGGCAAAGGAAATTGGTAAGAATTCCTTACAATGTTATTTAATAAGTTAGATTAAGTGGAACATGAATTGGCCATGGAATGGCTGATTTTATCAAGGACCTAAGCCTTGGTTAAAGGTTGTCTTAAGTGGTAAACAAATCACATTGGGTTCGGCCAGTTTGGATGGCCGAACCCCATGACATTTGTTTGGGTATTTTGATGGTTTTTGGAGGCTAAAAACTATGCAAAAATGATGAACAATTGTATGTGTTTATGAAAGAAAAGGATTTTAAATCTTGGATTTGGATGGCATAATTCAGCCTTGGAATAGCCAAATGCATCAAGAGTCTAAAACATGGAAGAAGGTGTCAAAAGAAATGAAATGAACCATTGGGTTTGGTCACTTTGGTGGCCAAACCCCATGAAAAGAGTTGGTTAATGGTTATGGTTTTTGAAATTTAAAACCATCCATTTGGGGACTGTTTTTACATATTTTATTAAGATTAAAATACATACTTAAAGAGGGTTAAAACATGGGTTTGGATATCAGAAAAGGCTGAAGATATGTGGTCTAATCAGTGGAGTAAAATTGGAGAAGATGGACCATGGGGATCGGCCATCTTGGATGGCCGAATCCCATGATATCATGTTGGTTTTTGGATGATTTCTTTGAGAGTTAAAACTTGATATTAGTATACTGTTATGCATGTTTATGAGGTTCAAAAACAGCAAACATAGCATTGGGTTCGGCCACCATGGAGGGCCGAACCCCATGCAAATGATGGTTGGTTCTAAGGTGTTTGAAACATGGAAACCATGAAACAAGGGCTGTTTGGATGAATTTAATTAGATGGTTACTAAGAGGTATGAAGGCAGCAATATGATATTGATATTGCATGTTTAGATAAGGCCTAAAGCATGTTTTGAAAGACCATAACATGGGCATAGGGTTCGGCCACATTGGATGGCCGAACCCCATAAAAGTGTGTGATAAATTGTTATGGTTTTTGGAGAGATAAAACCATACCAATTGTGGAGTTTTTTTTTTAAGAGATAAGGTTACTGTTTTGGTTTGGCCATGGGATGGCTGAACCATGTGGTTAACATGGCAAAAGGGTAGTATTCAATTGGTATATGAAATAAGGGAATCATTGAGCAAAAGAACTCCATGGACTGTTTTATGGTTATATGGAGTAAGAACATAGTGGAGATTTTGAATGAATCCGTGCCTTTGATTCAAGAATTATGTATGTATAATAGGTATTTAATATCAGTAAACAATCAAGCATGATAGATAAGGGAATATGGGATGAAAATACATAGGGTGAGGTTCGGCCAAGTAGTATGGCCGAACCCACCAAAGATTATTTGATGGACTTTGTACTAATTCATAATGAATGGGAGATGTATGTATGAATGATGTAAATGAACCAAGTAATTTGAATGGTCATGGAATGTGATTGGAATGGATTAAGAGATTCAAATGGGAAGGTGAGGTTCGGCCAAGTAGTATGGCCGAACCCCACCAAGGTAGTTTTGTTATGAACCATGGTTTATCAAGGAAAATTAAACAAGGCTTGGCCTAGTGGCAAAGCTGTAATACAAGTGATATTTAGTGGTTTGAAGTGTTAATAAATCATTTGGATGGTGTTAATCAAAACCAAAGAGATCAAGTTAAAGTGGGTAAGGTTCGGCCATGGGATGGCCGAACCCCACAAGATGTTTGGGTCTTATATGTGAATGGATATTTAAATATTAGAATGATTTACTTATTGTTACATCACAAGGTGACGAGAGTTGAAGGAAGTGCGAGTCGTGACCGAGTGAAGCTCAAAAAGGAACGGACACTTAATCAAAGTTTAAGTAGGTTTCCTACCTACTTGTAACCACGGTTTACCCAGTTTTTTTTATGATACTCTTGTTTTAATATATGTGTTTCAAATATATATTATGCATTAACAAATGGCATACAGGCATTGGCATCTCATGCATAGTCATGGGATAATGAATGAAGTTCTACAGTGATGGCTACGATTGTACATGATGGGGGTTGCCATTGCATGTACATATTGTATAGAAGAGATGAATGTTGTTGTAATTTACCTTGTCGGTGCAAGGCACGTCAAGTGATGGCTACGATGGTACATGATGGGGGTTGCTCATTACATGTACATCGCTTATAGAAGAGATGAAGGTGTGTTGTAATTTACCTTGTCGGTGCAAGGCACGTCAAGTGATGGCTATGGAAGTACATGATGGGGGATGCTCATTGCATGTGCATATTTCATAGCATTGTTTTTACCTGTTTTGATGATCATGTATTATGATATGTATATGCATGTTTTATATGCTAACATGTGGTAGCCCTGATTCGGGAACCTACTGGGCGCGTTGATCTAACGCCCTAATTCTATCGTCAGAGGAGATTGCAGGTACAAGCAAGGGGAAGGAAAGGTCATTGATCGGGAGGGGAGCTGAGCCTAAGTGCTTTAATGATGGGATTTTGGATTACGTTATATTACTGTCATTTGAATACTATTGTTGGACATGTAATAATTAGTTATTTGCTCTGGTTTGATTAGGATAATAACATGTGGATGGTTGATCTATGTTATTTAATATTTAAGACTATTACTTGCTATCTCGTCTTTCTATTCTGCAATTATCTAGATTATTCCGCATGTTGATGTTAGTTCCATGTGTGATTCACTATCATGGTCTATTCCATGTACACATGGGTGGCCAGTTAAGGTTCAGACTTGGGTAGTCTGAATTTAACTCGCGTCGTGACGCCGCCCGCTCTCTTCCGATGTTTATTTAAAAAAAAAAAAAAATTAGACTCTGAAATTCTAAAAGAGGGCGGGGCGTTACATGTTTAGAGAGTATAAGATTGGCAAAGGATTTTGATAAGATAAAAATTGAGAATGCCAAACTCTCTAGCCAACTTCAATGTGCTAATATGGAAAATGATCTTCTCTCATCAAATTTGACAAATGAAAATGATGAAATCTTGAATTTGAGAGAAAATCAAAATTTGCTTAAAGGAAAATTAAAAGTTTTTTAAAATGAAAACTTAAAGCTAAATGCAGTTGGAAAATGTCTTGGAGATAAAAATGTTTAGAATCTGAAGACATGGTTACCTAAGGAACTCAAAATTTGGAAGAATCTATTATGGTTAAACCTCATTGTGATTGGCATAGTCTTGGACATTCTCAATCTGCCCAAAGAGACCCATGAACGAATCCAAAAGGAGTAAAAGCCACACCACACACACTTCTATAGTGACCGGGCACTTCAAGTATGAGCACAAAATAAGAAAGTTGCAGGTTAAAACAAAGGTGGCTTATGGTTCTTCTCCAAGAACAAAGAAAAGAAAGCATGAGGTGATTGGAAATTCATGTATTTCAAAGAACAAGGTAAATCATTTTGATTGTGTGAATTTGCCTAGGAAACACTATGCACCTCATCACACACATCATCCGTACATTGTAAAATCTAAAAGGGATAAGTTAAGACCTCCTTATATTATGAATAGGAAGACTAAAAGGAGTGTCTTCTCTCAAACCTCCGGAATTGGGCCAAATGTTCAATATGGTAGAATTAAATTGCCCAAAGTCCAAGGATTTGAGAGAAAATGTCCAGATGAAAATTTCATATAGATCCCCAACGGATAGGACCTTGTTCATGCCCTACATTGGTGTAAGACTTGAGCTTAATTGGAGTATCTATAGACCAAATGTAGTTGAACTTAATCTTTGTACATTTGATTTCAAACAACCCTTGTTTTCTGGCATGGCACATTTGACTCTTTCAAGCACTTGATTGTACTTGTCTGGCCATAATATTAATCTTGCTTGAAGTATCATAGAGTTGTGGACTTACATTCCAAGTCCTAAAGTTGTAAACTTAGATGTGTTAAGACTCAACATTGAGTGTATCTCATTTAACACATGCTTGGAATCTTAGTTGAAATCTCACTTTCATTCCATGTACTAAATTGGTATATACTTTGTGGATTGAATAATGTGCAAGATGTGTTCATGCATTGCATTTCTTATTGGTAAAATCATTTTATGCCATGTTCTGCTTATATATGTGCATGCATTATATGTTTTTCCATCTCTGAACATAAAACTGGTAGTATCTCTTTTTAGGAGTTGATCTTGTGCACATACATTATGTTATTTCATTCCATGTTCCAAAATTGTGAATCTCCTGTGGAATCATCTTTGCTCCATGCTTGTGAATGGTATTGATGATCCAAATGTGATCATATGTTCAAAACATAATCCACTTTCATACAGAGAGTCCCATTATCCACGGTGCGAGAACAACATGATTGACCCTAGAGTGGGGGGGGGGGGGGGGGGGGGGGGGGGGGGGGGGGGGGTTTCCATGGTGTTTACAAATTTCTTGATTGTTTTAAGTGCAACGGAATATTAATCAAGAGATTTGTTTAGTATGATAGATTGTTTATAAATTCTTTGAATAATCACACTAAGATTATGACCCTTTACATATTGCTTATCGATGCTTGTGCAAAGTGTGTAATATAACATAATCAACATGCAAAGTCAAGTGTATTGAGAAGAGTACTTGAATGTTTAATACAAACACACAAAAATCAAACACTATAAGACCAATTTAAAGTGGTTCGGTTAGCTAACCTACATCCACTGTTAGAACTCGCTCAACCTTGAGCTATTCCCAAAATCCACTAAGTGGGGACTTACACCCTCACAATTAGAGTAGGAATTCCACCTCACTCAATCGGCTGGGAATTTCACCAACCACTGCAGAATAGGAATTCCACATATCCAATTGGTTGTAAATTCCACCCACCACAAGTGCCGGAGACGATACTCCAGATTTTTTATAGTGGTTTCGGAACCAAGCTTCCTCAATCCACTTTCGGAACAAAAGTGTTAAAATAAAATTAAAACTAAAAAGCACTTGCCTTTGTAGCTCTTTCTCTTGATGTGTACTTCATGATCCCACCCAATGTGTGCCGACGCTCCGCCTCGTAGCCGCTGTATATCAATCACAACCTAGGGTGACAAGGAAACTGGTTATACCAAAGGTTTCCTACTTTTTGTTATTTTCTTTCTCTTTTCCTCCATTGCAAACTCAATCAATAGATTGGTTGTTTATGGCTTTTCTTACATTTTCTCTCTTTCTCACTCACAAACTCAATCAACAGATTGGTTGTTTAAGATTTTACCTCCTCTCTGTCTCTCACAAACTCAATCCACAAGATTGGTTGTATTTGATTCCCCAAGTGTAAGCACGAGAGAGAGAGTAATCTTTCTATTGGCCCTTATTTAAGCTCACTGATAAAGATGAAGGTCCAACTGATTTTGCCGAAGGATGCCAACTGGTTGCATAAAGATTGGTTTGTATAGAGAAGGCAACCAGTTGCAGCATTGGTAATGTTCCGACAGGTCAGACGAAACGAGGGGTTGATGACTAAAAATGTTACCATTCGACAACCCGACCGTTGAGCAATAATGCTCTCCCAACGGTAATAATCTTTATCGGTCGACATGTCGGTGTAGCCGATGGGTCGACTATTATGACACCCATAAGTCGGTCCATAAGAGAGGCTCGATCTGGGGCAACACCATGCTAGCAGAGTTTCATGTCCCGAAATTTGTCATACCCAGAATGACCTGTCGTCCTTTACCAAGGGGTCGGTCCTGGCTACTTTCGATTGGTCTTGAACTACCGATACGTCTGTTTTCTCGAGAACCCACCTGAGTTTTAAGTTCCATAACTCATAAATCTTGATCGAGGAATTGTTGACCACGAAGGGTCGTTTTAGCCTTTCACTGAGGGGTCAGTGCATACGAGACTCTCAATCAGAGGCTTTCCTAAAATGACAGTTCTATAATCCAGAACCTATGTCAATCTGGCGAACCAGTCTCTGACCATGATGGGACGATCCTATCTCCACCAAGGAGTTGGTGAGAACTACTGGTCAAGCTGACAATGAAACCAAATACATATTTCCAAGTCGGATTCGAATTCACTGTCAAGCTTCCCTCTCTAGGATTTTTATGATTTAACCATTTCTTCCACTAAGCCTAGGGATAATGCTCTCTGAGGTGTGGGTACCACCTAAAGTCATCTATGGCTATAATGCCTGTTTTGTGATTGCCATAACAATGAGCTTTAATCCGGTGGAGTGTGATCTTCATTCTTGATCACTTTGGGTGTAAACGCCCCGCCCTTTTTCACTCGCCGAAAATCAGAGTATTTTTTTTTTGAAATAAAGACTGAGAGAGTGCGGGACGCCACGGTGTGAGCTAAATCCGAACTTCCAAAGCCTGGCCCTTAACTGGCCAACCATACGTGTGCATAGACCGAGTCCACTAAAACCATTCACACGCTTAAGGTTATACTTGTGGAAATAAACATATTGCGGAATTAATATTTGATTACATAAACCAACCATAACCTTTACTTAGCAAGGAAGTCAATTACCCAAAACTTAACTGAACTTAATATCCGAAGGTAACATCAAACCATAGCAAAATAATATCTAAGTTATTACAATCCCAAAATGCAATTAACTCAAATACACTGTCCAAAACTAAAACTTAAGAATAAGCAATAAGCTGCCCAAGCTCCTAAGCTTGGCTCCTTTCGCGCTCATCGTCCGTTCCGTTCCCTTTACCATCATCTAAGGTAGAAGTAGGGTGTTAGTCAACACACCCAGTAGGTATTCCGAGTAGGGTCAAACACATGGATTAGTATAAAAACAGAATAGATACATAATATCAAATCATGCTAAAACAATGCCATGCCATGGGTGTCATATGCCATGATTTCCCACCCATCAGCCATATCTCAAAAATACATAGATAATCCTCTTGATGAACTAGCCACATCAAGGTATTCATTGTCATGACTGCCCACGTATGCCTTATCGGTCCCACCGAACGGAGCGTGGACTCCTCTTCCATTTCAAACATCATATACCATTTCTCAATCGGAATCAGTGTGGAACCTTCCCCACGTTTGTTTATCGGATACCCCGAATGGGGCGTGGACTCCTCTCATATGTTCCCTCCCATGCCATGCATGAGATGTGAGTGCAAATATGCTATTTCATATTAAACATAATAGCATTGAAATTCCATCCTTAAAACATAAGCATTTGATACCAAAAATACATCATCAAACATGGAAATAAAAAACCATACATATACATAGTCCAAGTGTTTCAACAAGTAGGAATCCTACCCACGTCCAAGTATTGTATCCTTGCGTTTTCGTCAAAACCGATCACTGATCACGTCAAAGCCCATCGTACACCCGTTCGTGAAATCCCGTTACCTTAAATTAATTCCACCATACAAAATAGTTAAATTAATTATTTAATTAATTTGAACCATTCCTTACCTCCTTCCAATTAAACTTATCCATTTGGAAAAGGAGGATTATATGAAAGCTTTATTTTTAAAAGCAATCGATCACCGTCCGTAGCCCATCCTGTGGTCGGTAGAAACCCGTCCGCGGACGGTAGACACCCGTCCTCAGACCATCCAACCCGTCTGCAGAAAATCCATGTCTAGTTTATTATCCATCCGCGGACGGTCGAAACCTGTCCCGTGGACGATAAAGACCCGTCCGCAAACGGTGATACCCTTCCGCCGACAGTGTCATCCGAAATCAGTCCTCATTTTATTTGATGTTTGGCATGTCCTTTCCTTATGAAATTTATTTCGTATATTCAACAT
Source organism: Chimonanthus praecox (assembly GCA_022113865.1). Taxonomy (NCBI): domain Eukaryota; kingdom Viridiplantae; phylum Streptophyta; class Magnoliopsida; order Laurales; family Calycanthaceae; genus Chimonanthus; species Chimonanthus praecox. The sequence goes on along the minus strand of CM039093.1, from coordinate 29,994,480 downwards.
ATCTAATATCATCCATTAATCATGTATAAACATAGTCCTTATTATCACAACTCATTTGTACAACTTATCTTACCCACCAACAAGGTTAGGGTCTTTTCTTTTCATTCCAAACGCTTAACCATCTTCTTGGATGGGTTTTTCTTTTACATTCTATGGCCCATAATATTTTGGCCAATCTTTTCAATCCAATATGGAACCCCATGGTTTCGGCCATTCCATAGCCGAAACCATGGTTCCCTTAGCTTCTTTTTAATCAATAACCCTCGTTAAACATTAAATACCTATTCCGCGTCTCCTCCGTTTCTTTAGGTCTGATCCTGCTCCTCCGACCTTCTCCTTCCTTAGTTCTTGTTCTTCCTCCAAGTCTAGAGTAATGTGTGTGTGAGAGAGAGATGAAACCTCCTTGTCCTTCAATGGAGCATTCGGCCAAGGTGTCGATTGAGAGAGGGAGAAAATGAGATGAAAATCTCTATGGATCAGCCAAGGTGGTGTAGATTGAGAGAGGGAGTGAGAGAGATAGGAGTGGAGATGAGATTTCTTTTGCTCAAGAGGGAGGGAGAGAGGATCGGCCAAGGAGGGTTTTGGTGGTGTGTGTCTTTTGTCTAGCCCTAGCCTCCCAACCACCCACATTAAGGTGTGGTCTTTCCCATGTGTCCCTTGGTCAACCAAGAAGACACATGGCTTACACTTGGGGCTTTGTCTTTCCCATGTGTCCCAACCAAGGAGACATGGATTTTAATTTCCATATAACTCAAGTGATTTTAATTTCCAACTCAATATAATTGAACTCACCCCATTTGAATTCACCCACAGTTGACCAAGTCAACCATGGTAGCCGACCATGCATGTTACCTCAGACCACTCGCCACCTCACTTGATGAGGTGGATTTGGGTCCCACTTGGCCATGCCACTTACATGCCACCTCATACATGTCTTGGGTCTTAATTGGGTACATGACCCAATTAAATTAATCCCTTACCCATTTACTTCCCAAAATCCATTCACTTTGACCCATTGGTCCCAATTGGGTAATTGACCCATTTAATTACACTTACCCACTTATTTTTCATTCAAACTTTATCCATGACCCATTGGGTCATAATTGGGCTATTGACCCAATTCTTACCCATTTAAAATCCATTTCATCCATAAGTCTTAAATTCAACAAATTAAACAATTTAAATAGTCAAAATCCAATATATTATTGCATTGAAAAATCCGAGATGTTATATTGGGTCTTTAAGCTTCTAGCAAGTGCTTCTTTCTGAGTCATGGAATTGATAAACTTAGGGATTTGGGCAAGCTGAGGCACTAACAATCTCCCCCTTTGACAATTTCAAGACAAAACCTAGAAGCTAACCCATTTACAATCCCACCCTTTTTTCATCTCATTTGAATACAAAATATTACATTGATTACATGTACATATTCAAATTGGAAATAAGACCATGATCTTCGCATATTCTTGTTCAACTTGTATCATATCATTTTCCTGTTCAAGTACACAAGCAAACTACACTAGAAAATCAATAGAGGGTTAGTCCCAAAACATAAATATGCATTCATGGACTAAACAAAATTTGTATTCAAGCTCTCCCATATTCCCTGATTTCAGAATGACCAACACTACTTGTAACTCATACAAGCTATCAGTGTTGAGAAGATTTCTCCCCCAATCTTCTTGTTTGATCTCCCATACTCCGAGCATAGACATTCTTCCTATGTCCATTGACTTTGATTTCTTTTAACTTATACTAATTTCTCCCCTATTTTGTCTTTCATTTGAAAAAAAATTGTAGGCAGACATCGATGTTTAATCACTCCCCCATGCTTCTTGCATTCAATGCTTAACTAAGTTATGCTCCAACTCATGGTTCTCCCATATGGTTCAATGCACACTTTTCGTGCATTAAGGATTTTTTGCCCCTGCACAAGCTAAGTTCCAGCTTAGTTAATTTCTTCCATGATTCAGGCTAATGTCCTACCTTCCCTAGAGTCTTCTCCCCCATTCTCCAAGCTATCTTTTGTTAGCTTCTTTGACTCATCTCCCTTATAGAGTAAGCTATATTTTTTAGCTTCTTTAGATCCTTTCCCCAAAAACTTAGCTGCCTCTAAGTTTATTTTCCATCAAACTTGTATTCACCTTCCTCCATAGACTGTCATGACCAGTGACAGGAGCTAATTAGCACAAATTTTGTGCTCTCCAAAACTCCAAGGTGTGTGCAATTTTTTCAGACCGATCCCTATTTCCCTCAACAATTTGCATTTTAGTCAATTTAACAAAATCCATGTTAACACTAGACATGAGATAGAAGGCATTTCATCAAATTAGCACACACATACAAAATCAAGCCATATCATCTCATTGATAGCAAAATAGTACATATGGTTTGGAGTGGGGAATAACATGGATGTGCAGTTTTAATACTAAAACTACAGTTTTTCCAAAATACAAACTATGAAAAACTATCCTAAGCAGAGCTATCCGGAGGAGCTGATATTGGAGGGGAAGGGGATTTTCGTCGGGTACTCTTTTTGAGTCCTTCCATGACTGTGGAGAGGTTTTGAATTGATTCATTCATGGAGGTTGCAAAGTCTCCAATATTTATTTCCAATTCCCGACGTTTTTCAAGGAAGAAATATGTTCTCCTTTTAAGAGTTCTATCAGATTCGGTTTTTGCATCTTCCATCTGCTCTTTTCTTTTCTCCTCTCTTTTGTTACTAGTAGCAGGTCTCCTCATAGGTGTATGCTCATCACTGCTTGATTCTACTAGAGGAGATAAGACTGCATAGAACTTTCCTAACCAATGAGAATCATAAAAACTCGTGATTTTCAATCTACTGATGGAGGAAGAACCAGAAGCCCTCTGTTTTTCCAGCTAGGAAACACTCTGAGATGTCCTATTGATAGGTCTAGGGTACGAGAGGAAAGGAGAGAAATCGCCAAAGCTGGGGAGGAGGAACAACAATTTTGAAATAACCTATCGTTTTCGCAGAAAGAGACCCTTTTTTAACTTACCCTTTCTGATTCACCGACGGGTCGTGACCAACAACAGGCCTGTGTCGATATGTAGATAAATATCGACCAGTCCTCCTCTTCGATTTTTCCCCCTTTCAGGCAGTGTTCTGATTTCCAACAGTACCGACCTTTATGTTCCTCCGACTAGTCTATGCGTCGACTTGGGTTTCAATTGAAGGATACCTGGGTGTTTGTGTGTGTATGTGCTTGCGATGTTCATAATTCATTGAGTTTTTCTTATACACATTTTAATGCCATTGATGATGCATACATTCACACGGCTTCTGTGCTATTTGAAGATTCAACTAAAGATAGGCACAGACAATGAATTATGGATCTCTCCTGGATCCAATCCAAGATTCTTGAGCACATTTAATTTCCCTATTCCAATATATTGCCAAGTGTGTGGTGTCATGAGATGTGGCATTTCCAGGTCTTGGCAAAATACAAGGTGTGCATGAACATAACTCATTCCACATAGTGTATAAGATAACGCATATTGGAATGAGACACATAAATCATATATTCATTTCACATTTAGAATACATTAACCATGCATATGGAAATGAAGTATGATGCTACTCACACAACTCTGATGCCGGTTATCATGTTATTATTCAAAAAATGATAAACACTTTTACCATTCTTTCTAGTATACTCCAATTCCTTGAAAGAGCTGGTACACAAATGCATTTAGATAAGTACATCTGATCATTTTGATCAACACTTTTGGCAGGTCACACCAAAAATCCATTTAAGGGCATAGAGCATGTTTCATTCCACATGGAATTCACAAGTTTAAGAACTTTGAATGAAACGACAATGTGTATGAGTACCACACACACCCTATACATGAGGTAATTCACAACTTCATTCATTTCCTAAAGATGCACAAATCACAAGGCATATGAAATGAAATGAGTCAAGTATAATCCAATACTAGAGTGCAAACCTAGATGTACATACAAGTATCTTGAATAAGATCAATCCAACAATCAAACAAGAACATGGATTGAAGGCAAGATACAAGGTAATTCCAAAACATGTTTCAAATGTGACACCAACAGTGGTATCCCTCCACACATTTGAATACAACAATGTGAAACTTGGAATTTAAGTCCACAATCCGGTGATGGCCTTTTATCAAATCTGGTTTTTATTTTGGGTGCCTTCCCATTTGACTTTGCACATCTAAGCTTCCAGATTTTGTACCACGTTGTTTGCCCTAAACATGAGAGTCAAATAATTTGATACATGGCCACAAAGGATACTTGAAGGTCACTACTTTCATCAAGTTCCTTTTCTCTATCATCTTATTCTCTTAGAGTATTTTAGCTTGGACTTTTTTAATGGACAAACCATTCACCCATATTCTCAGTACACAACTTGGTCATGATAGGTGGTGTCATCAATTGGGCTAAAAGAGGCAATTTTTCATGGATTCTTTCAGCCACTTTTGTTGTTTCATATTTTTTAGGGCGCGTTGACTAACGCCCTAGTTCTACCTTAGATGATGATATAGGGAATGGACGGAACGAAGGACGCGAAAGGAGCCAAGCTTAGGAGCTTGGATAATTTAGACTTACTTTATTTAAGTTTTACTTTCTGACAATGTAATTTGAGTTATTCGCATTTTGGGACTGTAATAACTTAGAACTATCTTGCTATGGTTTGGTTATATTTTTGGACATTTAAACTTAAGTTAATTATTTGTGATGGACTACCTTGTTTAAAATTGGATAGGGTTGTAACTTTAATCTCATATTAATTCTGCATTACATTTATTTCGCAAGTATAGCCTTAATTGTGTGTGAACCATTTTAGTGGACTTAGTCCACGCACGTGTACGGTTGGCTAGTTAAGGGTCGGGCTTTGGAAGCTCGGACTTAGCTCGCGTCGTGGCGTCCCGCTCTCTCTCACTCTTTATTTCAAAAAAAAAAAAATAGACTGATTTTCGGAGAGTGAAAAAGGGTGGGGCGTTACAACTAACTTTTCCCCAATTTTATCGTTCAATTGACAATGATTAGTAGGCAGGCATCGGGTTTGAAGCACTCCCCCATGCATCTTGCATTTAGTGCTTCATGAGTTTTTTTTTCCAACTCATTTTAATCTTCCCGACAGTCCAATGCATGTCTCATGCATTACTGTTTTTCACTTTCCTTCGCGTGGGATCAAGCCATTTTCCTAGCTTCCCACTTGGAGTTTTTCTCCCCCACTCTCCAAGCTAATTTCTATAGCATTCTTCCTCTCCTATAAACTTAGCTTCCTCTAAGTTTATTTATCTCTAAGCTTTTATTCAAGCTTGTATCAATCTTCCCCTTCACACTGTCATGACCAGTGACAGGTGCTAATCAGCACATATTTTGTGCTCTCCCATTCTCCAAGGATGTGTATCACATCTCATTTAGATCTTTATCATCCTTAACATGTCAATACAAAACTAACTCATCCAAACTTGCATGTTAGTCTATTTAACCAATACCATGTTAAACGTAAAAATAGATATAATGCACACATCATACTAAACCATTTCGTTTCATTCATGAGAAATTGGTACATATGGTTAGGAATAAAGGGGGGGAAGGGGGAAGGGGGGGGGGGGGGGGGGGGGGGGGGGGAGGGGTCAAATGGATGCTTAGACAAAATGTCAACATAGTTTTTCCAAAACATAATAACTATTCTAAGCCGATCCATTCTGAATAGGAGATGCTGGAGGGAAAGAGGATTTTCATCGGGTGCTCTTTTTGAGTCCTTCCATGAATGTGGAGAGATTTTGAATTAATTCATTCATGGAGGTTGCAAAATCTCCAATCTTTCTTTCAAACTCCTGTCGTTTTTCAAGGAAGCAGTAGGTTCTCTTAATAAAAGCTTTATCTGATTCGGATTTAGCATATTCCACCTCCTCTATTCTTTTCTCCTCTCTTTCCTTACCAGTAGCAGATTTCCTGATAGATCTATCCTTATCACTGCTTGCTTCTTATAGAAAAGTGAGATCTTTTTGAGCTTTTCCTTTCCCACTCAATTCTTCTACTCTAGTCGCAACTGAAAAGGTAGGCTCCTTAATAATCACTCCTCTGGGCTTTCTAGTTAAGGGTGGAGGAATTTCTTCTTGCGAGATTTCCACGTGAGAATCTTGACTCGACAGCCTATAATATTCAGGAGAGATGATGATTCTCCTTAAAACCACTTAGATTTTGGTTTCTTAGACTGAGTGGCACTATCATTCTCAGAATCAGAGGAGACGATAATGACTGTGGGCTTGTCCCTTGTCATTTTCAACTACTGGAGACGAAAGGAATGGAACCCCTCTGTTTTTCAGGCTAGACTTCATTTCGGTAGGTCCTAACGGCTAATCTAGGGCACAGGAGGAGTGGAGGAAGTCGCAGAGCTTTAACGGGAGGGGAAACAATGATTTTAAAATGATCTATCATTTTCACAAAAAGAGACCTTTTTAACTTACTCTTTCTGATTCACCGACCGGTCGTGACCAACGACCTGTCAGTGTCGACATGTTGATATGTATCGACCTATTTCTCATTGCAATTTTTCCCCCTTTCATACAGTGTTCTGAAATCCAACAGTACTGACCTGTATGTTTCTCCGACTAGTCTATCCTTCGACCCAAGTTTTATTTGAAGGATAACTAGGTATGTGTGTGTGTGTGCTCTTTGCGATATTCATAGTTCATCAAGCTCTGCTTATACACCCTTTAATGCCAGTGATGATATGTACATTTACACTGTATCTATGCCATTTGAAGATTCAATTCACCCTTCTGAAAATAGTCACATATAATGGATAACGGATCTCCTTTCTGAATCCAAATCAATCCAAGATTCTTGGACACATTTAATTCACCAATTAAAGTACATTACCCAAGTGTGTGATGTCATGAGATGCGGCATTTCAAGGTTTTACCAAGGCAAGGCATGTATGAACATAATTCATTCCATATAATGTACAAATTAGTGTTTATTGGAATGAAACTCAAAGCACACTATTCATACCTTCATTTCCTATTTTATATGGAAATGAAGTATGATGTTACACACACAACTCTTATGCCTATTATCATGTTATTTCCCAAAAACATGATAAACACTTTTACCATTCTTTCAAGTAAACTCCAATTCCTTGAAAGATCTGCTACATAAATGGATTTAGACAGACACGTTTGGTAGGTCATACCAAAGATAATCCATTTAAGGGCATACAACATGTTTCATGTTTCATTCCACATGAGATTCACATGCGTAGGAACCTGGAATGAAACGACATTGTGTATGTGTACCCTACACACCCTATATATGAGGTAATGCCCATATTACATTCATTTCCAAAAGATGCACAAATCTCATGGCATATGAAATGAGATAAGTATATTCCAATACAAGAGTGCATACCAACATGTACATCACATATCTTACAATGGATCAATCCAACAATCAAACAAGAACATGGATCGAATGTAAGATGCCGATTCCAAAAACATGTTTCAAATGTGGTACCAGCAGTGGTATCCCTTCACACATTTGAACTTTACATTGTGAGACTTGGAATCTAAGTCCACAATCCAGTGATGGCCTTTTATCAAATCTGGTCTTTAATCTTAGGTGCCTTCCCATTTGATCTTTTGAATCAAAATTTCTAGATTTTGTACCTCGTTGTTGGTCTTAAAACATCTCGGTACTTGACCTTTGTAGGACACTTGGATGCTACTACCTTCTTCAAGTTATTTTTTCTCCATCTCTTCTTCTCTTAGAGGTTATAGCTTGGACTTTATCAATGGATGAACCAATTACCTATAATCTTAGTACACACAATGGTCAAGATAGGTGGTATCATCCATTGGGCTAGAAGAGTCAATTTTTTCAGTGGATTCTTTCAGCTTCTTTTGTTGTTTCATATATTTTAAATATGTATAAAGCATGTTATGAAACAACACTGATGAATGCTAAAAGAGTATGGTTTATGTGCATAGCCAATTCATCACTAGTCCAAGCAATTTTTGGACTTTGGGCTGAGTGATCACGGAAGTTGAGGGTTTATCCAATACTTCTTAAATAGGCACAGACCACTTTCTATTCACCTATTTCCAACCATGTTTAATGATGACAACATTTCATCAAAAACAGAGTTTTGGAAACATCATGGCTTTTTCCTATAGCCATTGGTAAAGCACGGAATAACTAGGATGGTTAGATCATTTCTCAAGAGCACGTGGCCCTGATATCAATTGAAAGTTCCCAATCTTCAATGTGCTAGAACATCGTGATTGACCCTAGAGAGGAGGGGGAGGAGAGGGGGGTGGATGAATAGGTCAATCCCATTTTTAATGGTGTGTACAAATTTCTTGATTATATTGAGTGCAGCAGAATATTTAATCAAGAGATTTGTTTAGTGTGATGGATTGTTTTATTCAATTCGTTAAACAAGCACACTAAGATTTTGGTCCCTTTACTTAAAGCTTGATTATCGATGCTAATGCACAATGTATAGAGAAAGATAATCATTATGCAAAGCGATGTGTGTTAAGAAGAGTACTTAAATGTTAAATACAAACACACGAAGATCAAACACCATAAGATCAATTTAAAGTGATTCGGTTAGCAAACCTACATCCACTGTTAGTACTCACTCAACCTTGAGCTATCCCCAAAATCACTAAGTGGGGACTTACACCCTCACAATTAGAGTAAGAATTCCACCTCACTAAATTGGCGGGGAATTCCATCCACCACTGTGCCAGAGACAACGCGCTAGAGTTTTTTATAGTTGTTCCGGAGTACCTCACCTTAATCCACTTTTGAAACAAAGGTTTTAAAGAAAATTAAAACCAATAAGCACTTGTCTTTGAAGCTCTTTGTCCTGGTGTGTACTTCTTCAAGATCCCACCCAATGTGTGCCGATGCTCCTCCTTGTAGCCGCCGTTGAGCAATCACAATCCAGGGTGTCAAGGAAACTGGTTCTACCAAAGGTTTCCTACTTTAGGGTTCTCTCTTTCTCACTTTTTAACTCAATCCTCAGATTAGTTGTTTATGAGTTTTCTTCCTTCCTCTCTCTCTCACAACTCAATTCATCTGACTGGTTGTATTTGATTCCCTTAGTGTAAGCACGAGAGAGAGAGAGAGAGTGATCATTTTGTTGGCCTTTGTTAAGCTCACTAATAAATATAAGGGTCCAACTAATCCTTCAGAAGGATACCAACTGGTTGCATAAAGGTTGGTTTATATAACGAAGGAAACCAGATGTAGTAACGGAATGTACCGATAGGTCAGTTGCACCGAGGTGTCTGTGACTAGAACTGTTACCGTTACAAATCTGACCGTTGTGCATTAATTGCACTTCCAACTGTAATAATCTTTCTCGGTCGGCATGTCGTTGTCGCAGATGAGTCGACACTTATAGTACCGAGGGGTCGGTCCATACGAGAGGCTCGTTTTTGTACAAACCATGCTTGACAGTAGTTTCAACTCTTAGAAACCTGTTACCCAGAACGACCTGTCATTTTTTACCAAGGGGTCGGTCTTGGTACTCTCGATCGGTCTTTGATTGCCGATATGTCTGTTTCTTTGAGAGTCCACATGAATTTAAAGATTCCAGATGTAACACTTCAGAATTCCATGTTATCAATATTTACGGAATTTGCCATTTTAATTGTGAATTAACAGATATGAACCTTAAATGGGTAAGGTGTTGGGTTAATGGACCAATTAGGACCCAATGGTTATGGTATAAGGTTCAATTTAAAGTAAATGGGTAAGGTGCATTTAATTGGGTCAATGTTGCTATTTGGGTCAAAATGCCCAATTGGGACCCAATGGGTCGTGGTTGACTTGGTTAACCACCAAGTGAGTTCAAGCCTAATTAAGTGGGGCTAAATTAAAATGGGAATGCAATCAAGTGAGTGAGTTGATATTAAAGTGATGAGTTAGGTGAGTTGGAATGAAAGTTTCATCTCATGGATGAAACTCCCACATGGAGAGTTAATGGAGGTGGACGGTTACACATTTCAAATTCAAGCAAAGACACACGTTGGAGCCTTGGAGTTTCATCTCATGGATGAAACTCCCACATGGAGAGTTAATGGAGGTGGACTATTACACATTTCAAATTCAAACAAAGGCACACGTTGGAGCCTTGGAGTTTCATCTCATGGATGAAACTCCCACATGGAAAGTTAATGTAGGTGGACGGTTACACATTTCAAACAAAGGCACACGTTGGAGCATTAAGGAGAAAGGTTAAGGAAAATGGGAGTTACACCAAGGGCTTTACCAAAGCCATCATCATTGGCCGAACACATCATTGGAACAAAACAATTTTGCATATTCATCTCACTCTCTCCTTCTCCCTCTTGGCTGTTTCTCTCCCTCAGACCCTCTCTTGGCTGATCACTCCTTAAGACCAAAGACATAGAGTTTCATATCAAAGTTCTATCATTCTCACACAAGGCTGAACTCTCCCTCTCTCTCAAGTTTCACTCTTGGCTAAGAAGGAAGGAGGAAGAGGCTAAGGAAAAAAAGGATCAGAAGAACAAATTAGAGCGAAGGAAAACCCGAGGAGTCGCGGAACCGGTAGGTATTTTGATAAATTTAATTCAAAGTAAGGAACCATAAGTTGGGCCATGGTGTATGGCCGAACCCCATGGAAGAAAATTGGGGGATGATTATGGTATTTTAATGGAAAGGAGGAACCATAGGGTTCGGCCATAGTGCATGGCCGAACCCCATGAAAGAACATTGGTTATTTTTAAATGGAGTTTGAAGGGTAAAAATCATAAGTTTATGTGTATGATATTAAAAGTTTATCAAAGGATTATAAGCTTGGATAAATGATTGTTAAGAGAAGATTATGAACCATAGGGTTCGGCCATGGTGTATGGCCGAACCCCATGGAAGGTTATTAATAATTTTGAAAAGGATGAACCCCATGGAAGAGTATTTGCTGATCATGGAAGATTTAAATGAAGTCATGTGGATGGACTTGGAGTTGTAAATAAAGATCCAAGGATATGATATAAACCTTTCCATGGAGGGACTTGTGTATGAACTTAAGATGATGAAATATGGAGATAAGATATCATGGGTTCGGCCATAGTGTATGGCCGAACCCCATGAACCATTTAATGAGCCATTTGATGGAACATGTTAAAGGAACATTTAGAGTTGTTATGCATGTTTAAATGAATGGAGGATTGAAAAAGGAAATAAGGGATTTAATTATATATATCTATGTTCATGGATTATGTTAATGGTTATGGATTTGTATAAAAGGCAAAGTTGTAAATATAGGCAAGAAAATGAAAGATGATGGGTTCGGCCATTGTGTATGGCCGAACCCCATGAGGAATATTTTATGGACTTAGGTGATTACCAATGGTGGATGATTAATTGTTAAGTGATTAATTAAGTGGTGATGGAGAAAAAAATCAAAGAGGGACCAAATCAATTGAGTGAGGTTCGGCCATGTTGTATGGCCGAACCCCACTAAGGTTTATGGATTATGTTAAGGGCTTAAATGATTAACTTAGTGATGGATGATTAATAAATCAAGAGAGGCACTAAAACCAATTGAGTGAGGTTCGGCCATGGTGTATGGCCGAACCCCACAAGGTTGTGTTTTATGGACTTAGACCTAATGTTAAATCAAATGGAATATGGGATTGACTTGTTGATATGTAACAAGGTGACGGGACTTCATAAACGGTGCACGATCGTGAGCGGTTGCCGGTTTAAGAAGCAATGACACTTTAGTGGTCTTTGGTAGGATTCTACCTCTTTGAAACCATGGGTTTATATATGATGGTTTTTATTTTATTTTGATGAATTTATGTTGTAAAAGATATGTTTCAAATGTGAGTTTTAATGCTATGTTTATAATACAAAATAGCATGTGTTTCATTAGCATCTCATGCATGGCATGGGGTGAAGGATATGTAATCGAAGGGGCCACAATCCGTCGGGGCGTTTGAAAGACCACTGTGGGGATACCTTGATGTGCATTTTCCATCAAGAGGTAACCAGAGGGGCCACACTCCGTCGGGGTGTCCGAAAGACCTATGTGGGGGTACTTTGATGATGAGAATCCCATCAAGAGGTTATATGCACTTGTGATGGGTGGGACTCATTGCATTTGACATCATGACATGGCATTGTTTTATATGGTTTTGACATTATGTTATTATATATGATTTGTACTAACCATGTGTAGACCCTAAATGGAATACCTACTGGGCGCGTTGTTCTAGCGCCCTACTTCTACCCTAGTGGATGACACAGGAAAGGAAAGGGACGATGAACGTGATCGGAGCCAAGCATAGGAGCTTTGGCATATGATTGGATTATATCTGTTTAAATTACTCATGGACTTGTAATTTGAGTAACTAGATTTCGGGCATGTAATAACTTAGATAATTTTACTATGGTTTGAATGGTTTTTGGATATTTAAGTTAAGTTTAATTTTGGTTAAAGACTAGAAGTACTTTGCTATCTAAAAAGGAATAGATTTAGGTTCTATTGTAATCCGCAGTTGATGATTTAATCCACATGTTTATATTATTATGTGTGAACCGTTTTCATGGACTTAATCCATGCACACATAGGGTTAGCAAGTTAAGGGTCGGACTTAAAAGTTTGGACTTAGCTCGCATCGTGACGTCCCGCTCTCTATCACTTTAAAAAAAAAATAGACTCTGATTTTCGAAAAGCGAGTGAAAAAGGGTGGCCATTATACCAGAACTCAAGATCTTGATCAGAAGTCGTCGACCATGAGGAGTCGTTTCAGCCTTTCACCAAGGGGTCGGTGCACACGAGACTCTTGATCAGAGGCATACCGAGAATGACAGTTCAATGTTCCAAATCTCTTGATTAATATTGTCATTCCGCTGCATTTAAACTTTAAACAATCAAGAAATTTGTGAACATCATGGAAACTGGGATTGACCTATACACCCCCCTCCTAGGGTCAATCATGTTCTAGCACCATGGGAGATCTCTCAACATGTTTTTTATAAAAAAAAATTAAATCAAATCAAATCCTCATAACACATGAATTAAATAATTGGAAAACCAAAGACTAATATTTTTGTACACCTTTAATTTATTTAAAACATGAAATTGAAATTACAACTCAATGGAATTTAAATAAAAGGAAATACAGAAAAAAAAAACAATTTAAACATTAAAATCACCAACCTGAAAGAAATTTGAAAATCTCAAAATCTTGTCTTTTATTCCTCTTCAATTCCTTCTCCAATGCACAGCCAAAAATCTTCTGTCCAAGTTCGAATTTTCCATCAAGGGAGAGGTCCTATTTATAATGTTTAGATGAGGTGAAATTAGCAAGGCATGGGACCCATCTAACTTTAGCCGATTTTTTGTGTTGGCCGACTATTCTATTTTTGCTCATGACTTTAAGTGGCAATTTCTTTCCTGCTGTGTATTCTTTTATAAACTAGCAGACCATCCACTTCTATTTTTCATTTAGTCAGCCAAGCACTTTTCTTCCTTTATTTTTATTTTAATCCGTGTTCCCCAATTTTTTCTAATAACACTTCTATTTTTTTCACTTACTCAAATAAGATTTAGGTCTGTTCGTACGTCCCATAGAAACTTTCTTTTATTCTCAGCTGCAGCCATCGATTCAGCCAGCACATTTCTTTATTGTTGCTATAGAGTTCTCTTCAAATACTACCGTCTGCTGTATTGCTCAGAACATATGAAGCACGGATACTCCGGAACCATTCGAGTATCCGTGTCAGGTACATTTTTGACACGGATACGACTAGGATACGTGTCGGATACATATCCAATTAAATAAAACATTTTTTAAATACGGATACGGTAGCAGGCAAGGAGGGACACAGCGAGATACAAGACATGGGAGGTGGGAGAAGGCACGGGATACGGCAGGACGGGAGAAAAGGGGAAAAACAGTTATCAACCAATAGCTTTAGTCTCTTGAAAGACAAAGTTTAAGTAAAATATCAAATTATCAACCAATAGTTTTTAGTCTCTTGAAAGACAAACTTTCCTTATCATCTGATATTTTAATTTTAGACTATGGCATCAAGAAGGGAGGTTGAGAACAATAGTTACCACATCAAAAAATTTAGACTTAATTATGTTATGTATGTACTTAATCGATGGTAATTTTTATGTCTAAGAATAAAAAAAAAAATAAAAGATGGAAATAAAAGTTAAAATTAATAAAAATGTATAAATCGTGACTAGTCTATATTTCTTGTTGATATATATATGTCTATATATAAAAAAATATTTCTTAGGGACGTGGGTCGCCTATTCAACAGAGGCTGCGATATCTGAACCTTCTATCTGTGGCTATCATTTCACTCCCTGAAACCAGTATGAGCTCACTTGAAATCCAAGCTTGCAATGCTTGTATAAGCACTGCCCTTTCTTTCAACCATATATGATGAATCTCGAGTAACTTGACTACAACACTTGTCTAAATCAAACATGTGTTCTTCATTGGGCTTTTATTGGGCTTCATTCATGTAATTTTTTAATAATTATTTCACCACTGGACATTAAATTCTAAAATGTACTGTATTAATCCAAACTCTCATAACTGAATTTGAATTAGTCAATTTACAATAAAACCCTAAAATATGTGGTAAACTAGCATTTTCATCTCAAAACTTGCATTTATTCTCAGTTTTCTTCTAATTTCTTGTATTGTCTTGTATTTCCTGGAAAACTTTCAAAATCCAATTAAAAATACCAGAAACACACAAAACAAAGGCTAGCTAATCCAAATACAAAGGTAAAATATTTCAATTTCCTGTGCACATCATTTACAATTATTTTAAAGATTAAATCTATGGAGTTCATTAAAGTACTCATCACAAAATCGGACCTTCTAATTGAATGATAAAAATAGGCCCCTATTTCAACTCTAAAATTTTATCCAAAAATTCTTGTTCACACAATAAATTCGTCCATAGAGTTACTTCTAGAAAATAAAAATAAACACAAGCACAAACATAGATCAATTGGAAAACCATAATCTAATATTTCATTGCACTTCAATTTCATTATAAAAATGGAGTTTGAATTACAATACATGGATTTGGAATCAAAGAAATACAAGAAACATTGGAAAATGAAAATTAAATGCAAACATAGAAACACTGGATCTCTGTCAATTTTTCCATGGTTTCTTCTCTTTCTCCTTTCCTCCTCCTCTCGTCAACGCCTAACTCTTGATAAATTATAAGTCCAAATTCAAATTTTACTGTTGTCCCATTGCATCTATTTATAAGGTTCAGGGTAGGAATGGATGGTTGAGATTGGTTAGGGTTTATTGTAATGGAGGGTGGAGATTTAATCAACTAATGGAGAGGCTTGGGAAGTGGGCAACTAGGTGGATCGGCTAAGGCTATGGAAGAGGTGTGTCGTGTATGCATGAGATGGAATATCCGCATGTGGAGTGGAGGCTAAGATTGCAAAATCATGTGAGGTTGCAATGGGATTTGAATTTATATTTTCGTGTGTAACACCTCGAATTTTCAGTTAATTATTTTGCATGAAAATAATCCATTTAATTTGTGAACATAGGTTAATGATCTTATATGGATAAAGAATTGAGCCATTGTCCAATTAAGACCCAACGATTTTGATAAATGGTTTCAATAAATTTAAATGGGGTTGAATTTAAATGGTAATGAAACATAATTCTAAATAAAGGGATCATGGAAAGATTTTAGGAATGGTAAATATTATTTGGCCATGTATGGGATATTGTTTGGGCCAAATGGGAGATATGCATATCCATGGGATATGCGCATATCATGTTAGAATATTTTTAAAAGAGACAACACAATGAGCGCATGGCATTGTCTAAATATGGGATTAAATGGAGGTTTTTAATAAAAGAAAGGCATCAAGGGCGCATGGCACTATCTAAGTATAGATTGGAATTTCTATAAACAAGGGTAGTGCACACGACAATAGGTATTGCAGCAAAGGGTACACGGCATAAGGGAAGTTTTTACCTTAGCACCTTCTAACTTAGCTAAAATGAAAGAGGCAACAAGGAAGGGGCGCACAAGGGGAATTAATTATCTTAGTACCTTCTAAGATAGGATTCAATGGGAGATTAATTAAGACAAGGGAGAGGGGCACATGTTACTTTCTATTTTGGATTAATGGAAGTCTTAAAAGAGGCAACACAGAAGGGCTCACGGCATTACCCTTTAAAGAAAGGGAGGGGCGTATGGCACCTTCCCCAGACACCCCATAGGCTGATCTCTCTCTCTCTCTCTCTCTCTCTCTCTCTCTCTCTCTCTCTATTCCCATTCACGCCAAAACAAGAAGAAGGAAATCAGCAAGGAGGTTATTCGGCCAGTAAAGGAAAAGGAGAAGAAGATTGGAAGAGAAAGTTCAAGCAAGGGAAGAACAAGAATCAATCGCGGAAAACGGTTAGTAGTTTGATGTTTTGATTTATGGTTTAGATGATTCAAGAGAATTAGGTAAACCATAGGGTTCGACTATGATGAAGGGTCAAACCCCATGGAAGGTTGTTGCTTATAATTTATGGAGTTTTAATGAGGAAAAATATAGGAGATGGTTAATGAATTTCAATGACAAAAACCATGGAAAGACATGGTTTAAATTATGGGTTTTTTTTTGGGTTGAAAACCATGGACTGATTATGCATGTTTTAAAAATGGATTTAAAGTGGTTTAAGAAGAGGTTGATAAACCATAGGGTTCGGCCATGGTGAAGGGCTGAACCCCATGAAAGATGGTTGGTTATTTTTATGAGAGAAAAACCATGGAATAAGATGAATCATAGGGTTCGGCCATGCCATGGAAAGGTTATTAATAAATTTTAATGGAGACCATGGGAAAATATAAATGGAATTAATTTGATGATTGATGTAATGGAAGAACCTTGATAATTTTAATGGAGTTTAGAATGATAAAAACCATAGGGTTCGGCCATACACTATGGCCAAACCCTATGGAGTTGTTTGGTATTTTGAAGTATGATAATTATTTTGGAAGGTGGAGTTTAAATTTAGAAACTATCTAATTATGGAGGATGGTTATGGAAAGATTAATGATTATCTTGGAAACCTTCTAATTATGGAATTGGATATTAATTTAGAAAGTTTCTATTTAAGGACTTTCTAATTATAGAATTGGAAATTGATTTAGAAAGGATCCAAGAATGGAAGGAATGGATTGTTTTTGGAAGGTGGAGATTAATTTGGTAAGTCTCCAAGAATAGAAAGATGGTTATTAAAATTAGTAAGTTATCTAATTATAGAAGTATGCATGCTAAATATGAAACTACCTAATATGGAAGGTTGCATGCTAAATTTGGAAACTATCTTAACATTGAAGTCTATTAGTAAATTGTTAATTAAATGGTTTAAGGGAAGGTAATGGAACCATAGGGTTCGGCCATGGTATATGGCCGAACCCCATGGTGGAAGTTACTAAATTTAGAAGGTATCTAAATTATGGACCACGAAGATTTAATTAAAAGCTATCTAATTATGGACTTTAGATTAATTATAGAAGGTGGAAACTAAATTAGAAAGTTTTAATTTAAGAACTTTCTAATTATGGAATCTAAATTTGGAAATTATACACCATAGGGTTCGGCCAAGGTGTATGGCCGAACCCCATGGACCAACTAAGGGATCATATGGATTTTTATGGAGCAACTTTATGGATCGGTTTGGACATAAACCTAGGAATGACACAAGTGTAATTAAAGGCCAAAATGGAGGATCATGGGTTCGGCCATGATGTATGGCCGAACCCCATGAGGTTCTTTAGGGACTTAAATGGTTAAGGTATTTTTTTAGGGTTCATGTATGGACCTAACTTGTTTAAAATAAATAAGTGGACCTATGTGTTGGAACCTAAGCCTAAGTTGTTGAAGGCAATGACAAGGTTGTAAATACTTGCTAAAATGGGTTAGATTAGCCATGGATGACAATCTTGTAAATATATAAAAAATAAGGAAGGTAAATGGCAATGGATAAGTATAATGGCATTATTGTAATTAATTGAAATAGGTATTATGTTTGGCATATTAAAATGAAATATTAAATAAAGAGTAGACCAATGGCAATTTGGTTAATAAGTGTGAAAATGATAAACCGTGGGGATTGGTTTAGCGACTTAAAATAATTGTAACAAGTGGAACTTGGTTTTGATTGTTTATTATATTATAAGGTAACGAGACCTCACAAGGTGTTTACGATCGTGAACGGTCACCGGACGAAAGACGCAAGCGCAAGTTAGCGGTCTTTGGTAGGATTCCACCTTTTTGAAACCATGGGTTTATGTACTTTGTGTTTATCTTACGTTTGATGAAAATATGTTTCAAAGGATATGCTTTATATGATTTTCAAATGCTATGTTTAATTGTTTAAATAACATGTATTGGATATGTTTTAAAAAAGGTGATTCTCAATGCTATATTGATGTTATTAAAGTAGCACGTGTTTTATATGTTTCAAGTTTGAGCTTTTAAATGCTATGATTTGTATAATTGAATAGCATATGGACATTTGCATCTCATGCATGGCATGGGAGGGATGACAGGTAACCGGGGACCCACACTCCATCGGGGTGTCAGTAAAGCACTAGTGGGGGATACCTTGATGATGAGAATCCCATCAAAAGGACACTATGTATGAAGACCCTAGTGATGAGCATTCCATCAGGGGATACCTTGATGATGAGAATCCCATCAAGAGGATACTAAGTAACCGGAGCCGACACTGCATCGGAATATCCGTAAGGCAACTGTGGGAAATACCTTGATGATGAGAATTCCATCAAGAGAGAAGACCTTGGTGACGAGCATTCCACCAGGAAGATACTTTGATGAGGAGAATTCCATCAAGAGTATACCCTATGTTTTGTGATGGGTGGGATTCTTTGCATATGATAGCATGGCATGGCATTAAATCGGCATGATTATGGCTTTTATTATCATGCAAGGTTTCTGGTTTTTATCGGTATGATTGGATCTTTATTATCATACGTTGTTTTGGATATCATGCTTTATAAGTATAATATGATTTATTATACTGGATTTGATATACTTATTATATCTGGATTTTTGGTACTAACTCATGTGTTAACCCTAATTGGAATACCTACTGGGCGCATTGTACTAACGCCCTACTTCTACCCTAGTGATGATACAAGAAACGAAGAGAACGATGAACGCGAAACTGGTCAAGCATAGGAGCTTGGAACGCTTTTAGTTTTATATTTTGTTTAAGATACTCAGGGATTTGTATTTAGAGTATCCAGAATTCGGATTGTAATAACTTAGATGGATTTGCTATGGTTGGATGTCTTATTGGATAATTACGTTATGATAATGATGATTAATGACTTGACGTACTTTGCTATCTGAATGGAATAGAACTTGGTTCTATTATGTTTCCGCAAATTGATGTTATGATTCCGCATGTTTTGATTTTTATTCCGCATGTTTATATTGCTATGTGTGAACCGTTTTCTTGGACTGAGTCCATTCACACATAGGGTTGGCCAGTTAAGGGTCGGACTTTGGAAGTTCGGACTTAGCTCACGTCGTGATGTCCCGCGCTCTATCACTCTACTCTGTTATAAAAAAAAAAATAGACTCTAAATTTACAGGAAGAAGTGAGTGAAAAAGGGCGGGGCGTTACATCATGTGTGCATGTAACACCTCGATTTCTCAACAAGATTGATAATTACGAAAATACCCCTGGATTGGTAAATTTAATAATTATGATGTTAAATGAGAAAATGGTGGGGCCCATTGCTCAAATTAAAATCACAAAATGGTCAAATGATCTAGTAAGACCCGATGGGCCCCATTTGGGCCCTTTGACCCATTTAGCCATTTTTGACCCAATTGATGTAAATTACCCAACCAATCACACTTAACATTTATAATGTGCTCATAGGGTATTCATTTGAACAATGGGCCACACTATTTCCTTATTTACAATCACATTTATTGAATTCACCAATCCAGGGGTATTTTCGTAATTATTCCAATCATTGAGAATTCTTTGACCCAATTAACCATTTTGACCCAATTTGATGTACATTACCCATCCATTATAATTTGACCCTTATAATATGTTCATAGGATCTTAATTTGAACAATGGCCCCCACCATTTTCTCATTTAACATCATAATTATTAAATTTACCAATCCAGGGGTATTTTCGTAATTATCCATCTTATTGAGAAATCGGGGTGTTACAATATAACCCTCTTTTTAAAATTTTCGTCCCGAAAATCGAGCGAAGTAGGGTTCTAAATGATTACGTAAATATCCCAGAGTATGCTATTCTTATTTCCGATTTCAAGTTCCCAAGTGACTTCTTCATTACCATGTCGGTCCACACTACTTTGACAACTTGAATCGCTTGGTTTCGTAACACCTTTTGTTCTGTCTCATGTTATATCTTTTCTCGTGAGCCATTTGTGATCTCACATAGATCAATCTACTCTGTTTCACTTTACCTGTTCTCATAGTATTTTCCATACGTACCGGCTCAATACGTTCTTTTATCTACTCTTTGTGTGAGGTAGTCTGTCAGCACGAGCCTATGCTCAAAGCTTTTTCTGATTCCATTTAACTAGGTTTCTAGTTGCACTTTCCTGGAATTCCATTGGCTAACTACAGAGTTAGGTGATCAGTCTAACTCGGCAGTCGTCCATAGTTTCCCATTCAAGTTTCACCAGACACTTACCTTTTCCGTTAAATACATCTTCAAAATTTTGCACATCTTCATTCGCACATATGCACTATGTGACTAACACCTTTTGTTCCAACTTCCCCGATACCGGTACTCAGCATCAATCCAAACCACCATGGGAATAATCACCCATGGTTAAATAAATCCATCCCTGGTGTTTCTCTTTCAGTAAATATCATCTATCCCTGTTTTATAGTCATCCATGAATATAACCCTCCCATGGGTATAATCCATTCATGGAAACCATCCATCCTTGGTATCACTCTGTCCATGAGTATCATATATCCATGATTAATATCCGTAGGAACAACATTCAAATGAATCACTATAAGACTGTGGTAACCATATTAAATCACAAATATATCCCGACCCCTTGCAAGACTTAGGGCTCATGACTTACCAAGTAGAAGACCCACGTTCAACGTGATCCGGTCTACCTCGTCCTGCATCCCTTAACCTCATAGGTGATTCAGTCAAGCTCTAAGGCGGTCGCTCCGCGTCTGACGAAGCTAATACCACCCCCACCGGGTAAAATAGTACCTAGCTCAGCGCATTCCAGCACATCCAGTGTGCTAAACAGCCGAGAGAGCGTCCTCCAGCGCGTAGCATGCGAGGGACCCACTCCTCAACGGTAGTCCTACGGGACCAAGTCTCCGTATTTCGTATCAAGGTTCCCACAGCCTCATAGCTACTCAAAGCCATACTCATGAAGTTTATATTCTTATCTCATCAATACCATGTGAGGGACGCACCCATACCACATCTCAATCATCAACATCACGTGAGGGACGCACCCATACCACGTCTCAATGTAATCAAGTGACCTCGTCACCTATATCTTAGTGCCAAAAATCCTCTTAGAATCATAACATCGCATACTTTATATAAATTCATACTTCATCCTTGTACAAAGGTGGGTAGGGTGAAACAAAACCCTATAGCGAACAAAATACACCCTTACCAAATAACCCTCTTTTTAATACCCCTTCATATTACTTCCTAATCTAGTCTTCCGTAGAAGACTCTGCATCATCAACGAACTTGAAACGGTTATCAGAACACGTCATCGCCGTGTGCCCCAATACTTCACATGTTGTGCAGGGTATTAATCCGGGTCCTCCTATATAAGGACAATTAGTCCTCGCCTCTCCATGCCCGTGCAGTCCACAAACCGGGCAGACAACTCCTAGGGGGTGAGGACAATACCTACAGTTGTGATCATCCTGATTACACAACTCACAAGTATCGTAGGGATCTCTCCCCAAGCGATTCCATTATAATTGGAATATCTTCCATAGGATCCTCATGAAAGAATCCTAGATCATCCTCTTCTTCCTCAAGAGATTGCACCATCCCAGGAATATCATCCATCAAATCCTCTGCAACAGGTGCGAAGTCCATCTCAACTTCTTCAGGAGGTCCCTCCTGAAGGTCCACTTGAGCTTCTACGTTGGTGTTGTTAGAAACTGACACCAAGTCTATGGGATCGCTAGGAGTTCCGCTGTGCCATTCCGAGTACTCCACATTACTCGACATATCTGTATCATATCAATAGAACACAAGCATATTTAACAACAATTCTAATAAACCAACCTTGGTTTTCAGGGGAATTTGATCATGCATAAAGTCATGTACTTTGTTTGGGAAGATCACCAAATCATCACTCTTTGTGTTCTTTTGTTTCCTGGGGAAATCTCTAATTTCCTATTGTTTGTGTCTCAGTGTACGGATTTCAGGGGAGTTCATCCTTCCTTGCTACGTTTGATTTGTCCAATTATGATGATTGTACTTTACTTTGCTATCTTTCATTGTCGTTCTCAGATTGATTGTTCAGTCCGAGTCACTCGAAGTAAATTAATTCGGCCCCCAGGCAGCGGACTCCGAAGAGTCGGTCAGTTGGGATTCTTATTCGTCAGTGAGACATGAAACCGTCTTAATCTTACTTCGATGATTCAACTTCCCGTTTCGTTCTGATACCAACTGTAACGCCCCGCCCTTTTCGAGAATTTCAGACTCTAATTTTTTTTTTAAAAGTAATAATAAAACATCGAAAGAAAGCGGGCGGCGTCACGACGCGAGTTAAGTTCAGACTACCCAAGTCTGAACCTTAACTGGCCACTCATGTGTACATGGAATAGACCATGATAGTGAATCACACATGGAACTAACATCAACATGCGGAATAATCTAGATTAATTGCAAAATAGAAAGACGAGATAGCAAGTAACAGTTCTAAACATTATTTATCATAGATCAACCATCCAAATGTTATCAACCAAATCAAACCATAGCAAGTAGTGAATTATTACATGTCCCACAAAAGTATTCAAAAGACAGTAATATGAAGTAGTTCAGTTCTCCATTCAAGCACTTAGGCTTGGCTCCCCTCCCGGTCAACGACCTTTCCTTTCCCTTTGCTTGTACCTGTAATCTCCTCTGAGGATAGAATTAGGGCGTTAGATCAACGCACCCAGCAGATTCTCGAATCAGGGCTACCACATGTTAGCATATAAAACATGCATATACATATCATAATACATGATCAATAAAAACAGGTAAAACAATGCTATGAAATATGCACATGCAATGAGCATCCCCCATCATGTACTTTCATAGTCATCGCTTGACGTGCCTTGCACCCACAAGATAAATTACAACACACTTTCATCACTTCATCACTAACTGATTCATATCACGTATGAGTCCTCCTGGTGGGACTCTCATCGCCTAAGGAGACCATTGTGACTATGATCATCATGTTACTCTTCCTGGCGTGACTTGCACCGCCGAAGGAAGACGTAACCCATAAATTGCAACACTGTAGAACCTCATTCATCATCCCATGTTTATGCATGAGATGCCAATGCTGTATACCATTTGATAATGCATAATATATCATTTGAAACCACATAAAATAAACAAGAGTATCATAAGAAAACTGGGTAAAAACTGTGGTTACAAGTAGGTAGGAAACCTACTGAAGGATCACTTCAGTGTCTGTTCTTTCTTGGGCTTTATCCGGTCACCGCTCGCAGTCGTGCACCGTCATAGATATCCGTCACCTTATTCACATAAATCATGGACCAACTTTTAATCCCTTACTTTATTTGATTCCTATTTTTTTGAGTCTAAGTCCACAAATACCAACTCATGGTTGTGACGTTTATTTACAAACATGCCATTGCTACCCATACCTTGATTAACTTTACAACTTTCCCACAACCTTAACATGGTTCAGCCATGTTTTGGCCGACCAAAACAGCAACTATAATTCCATTTCTAATCACACCAACATCCATAACATGGCCCATGAAAACAGTCCATGGGGTTCGGCCATGAGTATGGCCGAACCCTTATGGTTCCTTTGCTCAATAATGTCCTTTATTTAAATACTAACTGGTTTTACCCCCTTAGCCATGTTAAACCCATGGTTTAGCCAACCCATGGCCAACCAAAATCAGTAACCTTATTAAAAAAACCTCCCAAAAACAGTCCACAAAGGTCTATGGTTTCCATGTTTTCCAACATGAAAACCAACCCTCTTTTACATGGGGTTCGGCCCTCCATGGTGGCCGAACCCAATGGCTATGTTTACTGTTTTTAAACCTCAGATAAACATGTATAAACAGTATATTAATATCAGGTTTTAACTATTAAAGAAATCATCCAAAACAGTCCATAAAAAGTCTATGGTTTACATGTTTTTCCAACATGAAACCGACATTCTTTTACATGGGGTTCGGCCCTCCATGGTGGCCGAACCCAATGGCTATGTTTACTGTTTTTAAACCTCAGATAAACATGTATAAATAGTATATTAATATCAGGTTTTAACTCTCAAAGAAATCATCCAAAACAGTCCATAAAAAGTCTATGGTTTACATGTTTTTCCAACATGAAACCAACATTCTTTTACATGGGGTTCGGCCCTCCATGGTGGCCGAACCCAATGGCTATGTTTACTATTTTTAAACCTCAGATAAACATGTATAAACAGTATATTAATATCAGGTTTTATCTTTAAAAGAAACCATTCAAAAACCAACACCATATCATGGGATTCGGCCATCCAAGATGGCCGATCCCCATGGTCCATCTTTTCCAAATTTACTCCACCGATTAGACCACATATCTTCAGCCTTTTCTGATATCCAAACCCATGTTTTAACCCTCTTTAAAACATGTATTTTAAATCTTAATAAAATATGTAAAAACAGTCCAAACTTGGATGGTTTTAAATTTCAAAAACCATACACATTAATCAACCCTTTCCATGGGGTTCGGCCACCCAAAGTGGCCGAACCCAATGGTTCATTTCCACTCCTTTTTGACACCATCTTCCATTGTTTAGACCCTTGTCAAATTCGGCCATAGCATGGCCAAATTATGACATTCAAATCCATGTTTTCAATCTTTCCAAAGTATGTATCTTAAACCTCCAAAACCAGTTCTATACTTGCATGATTTAAATTTTACAAAATCATCGAGATTAACCATTGTATTTCATGGGGTTCGGCCATCCAAAGTAGCCGAACCCTATGTCCATGTTTTCCATCTAATTGGGCATAAAAAATCATACTTTAACCCTTTGATAGATTTGACCATCACATGGCCGAATCATGTCTTATTTTACCCACTTTATTAAACATAAATCAATGGGAAAAACTTACCACTTTCCTTTGCCTTTTGCTCTTGACTTTTAATCCTTGTTTCCTTAACTCCTTGCTGGTTGTATGCTTGAATATTTGGTACCAAAAGCCTCTGCTGTTCCAGCCAAGAACACCGATTGAGGAGAGGGAGAAAGAGATGGGAACACTTGGGTTTCCTTTGACAAAAACGGCCAACCATGGGTGTTTATTGTTTTTGTAATTCAGCCCCAAAACCTCTCAATTCCCTCATAACTTCTTGCTCAAAACGGTGGGCATTGGGTGCCATCCAAGGCACCCCTTGGCACTACCCATGCAGCCATTCAAATCCCCAAGCAACCCACCTCAAACCCATGCACTTATATTTAATATTTACCATGGAACTCACCAAAACAAGTCCCCAACGTGTGGGACTTGTTTTGGTTGGTTTGAGACCAGCTAAACTCTTCCAATTCCCATTGGACTCACTGAATTTACAGCCCCTTGAATTTCCATTTTGAATCACCCAACTCAAGGTATTTTTATTCCAACCCAACTCATCACATTTAATGCATTTCATTTAATGCACATGAGTTAACTCACCTTTTGATTTAATTCCAACTCACCTCAGTCCTACTCAACTGATTTGACTCGTGTTTGAGCTCCCTTGAGGGTTCACACGGTCAACAATAGTCAACTCGACCCGTTGGGTCCACTTTTAGCTCCTTTACCCGTTTTTGACTCCATGACCCAATTATGGTATTTTGGTCATTTGTAAATGGTTTTCACATATGGGTCAAGCCTACCCATTTTTTCTCCACTTGATTTCCAATCAAATAGGCTTAACCCCACCATTTTCTCATTTAACATCATAACTATTAAATTTACCAATCCAGGGGTATTTTCGTAATTATCCATCTTATTGAGAAATCGGGGTGTTACAGTGCAAGGATAGGATTTGCGCATCGGTGCTAAGTTTTAGGATTTGTGATCTCACGAGAGAGTGGAGTTGAGGTGGAATGGCCGTATGGAGGAGTTTTAGGGATTTGGATGAAGTGGCATGCACATGGAGGGATTTGGGATGAGGTGTAGTTGCCGTCTGTGGATGTGGATTGGAATGAACATGGTCGTATGTGAGTAGTATAGGACTTGGAGTTTTCACATTAGGTGAGAGGATTTAGGAGTGGTAATCGTATGAGTGGATTTGGAATTAGGTGTATGCGTGTGTGAGTGCTAGGTTGTAGGGATTGCATGGAGTGGATTTGGATTGGGTTTTGATGATGGGCTTGAGTTTTCCTAATATAGTTGTAACGCCCCTCCCTCCCAAGAGTGTGATCAGAGTGAAAAAAATAAAGATTTCCACGGAAGGGAGAAAACGTCACGAACATCACACCATCAATTAAATTTCAACCCAAATTATAAATTTTAGATTTTTTTAATTAAATAATTCTAACTGAAATTCTAACATTGGGAATTAAAACGTAATTTAATATCTAATTTTTTCCTTCTCTTAATTTAATAAAATAAAATAACAAATTAACATAAATAATATTAATTTTCTAAAATAATTTTACCCACTACTACTGACCCACTACTTTGGGTCGGGTCACAACAATAGTTGGGCTTGGGTTTAGAGCAATTGGACATCTAGTAAAATGGACTTGAACTCAGGCATGTGGATTTTAACTCTCAAGCTTAGCTCATGGATCATGGAATTGTGTAACGGCGCCTAATATGAATTAACTTTTTGACTCGTCGGCCATTCTCTTCAAGCTTTTCAATCTTCAACCGTCACCGGACTTTCTTCAATCTTTAGCAGACTTTCTTCAATTTATGATTTTCTGGAAACTTAATAATTAATCTACCACTAATCTAAAAATTATTGGACTAATCTGGACTCTCATTATTGGATCGAGACTAACCAATTTTCATTTGAATTCCTAGAGCGGTGAAATAATCACTAGAATTCCAGGTCTTCTAATTTAAGCTCAAATCTTCCAAATACTATGGGTTTTAGGCTGATTTCTTGTTTTCTCCAATTTTATCTGCAAAACTAACAAACAACATTAAATGTATCTAATATATATAAAAACTAAGGCTAACTAATCCAAATAACAAGAGTAAAAATGTCATATTTCATGTCTCAACAGGCGGCGACCCTTCGTGAGGAACTATCACGATATATCGGGCGCACGACCAATCGCCAGAGACAGGGCCGACACATTGTCCATGACCCATCGCCTTGGGTTCGGATGAGGCTTGTCTTGACATGGCCCTGTCAAAATAGGATACCTTCAGGCCGATACAATCGCCAACCCATGATCTATCGCCAAGGATGATCACAATCAATCGTGTGGGCGATCAATCTTGTGTGACCATTTTTGTCCCATTACTGTGCATTTAATGCTCAACGGTCGGGTTGGTGGAAGTCACTTTTAAACACGGACGATTGATCGCCAGTGCACGATCAATAGTGGATAACTATGTATCAAAAATTCTTTTCACCTCTATAAATATTCCATTGTTTGGAGAGTTTAAGGATTCCTTGGAGAGCATTTATGATCTGCATCTACCAGTGTTAAACTCTCAAACACCAAAGGCAAAGTTGTGGTTTATTCTCTCTTGGCAAAACATTTACAAATCATTCAAGTATCTATTCAGTTTAGATTGAGATTAAGATAGTAGGATTAAATCATCTTCTAGGATAGATATTGGTAACCAAATTTCCTAGATACCCTCCCAAGTATTGTGATGGCTCCACATGGCGCATCAATGTCTTTATACTACATCACATTGGGAGAGATTCAAGGAGCACATACACATTGCAAAGCTTCAAAGGCAACTGCTTCTTAGTTTGATTTATCTTTAAATCATCTTATCTTGTGAAGTGGAATAAAGAGGGATTTACTCTTGAAACCACTATAAAAAAAATAGAGGGATAGGAATTGGGTTAAATTCTCAAAAATTGGATAGGTGGAATTCCTCTTCTATTAGTATGGGTGTAATTCTCCACTTAGTGAATTTGTAGCATGCCTATTATCTTGTTATGTGATTTGTAGCATGCCTATTATCTTGTTATGATGATAGAAAATTGTGATATTTATTGGAGACCCTTGTGAAGGGATGAGATGATTTATTGACGAATTTAATTGGGTTTATGCTATGAAAAGGGAGTGATTGGACTTAGGATGTTAAACCACCATGAGAAGGGTTAAATAAATTGCAAAGACTAAAAATATGTGTAAATAAATCAGACGTGTGTATCGCAGTGTAGGTGTGTAGTCTATGTCCCTAGATTAATCAAATGTGATAATTATATTGAATGTATGAAATATAATGGAATGTACTATGCTTGTTATCATTATGAAATTGCGGTCATAATGTGATTATGATATGTTTATTGCGAATGAAATTATGAAAATGTTTCCCCTTGGTATTACTCACTGATGTGTGCCTAAGCGGTTATTTAGAATGTGAGTGTGGTATATTGTGTTAATGGGCATGATGATATTATGATACCTCGCCCTGTGGGGGCCAGAAGCCTTAGGCCAGATAGAGCCTAAGGCAAAGAGGAAATCGCCAGGCTCCTGCATGGAGCGCTGGACGTGTTTCCCAAAGTCCCACATCGCCTCTGGTGTGTGGGAATCCCTTGTATATAAGATGTTGGCTCTCCTCCTCCTAGCACGAGGCCTTTTAAGGGCTCCCCTGTCATGGGTCCTCAGAAACGAAGTCGTACGGGTCTTGGTACGGGCCCAAAGCAGACAATATTGTGCTGGTGGGAGTGGGGCGTTACAAATATTGAGAAATCTAGTGATGGGATGAGATCCAAAGAGTTATAAGACGTGATGATGTACATCTCTCTTGTTTGGGTCCCACTAGTAGTAGTCCCAACTCCCTAGAGGAGATTGGTGTGACAGGATAATGATTTGGATTTAAGGAACCTTATGGGAACTGTGGCGTCGGCTATGGGGCTTGGTCCTATAGGGTAGTCGTCGAGGAGTATAGCTCCTATCATGCTCCGCACTGTAGGTCGCTTTGACGGCTGTTGTGGTTGTCGTTGAGGAGTATAGCCCCTCATATGCTTCGCGTTGTAGGTCGCTTTCACAACTATTTTGTACACTCGGTGTACAGTACTACATAGGGTTAGATACTTGTGAGCCCTACTTGGGCGGTACTAACTTAGTAAGACGTATTGTGCAGGGTTACATACTTGTGAGCCTACTAGGGCTGTACTAACTTGGTAAGTCGTATATTGATCATCTTAGAGCTTACTTAATCACTAGAGTGGTGAAGGGACGCTGGGTGAGGTAGATTATTTATGTTGTATGGAGATCTCTCACTTGTAAGTCATGGCCTATGCCCTCAAGGGATCATGATGTTGGATAGCTCATTCCATAGAGGTATCCTTGGGTTAACATTGTATTCACGTTGATGAGATTGGTGTCCTTGGATGGATATTGTGTTCACGTTGATGAGATTGTTGTCCTTGGGTGGACATTGTGTTCATGTTGATGAGATAAAGGTGTCGTTGGGTGGATAGCGTGTCCACATTGATGAGATTGATAGCATGACATGATAACATAACCTTATTTATTTTCCATTTCATACATTATTATCATTATGTGAGTGTGTGAGTGTGTAGCATGCATATTTCATCACTAAGTATTGTTTGTACTCACATTCTTGCAATTTCAGGTAATGTTGCACCGGATGGGTCGGAGTGACCCCGAGGAAGAGCTTAGTTATTATACTGCTTTAGACGCCCTACATATTTGAGTTAATTATATTATTTATTTATTTGATTTGAGTTGGTGACATTGCTATTACTATTTTATTCTTTGAGGGTTTGTTGTAATAAATTCTAAAATGTTTGATAACATTTATGGCAGAGAATTTATATTCCCTTTAAGATGTTAATGGCATTTAAGATCATATATGGATTTTGAGTTTGAGTTGTGAGCACACGTGTGTTTCCCACTTGTGACATTTGAGAAAGTAAAATTATTCCACATCACATGCCTATGTTTTGGGTCACGGCGTGACAAATTTGGAGATTATCCTATTCAACCCCCCTCTAGGGATAATCAGGTTGTAGAACAAGGGAACTTTCAATTGGTATCAGAGCCCCGTGCTCTTTTTAAGGATTTAACCATCCGAGTGATCCAAGTGCTAGAATCATGTCCGTTGGAGAAAGCCATGCCATCTCTAAAGCCCCATACTTCGATGGATCCAATTATGCTTCTTGGAAAGCATGAATGAAAAATTTCTTCATATCCATCGATGGTTTCGTATGGGAATCGGTTAGATAAGGTTGGAAAGAACCTACGGAAGACATAGTGAATGCGGTTACTAGTTCCAAAACCATTG
This sequence comes from Chimonanthus praecox, assembly GCA_022113865.1. Classification (NCBI taxonomy): domain Eukaryota; kingdom Viridiplantae; phylum Streptophyta; class Magnoliopsida; order Laurales; family Calycanthaceae; genus Chimonanthus; species Chimonanthus praecox. The sequence continues at coordinate 29,963,710 of CM039093.1, read as the reverse complement.
AACTTAATGAATACTCCAAATGGTCTCCAAATGAGAAAGTTATGTACACTGCTAATGGTAGAGCGCTAAATGCGTTGAATTGTGCCTTATCACCCAATAAATACAAGAGATTCATGATGTGTGAGACCGCACAAGAAGCATAGTAAATTCTTAAGAAGAACTTGCCTTATTTGAGCTCTCTTGAGATGATGTGCTTCTTGAAGATCTCATTCCCAATGTGATGTCGACGATGACGAAGATGTACCTTGTGTATGTGCAATCATAATCCCTGGGAGGAGGTTCTAGGATTTAAGATATGCATATTATTATCCTAGATGGTTTTCTCTCTTTCTCTTTCTCTTAATCACAATCAAGTAGATTGAATTCTAAAATGATTCACCAAGCTTAGCGTTTAGAGAGGAGTGGGATCTTTGGAAATGCCTTGGTTTTTCCTCATAGGAGTGTCCAACCGAAAGCCAACAAGGTCTGGAGTATTTATAGGTAAACAAAAAAATCCCGAAGTTACAACGAGCGATTGATTGTGCAACCACGATTGATCGTGTGTTCAAATATAGCCGTCACCAAGTGACCGTTGCATATTAAATGTTTCAAGCGGATAGAAAACGGTCATTGACGATTGATCGTGCTCATGGGTCATGAGTCACGACAATGTTTTCGAAACCAGAATATATTTTTTTCCAGGGCGATCAATCACCGCCACGATTAATCGTGCTAACAGTTTTTCAGCAAAATTACTCTCTACTAAAATGGTCATATCATGGGCTCCTGAACTTCGATTTGAATGTTCTTGTGCTCTATGAAAAGCTCTTTCAATGATCTGTCCAACCATGGTAGTTTTACCAGTTTATTACTACATTTTGTTTGGTCAAAAGAGTCTCACAAGTCATGACATTTTGACTCTCAAGATTTTTCCCAAGAAATGTTGAAGAAGCTCCAAGGCATTGATCGATTTACTCTAGGCTTGCTTATGATTTACCAATGTGTGTTCTAAGCCTAAGGAAGGTCCTCCTAATGTGTTGGTTTCACCCTAATGTCAACTTCAAGTCCAGCCGTTGTCTTGTCTCAGCGATCGATCGCCAACACGATAGTATTGTCGAGGTTCCAAATGATCAATCGTGACCACGATATCTGTTACCAATGTATCGTCCTGAGACAACTAAAGTATGACAGTCCATTCCAACCAAAACTTTCGATTTTCCAGATAATTGATCGCTACACCACGATTGATCGTCTGCTGTCACTGGCGATTGATCGCCAACACAATGTGTCGTCCTGACAACAATTTCAATGGTTTGAAACTTATGTCCATGGATCCTGGTTTTGTGTCAAACATCCATTAGGCTTAATAGATTATCCCGATGTGATGTCTAAGCCTAGGCATGGTCATTCTAAGGTGTGGGTTCCACTTATAGTCATCTATGGCCAAATACCTTTGTGTGATTGCCAATACACTTTGGTGATGCTTGATCTTCCTCTTGATCTTTAGTTTTCACCATCACTAATCTTCTTTCATGCTTCAATCTTTCGAAGTAAAGCTTCTCTTGTGTCATTTAATTTGACAAACAGGGAGTCGACAAGCCGGGGCACTAACACAAGGTTTGCCCATTTTATTGGACCCATCAATTTTACAGTTTCGGGATCCTGAATCGTTCAAATGTTTATAAATGGATTCCTTACCAAAGACCAATCAATGAATGTCTATGGTGAGCAAGTTCCCAAAAAATTTTTGTTTCTTAAAATTGAATTAGAATTAAGAAAATGAAAATCCCAAATAAACTTTGAACAAACAAAATAACTGAAAGTAACAATTTAGAAATTAAATTCAATTAAAAGAAAATCATAAAATTAAAATGGAAAGCTTACTTGCAAACAAATGACACTTCTCTCCAAAATGGGCCTTTCCTTCCTATTAAGTGTGGGTGTGAAATTTTCCCACCAAAGTCCTCTATGTATAGTAGAAATGTTGAATATCTAGGATACTCATGTAGCTCCTAGATGAAAATTAGATGGAATTTTAAACCAATACAAAAAGAGGAGAATTACAATGTCATGCCAAATTCCAATGTTGAACAAGCTCTCCGTGTGGTTTTCTACACACAATCAATATTTTTCACTGCCCCATGATAATGAAGCAAGTGTTTCATCAACAATTTTTTTTTGAGCGGTAACAATAAAATTTCATTAAAAGAGAAAAGGATTACAAAGAGAGAAAACAAACTAAGAGGCCTAAAAGCATTAGACCAAGAAAGAAAAGGAAATAAACAAGAAAATAGCAAAAAGATAACAAAAGAAATCAAATAAAGAAAATGCCTTCCAAAATATTGTCAACACCCAATTTGGCAAAAAAATTTGCCATGCCATTAGCCGATCGTCCGACTTTGGAAAATGAAACTTTCAATCCTATAACCATAGCCCTAACATCCCTAACCACCTTGTCCAATCTCCATGGTGGACGCCTTATCCCCATTGCCCATTTGAGTGCATTTGTTGAATCCCTTTCAATGATTAAATTTCATGGCCCATGGTTCTTCTAGATGACTAGAGCTCTCCTAATACTAAGGACCACCGACTCATTAAACATTATAGAAGTCTTGCCCCTGTAATCTCTAAGAACTCCTCCTATCCCAGCAGGACCCGGTTTCCCCCTTGAAGCTCCATCAACATTAAATTTCATGGTACCCTGTTGTGGTGGTCCCCACTTCTCTTTCTGCTTAACCTTTTATTTCGAAAATTCATACACCCATCCCAAGAAAGAATAAGATTATTGATTTTGAGACCCTTGAAATTTGGATCCTCCAACAACCAAACAAACCATCTCCACTTGCAATATGAAATAAATCATTTTCATTTGTGGAAGAACCTTCAAAAATTCATGCATTTCTTTATTTCCACAAAGTCCACAAAATGACGGCTAGAATTGTCTGCCAAGCTATTTTCAATCTAGGTTTCAATCTTGGAATAGTTCAAGCTTCCAACGACTCAGCCACACTCGAAGAAAACACCCAAGGGACGCCCAAAAAATTAATAAATTTCATCCACAATCCATAGGCCCAAGCACACTTAAGAAAAAGGTGATCCACATCCTCTTGGGCAAGTTCACAAAGGCAACATTTTAGATCATCTTCATTGTTAAGAAATCCTCTCCTTTTCAGTTATGTCCTTGATAGAATCTTTCCTTTTAGGACACACCAATTAAAGATTTGAACCCTCGGAGGGGCTACCCCCCAACGAAGCTGAAGTAGAAGACTTAACCTCATTAGGAATTTCACGTAAAAATAGTTGAACAATAGCCCTAACAGAAAAGGTACCAGAAGAGACTCCACTCCAAATCATTTCATCATTTTCTTCCAACGAGATTGGGAAATCTTCCAATAAATTCTTAATATCAACAAGACTACCGTCTTCAAACGATCTCAAGCTTCTACGAAAGTCAAAATGCCAAGATAACAACCCGTTTTTTACCTTAAAGAAGTCCTTTACTACAACATTAGCATTCCTTGATATTCTAAAGAGTCTAGGAAAGGAATCTTTAAGAGGTAATTCACCTAACCATGGATCTTTCCAAAAAATGGTTCTATCTCCATTTCCAGCAAAGAATCTTATATGCTGACGAAATAAGCTTCTAATCAGACCCTCTCCCAAGCCTATCTTCCACCAAGCTTTGGCTATTGGAGAACCAAGAGCCTCTACTTTCTCACTAAGAAACCACCCTCCCTCACCATCTACATCATATCTAGCTGACAAGAGTTTGACCCAAAGAGTCTCCCTCTCTCTACCAAATCTCCAGGCCTATTTACACAACAACGCTTGGTTCTTTATGTGTAAAGGCACAAGGCCCAACCCACCCTTGATTTTTGGCTTCAAAACTTCCGACCAAGCCACTAAGTGCACCTTCCTTTTTGTCTCCTTATCGCCCCAAAGGAATTGTCTGAAAAGTTGCTCAATCTTTTTGGTGACTCCAATAGGTAAAGGAAAAAAGGAAAGATAATAGGAAGGTAAATTAAGAAGGACCGCTATAATGAGGGAACCCTACCACCAAGAGAAAGGAATTTCCTACCCCACCCCATCAATCTTCTCTCAATCCTTTCTCAAATCGGAGACCAAAAACGTTTAAATCTTGGATTTCCACCAACTAGCAAACCTAAGTAAATGAAGGGTAATTTACCAATGCCACAACCCAAGTTATTAGCAAAATCCTTAAGACTATTCTCCTTCAGACCAATTCCAATAAGAGAACTTTTCCCTAGATTTATCCTAAGACCCGACACCAATTCAAAACATCTAAGTATAGCCTTAAAACCCAACAATTCTTGCCTATTAGGTTCACAAAAGAAGATGGTGTCATCAGCAAACTGTAGATGGGTAACTGATGGGCCATTCGGAGCCGATTTAAAACCCTGAACAATTTCAAGCTCTCTTGCTTTTTCCACTAACATATTCAAACTCTCACCCACAAGAGTGAAGATGAAAGGAGAGAGGGGGTCGCCTTGTCTCAAACCTCTATTTGCCTGAATCGGGGTGGTAGGAGACCCATTCACTAAAATCGAATAAAAGGAGCCTTCCAAACAAGCTTTCATCCATTTACACCCATAAAACCCCAAAACCCATCACATGAAAAAGGTATCCCACAAAAGACCAATCCACATAATCATAAGCCTTTTTCCAAATCAATTTTAAAAAGAATGCCCGGTTTCCTATCCTTTTGTCTGATATGCACCAACTCGTTGGCAATAAGGACCCAATCTAGAATTTGTCTATCTTCCACAAAAGCTCCTTGCGTCTCACCAATGATCTCCGACATGATTTTTTTCAATCTTTCTAGTAACACATTTGCAAGGAGTTTGTAGACGCTTCCCAATAAGCAAATGGGTCGATAATGAGACAAGCACTCCAAACCCTCTCTTTTTGGAATGAGGGTAATAAAGGAGTTTTTCAAAATTTTATTAATAATTCCACTATCGAAAAACTCCTTAAAAACCTTAAGAACATCTGAACTGACTATCTCCCAACAAGACTTAAAGAAAGAAAAATTAAATCCATCTAGGCCCGGTGCTTTATCCCCAGTCACATCATCTAAAACCGCCTTGATTTCATCAATAGAAAATTCATTTTCCAACCAGTTTGCTTTTTCCTGATATATTATTTTAAAACCGATCCCATCTAATGTAGGCCGTGGTGCTGTAGACTGGGAAAGACATGCCTCTGAAAGCTTAAGTAAAGGAGAGCTATAGTCACTGGAAGTCTGGGCTCTATAGGATCCACCCATTGGAAATGACAAATGCAAAACACATGCAGCATGGTTAAAGAGACCCGACAAAGGAAAGGAGGGGAAGAGAGAAAAAGGATGAGGGTTAAGGAGAGATAGTACCCAGTCTCGTGCAAAAAAAAGGTGTTGCCCCCATAGGTTCAATGAAAATGTGATGATTCGACTGAAGATGGTTCAATATGAAGTCCCTCGGACACCAAGAATCGAAAACAATTCGTAACAGAGGATCATCAGTCTCCACAGTTGTATGCTGGTTGAGAGACTTGTTCACCGACTTAGAAACCCAAGACAAGAAGAAGAGCGTTGTAGACTGCTCACAAGTAGACGAGAAGATTCTTGCATAAGGAGATAAAAGAGAAGCAAATCACGAATCTCCCAATGGGAAACCACCATCCAGCTTAACATCGAAGATTGGAAGACCTCTAGCGCTAACCGCATCCCAACAATAGAGGCGGCCACATGAAGTGTCTCGAAATTGTGCTGACAAAATAATCTGGAAAAAACTCCACGAGGACGAAAACAAAATGGATTAGAATAATAATAGAAAAGAGAGTCAAGAAGATTACCGGAATCCACACCAAGGAGAATAAACCACTAGGAGGGGGGGTAGGAGATGGCACAGAAATGAGAGAAGATGGCAATGAAGAGCATTGAAAGATTGCCGCAAAATGGTCTCTTATCTTTTTTCTGATTCCTACTTTATCACCAATTCTTCTACCATTCACAACAAATGATCTGAGAGTGTTTGCCGCTTTCCTGACATTAGCACATCTATGGAAAAACTTAGAGTTTTTATCTCCCTCCTTTAACCAAATCACACGTGGCCGTTGTCTCCATTCAGCTTATTCTAATCTTAAACAATCCCAGACAGTGGCTTTGCTTGCTCTTTTGGCTACCAATTCTTCTTCATCTAGGTCTCTTTCCTCTTCTAAGTTGTTCCACCGTTCTAACTCTTTCAGAGAAGCTTCTTTTCTGTCCCTCACTGGACCCCTTTCTGATACAACCCATTCTTTAATTTTTTGATTTGAGAAGGATAAGTTTTTTTGAAAGAACAAAGTCCCCCATCCCTGTATGTCAAAACCTTGCCACCACATCTTCACTAGTCCCACAAATTTTGGATTCTCCAACAAAATGTTGCTGAACCTAAAAGGCTTAGGCCCCCAATCTATCTCCTCTGTATCATATAAAATCGGATAGTGATCCGAGATGGGACTAAACAGTTTCACCTGACTGGTATTGTGATAGATTTGATCCCAATCAGGTGAAGTATGGAACTTTTCAAGCGTGCTCATGGAGCTTTGAGCTTGACCATTGCACCATGTGAATCTACCACCAATGAACGGAAAATCAGTTAGTTCATTCCTTACTATGAAATCTGAAAAAGTCCTCCATGCTTCTATTGTAGGAGTGCGACCCTTTCCTTTCTAATGGATATCGGGCCGAATTGAAATCACCCCCCAAGCACCAAGCAAATGAGCTCCACATATGTATCATGTCCAACTCGAGCCAAAATTCTTCCGTTTCTCCTTCTAAGTTTGGACCATAAACATTCGTGATACAGACTTCAATCCCTTCTTCAATCAGAAATCTTTTGATTGAGATGGAATTCTGATCACATCCTCTAGAGGTGGCTATGAATAGAGACGGATTCTAAAGAGTGAACAAGCCCCCCGAGGCTCCCATTGATGGCTTACAGAACCAATCGACCTCCTTATTACCCCAAAGTTCTCTAATAGTGGATGGGGAAAACTCTTCTTTCTTAGTTTCTTGAATCATAAGAACAACAATCCTATTCTTCCTAATGAGTAGACGGAGAGCACCACGCTTCGATCGTAGGCCAACTCCTCTTACATTCCAAGTGAGAACCTTCATTGGGAAACCTGACATTTCCCATTCTTAATTCTAAGATCGAAAGCTCTATTATTCAGAGCTTTGAAAACAGTCCTTCTTCGTCCAATAAGGAAAGCAGATCGACCCACCTGAGAATCCAAACTTTTGCTACGCCTTGGAGATCTAGAGGAACCTGAAACAGTCCGATCCCTATTCTCCAATTCATTAAGGTGATCGTGGGCTGCTTGATCATTCTCAAAATTGACTCCAAGAGCTTTACCAATTCACAGGATTTCCAAACCATCCTTCTCCGAGTATCCTTGATCTCTTAACTTTTGAACCCCGATTATATCTGAGAATCACGAGGTTCTTTTTTCTTTTTCTTTTTCTGCTTCAACAATTTTCTCTATTTCCTCTTCTTTTGGTGTTGTTAGCTCTACCTCCGGAAACATACAGATGTTTTCACCCAATAGTTCCTTATCTAAATTCTGGTCTAGTCTCTGTCCCTTTACAACTGTGACACCAAGGCTCTGATTTTTAGTCTCCACTTCAACCAATACCCGGCCTTGACTTTCCTTGCCCAAGTTAGCTGACTGAGAAGAACTACCAACTTGGGGATTCTGAATGTGAATGACTGGACTCATGATGGAAGGATCAGAGAGTACCTTATCTTGAACGAAAGGAGCCTAGGTTGAGTTGGACCCCATCTCAATACTAGAAGCCCACCCCGAAAGATATGCACATGTCAAGGCTCTTTCCAATTTTTTGATTTTTCTCTGTTGAACTCGAATGAGTTGAGAGGAAACTTGCAAATGATGCAAGTCCTCTTCACCCTCCATGTTGCTCCTCCTCTTCCCCACATGCCCTGGTTCACACCGACTGGGTTCTGAATGAAGTATACCTTCATACTCATCATATACCTCAGTGGTCTTTTTGAAAGATGGAACCGTTGCATGCTTGGCTCATGTCCTCTCTCTCTTCAAAAATCAACCAGGCCGCCCTGAATGTTGTGAACGCCGATGCTCCACCATCAAAAGATGTAATTTTTCTGTTGTCGACCGCATTATAGATTCTTGATTGGAAATAGTGTCTACAAAATCATTCATCTTCGATACCATGATCAAGTGGGTTTTTCCCCCAAGGATCATAGACACTTTTGGAGGGATCTTCTCAGCTACACCATTTCAATCAGGAGCTTAAGAGTTGAACAGTCTCCTATCTCTAAATTCCTCTTATCTATCTCCACTATCTTTCCCAATTTATTCCAAAGGCTTTGATTACTGATTCAGACCAACCTTCCAATGGAAACCCCCAACATTGCACCCAAATTCTTCTGGAATGAGAGATAAGATCAGCAGACCATCTACCACAGATGCATAAGTTCCCCATTCGAGATTTTGCCTCTAAGAATTCCACAACTTTTTCCTCCGAATCAAAACCCACCAGGAAGTTGTTATCCCCAATGAGACTAACAGAATGATCTTTGAACCCATATAGAGATAATTGCACAGAAATTTCATCAAATGGAAGTCTACCAAATGGGGAAATCACCACTGCCTTCGAAGCCATCCCTTCACCTCCTCCTCTTCCTGTGTCGGGATTAATAAATCAAAGACTGGGAGCTCCAAGTCAGGGAGCATCGCTAGAACCCCTTGTTTGGATGGGGTTTTGTGAGGATCAGACACCACATACGCACATCTACTGTAATGGCCCCGAATTTGTAAATCAATATATATAGGTGGATATTGTTTATTTTAATGGTGGAAATTTGGAAATTTGATGGAATAAATGGTGAATGGATCAAAATATGGACAAAGGCCCAAGTATGGCCCAATGGACCATGGATTGGATTTAAAATCATTTAAATGGTCAATTGGGCCAAGGTGGTTAAATTAAGCCCAATAGCCATTTGGGACCCAATGGATCAAGATGATGTAAGCTCTAAGGTAAATGGGTAAGAGGAAATGTAGTTGGGCCATAGGCCCAATGGTGATCCAATAAGAGGAATGGATTGAATTGGAAATTAAATCATCTAAGTAAATGTTAATTGGACCTAAGTGACGTGGCCGAATGGGGCCCACCTCCACCTCACCAAGTGAGGTGGCGTGTGGACCCAGAGATTGGTGGGGCCGGCCACCATGGTTGAATTGGTCAACCATGGGTGTATGTATGAAGGCAAATTAAGCAAATGAAGTTAAGTTCAAGTGGGAATTAATTAACTTAACCTAATGATCCAATTAAGTAGTTAATTAACCTAATAAAAAAGGTGGTCAAAGAGGGGAGACCAAAACACCTCATTCCAAGCTTAAGAGAAGAAAAAAACGTTGGCTAGTGGTGTTGGGTCAAAAAGCATATAAAATATCTTATGGGTTGGTGGGAGAAATTAATGGTAAAGTTATCTTAACCAACCAAAAAGGAGATGACTTCATCTCATCTCTCAAATTCCATCCTCATTTCACTCACTTCATCTCTTTCACTCTCAAAACCGTCCTACACCTAAGGAGAAGAAAGAAGGAGAGAAACCATGGAGGAAAGAAGAAAAGAAAGCTAAAAAGAGAAAAAAAAAAATTCAAAGCAAAGGCCCACCACTCCAAGATCAAAGGTTGGGATCTTCTTTCTCACCATCTCCTCCTCTCCCTCTCTCAAGCACACCCCATCTTGGCCGACCCAAGCTATGGTGTTTTCACATTGATCAAGCATGTCTTAGCCGATCAAACAAGGAGAAGAAGAAGGAGAAAGGCCAAGGAAATCGAGAGAGGAAAGAAAGACCGGAGGAGTCGTCGGATTGTAAGTATTTTCTAAACAAGAGATTTGGATTTTTAGGGTTTAAGATTTGGGATCCATTCTTGCTAGATTTGATGGTGGCCAAATGATTATAGGCCTTGGATCTCAAATCCCTCCAATGGAAGGATGAAAGTGGACAAAACCCCAATGGGTAAATTAGGGATAAGAAAAAAATGGACAAAGTGGATAAATTAGGTTAAGAAAGAAAAATAAATGCATTAAGGACATTGGTATTAAGAATTGTTTTAAGCATGGATATATGTAAGTTTTGAAGGAAATCATGGGCCATAGGGTTCGGCCATGTAGTATGGCCGAACCCCATGGTAAGTGATTGATTAATGTATTAGGGTTTATAAGAATGGAAGCTATGGAGAATGATTTAGGGTTTGTAAGATTTATTGATTTAATGTGGCAATTCTTTTAAAGGGATCTTGACTGAAAATCATGGAAAGATGGTTTATGTTTTTAGTGATTTGTAAAGGGTTGTTAAATGATGAAATTCATGAAAATGTAGATGATTTTTATGGCCTTGAAAGGCATAGATGGGAGTGAACCATGAACCATGGGTTCGGCCATGGTGTATGGCCGAACCCTAGGGTTATGTATTTGTAGATTTGAAGGGTGTAAAAATAAGGAAAAGTGGTTGAGAATGGTGATAGTTTAAGATGGATTTTTTTTAAGTGAGGTAAATAAGGTTTTAGAAATAAAACCATGGAGAGATTTTTGGGATGGAATGTTTTTAAACCCTATGGTGGTCAAATGGTAGTTTTAATGGTTATGAGATTATGGAAAAATAAGTGGGGAATGTTGGTGGTTTTAAGTGGGCTTAGAAGGATGGAAGAGATGGAGTAGTGCATTAGTAATTTGGAGGCTTAAAAGGGTCAAGTGTTGGAAATTTTAAAGGGAGTTTAATGAAGAAAAATCATGGAAGAAATGATTAGGATTATTAGGGTTTTTATTGATTAAGTGTAGGAAATTTTTAAAGGGACTTAAGTGAGGAAATGCATGGGAGGTGTGAATGGTGTTGGTAGCCTTAAAAGGCATGAGGAAACAATGGACTAGGAACCATGGGTTCGGCCATGGTGAATGGCCGAACCCTATGGTGAGGTATTGTAAATTGTAATGATTTATGGGTGTAAGAATGTGGAAATTGATGGAGAAGAGTGACGGTTTTAAATGGACCATGGGTTCGGCCATGGTGTATGGCCGAACCCCATGGGAAAATTTTGATAAATTAAGTATTTTGGGAAACCATGAAAAGAATGGGAAGTATGGCATGACTAAATGAGTCATTAATGGACTCAAGAAAATCTACCAAATTGATGATCAAAATTGATGATTTAAATTGCATGATGTAAACCTCCTCAGGGGAGAGCTTATTATGGATCTAAATGTGGTGAAAAAGACCCAAGGAAAAGTGGGGATTAGGTTGAATAAAAGGGGCTGATTTCAATAAAACCCATGACCCAATTTGTGAGCCATTTGATGGGCTAAACTTGGGTTTATGTGTGTGGTTAATTAAGGTAGATTAAGTTAAGGAAGAGGGTTATTTTAATAATGTTATGGCATGATTAAATGGATCACTAATGGACTTGAGTGTATGAATCAATTATGAACAAAAATGTACATGGTTAAGTGAATGTTTAACCATGGAAAAGAGGTAGTGGCAAAATCGTAAATAATGGCCAAATTCAAGAACCTCATGGGAGACGATCATGGGCTTAGGGAATCTAAGTAATAACCTTATGTATGACTAATAAAGCCTAGGATGGCTGGTTTTTAAACTCATGTGATTAAAATACTTAATGGATTAAACGGGACCCATAAAACTACATAGTGAGGTTTGGCCATGGTGTATGGCCGAACTCCACTAAGGTATGATTAATGGGCTTAATAATGATTAAAAACATGGACTAATTGATAATGCATAATAAGGTACCAGACATCGCAAGCGGTGCGTGATCGGTGATCGAATTATCAGACGGAAGCGAAAAAGGACGCTAGTCTGTATTTGGTAGGATTCCTACCTTTTTGTAAGCCATGGATTGAGTGATGGTTTCTTTGAATTATTTTAGAAATTATATGGTTTGTTTTAAGATGGGTTTTGGATTAAGTATTATGTGATGTTTTCCTTTAATTTATTTTTGAAATCATGTGGTTGTTTTTAAGATGGGTTTTGGATTAAGTATCATGTGATGTTTTCCTTTAATTTATTTTGGAAATCATGTGGTTGTTTTTATGATGGGTTTTGGATTTAGTATTATGCGATGGGTTTCCTTTGATTTATTTTGATAATCATGGGATTGTTTTAAGATGGGTTTTATGACTATGAGTTACATATATTACATGGTATATGGCATCTACATCTCATGCATGACATGGGAGGGATATGGTAGGGGAAGGATGAAAGGAAACCAGAGTCCATGCTCCGTCGGGGCGATTGAGAAGCAGCCATGGGGATAGCCTGATAGGCTATAACAGGAGACCATGCTCCATCGGGGCGACCGAGAACCAAACATGGCGATATCTTGATGTGATTCATCCATCAAGGGGGTACCATAAGGTACAACCGGAATTCATGCTCCGTCAAGGCGATCGAGAAATAAGCATGGGAACACCTTGACGAGGCCTTGCTGTCAAGGGGGATACAGTGTGATTGGTTATATCTTGATGAGGTATTTCCGTCAAGGGGGATATGGCATCATGATAGTGAGGATGATGGGTGGGATACATGACATAAGACACCCATGGCATGGCATTTACTTTCTAGTTTTCATTATATGATTATCTATATGCTTGTTATCACTAATCCATGTGTTAGCCCTACTCGGAGTCCTACTGGGCGCGTTGTCTAACGCCCTACTTCTACCCTAGCTGATGACACAGGAGACGGCGGAGCAAAAGGACGAGATGGGAGCCAAGCTTAGGAGCTTGGGGAGACAGACTATTTAGTTTATTCAAGTTTAATTTGGAGATGTATTTGATAGCTTAGCTCGTCAGAATGTAATATTTTAGATTAATTGCTATGTTTTGGATTTTATTTTGGATATTATGTTGTTGAGGTATTTTGGTAATTAAATGAATGTATCATCCCTGTTATCTGAAATTTGTAGGACAATCTTTATTGTCATTCCGCGTGTAGTTTAATATTCCACGAGCTACTTCTACGTGTGAATCATTCTCCGCGGACTTCGTTCCACGCACACGTAGGGTTGGCCAGTTAAGGGCTGGGCTTTAGAAGCTCGGACTTAACTCTCGTCGTGACGTCCGCGCCCTTTGTCACTTTTATTAAAAAAAATAAAAAATATAGACTCTGATTTCGGTGAAAAGGGGCGGGCATTACATCTACGGGCAACAAACTGTGATTTGGGATTTCTAGGGTTGAAGGAAATATTTTTGGATCTAAGGGGATTTTGGACAACCGCATTAGAGGCTGGTACTGAACCTGCTTTGATGGATTCTCCCCTTTGAAAAAATACCGGATTTACCTGTAGCTGTAACGCCCCGCCCTTTTTCACTCGCTTAGCTTTCCGAAAAATCAGAGTTTATTTATTTTTTTATAAACAAAGAGTGATATAGAGTGAGACGTCACGACGCGAGCTAAGTCTGAACTTCTAACGTCCGATCCTTAACTAGCCAACCCTATGTGTGCATGGACTAAGTCCATAAAAACGGTTCACACATAACAGTATAAACATGCGGAATAAAATCATGATTGCGGAATTATAATAAAACCTAGTTCTATTCCATTTTAGATAGCAAAGTACGTCAAATCCTTAATCGTAATTGACATAACATAATTATCCAACATAAACATCGAAGCATAGCAAATCATCTAAGTTATTACATGTCCGAAATCTAGTTACTCAAATACAGGTCCATAAGTAACTTTAATAAAATATAATCCAATCACATATCCAAGCTCCTATGCTTGGCCCTTTTCGCGTTCATCGTTCCCCTCGTTTCCTGTATCAACCACTAGGGTAGAAGTAGGGCGTTAGAACAACGCGCCCAGTGGGTATTCCAATTAGGGCTAACACATGGTTAGTACAAAACATGCATATAACATAATAATAAATCCATATAAAAACAATGCCATGACATGTGTAATATGCAATGAGTCCCACCCATCATAAACACATGTATCCCTTTGATGGAATTCTCATCATCAAGGTACCCCCACATATGTCTTTCGGACTCTCCGAAGGAGTGTGGCCCCTCCAGTTTCTTCTTGATGGAAAAGCACATCAAGGTATCCCACATAGGTTTTTCGGACGCCCCGACGGAGTGTGATCCCTCCGGTTACATATCCTTCACCCCATGCCATGCATGAGATGCCAATGAAACACATGTTATTTTATATAATAAACATAGCATTAAAAACATCATATTTGAAACACATCCTTTTCAACAAAAATTCATCAAATAAGATAAAAACAATGTACATAAACCCATGGTTTCAAAGAGGTGGAATCCTACTAAAGACCACTACGTGTCTTTGCACTTTCGTCCGGTAACAGCTCACGATCGTACACACCTTATGAGGTCCCGTTACCTTATAATACATCAATCAATTAAGACCATGTTCCATTTGATTTAGCATTATGCTTAAGTCCATAAACCATTCCTCATGGGGTTCGGCCATACACCATGGCCAAACCCATGGTCTATCATTTTCACACTTATTTACCACAATGCCATAGGTCTAATCTTTAGTTAATATTCCATTCATTTTAATCTGCCATTCATAGACCCTATGTCCACCAAATAATCCATAACGGATTCCTTTAAACATATTAGGTCCATACATGACCCATAAAAATTGGCTCATGGGGTTCGGCCATACACCATGGCCGAACCCATGATATCATTGTTCCATCCTCCTTCTTAATTTATTTACAATAATAAATCCATGATTGAACCATAGAATTAATTCATGGGGTTCGGCCATTAAACACCCCAATTTCTCAACGAAGTGGATAATTATGAAAATGCCCCTGGTTTGTTAAATTAAATGTTTGTGATGTTAAATAAGGAAATGGTGGGGCCCATTGCTCAAATTAAGATCATATGAGCACAATATAAATGTCAAACTCAGCCCATTAATGGGTCATGTTGTCAAAATGGGTCAAGGGGCTGATTGGGGACCCAATGGGTCGGGTTGACTAAGTTGACCATGGATGACCATGTGGGCCCTCATTTGAACTCAAGTATGAGTTAGTGTAGCTCGAGTTGGACTGATTTGGAGTGAGTTTTAATTAAGAATAGAGTTGACTCAAATATGGTACATTAAATGTGTTCAGTTGGAATAAAAAGATCATAAGTCAAGTGAGTCAAGAGGAATTGGGAAGGAGTTCTAATCTCACACAACTCTTAGATAGACAAATCCTAGCCATTGGATGAAGAGGTGCCTTGGCCAAAGCCAAGGGACACCAAGCAATGGCGTCATGCATCTCATCTCATGAGATGCATGGGCTGAAGTGAAAGGATGCAACGTTTGGATGAAGGGGTGCCTTGGATGGCACCCAATATCCCATCGATTTTATCAAAGTTTAATGAGGGAAATGAATGGAAGTTGGGGCTGAACTACAAAAGGGATAGACCATCTCATATGGTCGTTTTTCACATAAGAAAATCCTAAGGAAATCCTCATCTCTCTCCCTCTCTCCAAACTCTTTTCTTGGCTGAACTAGCAATGATGTTTGCACCAATTGATCAAGCATAAACCAGCAAAGGATTAGGGAAGAAAGAAGGAAACAAGAGGGAAGAAGGCAAGGAGCAAAGGCAAAGGAAGATTGGTAAGTGTTTATGTGTTATTTTGTTTAATAAGATGGAACAAATGGAGCATGTATTGGGCCATGGGTATGGCCGAATGCATCAAGGTTTAAACCTTGAGTAATGGAGGTTTTAAAATTGTAAAAGGGATCATTGGGTTCGGCCACCTTGGAGGGCCGAACCCCATGGAAATAATTGGTTGGTTTTATATGGTTTTTGAAACATAAAAACCATGCAAATTGTGGGACTGTTTTGGATGTTTTTTATTGGATTTAAATGCATGTTTTAAAGAGGTTTAAAACATGGATTTGGATGTCATGAAAGGCTGAAGGTATCATGGGTCTAAACCATGGGTATAAATTGATAAAATGGATCATTGGCTTCGGCCACCTTCGATGGCCGAACCCCATGAAATGATGTTGGAATTTTGATGGTTTCTTTTGTAAGTTAAAACTATGCAAATGAGTTACTGTTTTGGGAGATTAATTTAGACATAAGATGAATGTCTAAGAGGTTCAAACCAAAGGCCATAGGGTTCGGCCAATGAGCATGGCCGAACCCCATGAAATCATATGATTATTGTATGGTGTTTTTGATGGTTTTGAGAGACAAAAACCATACAAGATTATGGTGTTTTTATGGGAATTAAATGAATATAAGTTTGCTGTTTTGGATTGGCCATTGGATGGCTGAACCATGTGGTTAACATGATTAAAGGGTAAAATCCAATTGATATACAAATATTGGAACAATTGAGCCAAGGGAACCATTGGGTTCGGCCATGTGTATGGCCGAACCCCATGGACCATTACATGGGTTAAATAGACTAAGTTTATGGGTAGTATTTGTTATTGATTTCATGATGTTTAAAAGGGTTTAATATAACTGAAAGAGTGATGGGTTTGGATGTTAAT
The DNA here is from genome assembly GCA_022113865.1 of Chimonanthus praecox. NCBI lineage: Eukaryota > Viridiplantae > Streptophyta > Magnoliopsida > Laurales > Calycanthaceae > Chimonanthus > Chimonanthus praecox. The sequence continues at coordinate 29,947,141 of CM039093.1, read as the reverse complement.
GTTCATCAAAAAGAAAGGCAAAGTGGGGCACCAAAATCAAAGGGGTGAGGTTCGGCCATGGGTATGGCCGAACCCCACCAAGTATTATGAATGAAGAATAAAATGGATCAAAAGTGTGATGGTGAGGTTCGGCCATGTGGTATAGCTGAACCCCACTAAGATGGATTGATTTTGGATAATGATGATCAGCAAGATTAATCATTGGTTGTTGTGGACAATGGTTTTTGATATGGCTTAGCCTAGTGGCAAAGCTGTAAATACGAGTAATAATGTAAAAATGGGTAGAGGAAGTTTAAAAGGACATGAAAGAAGGGTCAAACCAAGGTGGTATGTTTCGGCCATGGTGTATGGCCGAACCCTACGAAGACATGATTAAAGGGTTAAGTGTTTAAGAATTGATCAAATGAAAAAGGAGGTTAAATCCTAAGTTGGTGATGTTCGGCCATGGGTATGGCCGAACCTCACAAGATGACATTTGGGTCTTAAGATGTGAATGGAAATTGAAAATGATAGTCTGATTGACTTGCTGTTACATCACATGGTAAAGGAACGTGAATGGCGTACGAGTCGTGAGCGGGTGACGATTAAGAAAGATCGGACGCTGAAGTGAATCTTCAATAGGTTTCCTACCTACTTGTAACCACCATTATGATTTGGTTTTATTATGTTTTTACGAGATATGTTGTATTTGATTTATGTTTCAAATGTGGTTTTGAATGATGAGTTATGTATTACAAATGACATACAATGCATTGGCATCTCATGCATGGACATGGGATGATGATTGTGGAACCCGGAGTCGCACTCCGTTGATATGCTGTGATGCAATTGTGAGACCTCGTTAGGCGATGCAGGTCCCGCCAGGAGGAGTATTTATGATATGAGTTACCGTCCTCCTTAGGTGATGAGGGTCCCGCCAGGAGGAGTAACATGATGATAGAACCACATCAGCCTCCTTAGGTGATGAGGGTCCCGCCAGGAGGTAGATCATCAAGATAGAATGAAAAAGGTATTCTGTGTTACCTTGACGATGGAATTCACGTCAAGTGATTGCTATGTAGATGCGTGATGGGTGGGGACTCATTACATGTGCATGCATAGCATTGATTTAAATGTTTTGATAATATATGTATACTATGATAAGCACATGATTTATAAGCTAACCTTGTGGTAGCCCTAATCGGGAACCTGCTGGGCGCGTTGATCTAACGCCCTAATTCTATCCTTAGAGGATAATGCAGGAACAATGAAGGGGAAAGAGAAGGTCGATGACCAGGAGGGGAGCCATGCCTAAGCGCTTGGTTGTTGATCAGGATTTCTTTATTACTGTCATTTGAGTTATATTTGGTGGACATGTAATAAGTTAATACATTGCTATGGTTTGCTTATGACATTAACAATGGATAGTTGGTTTAAGTTATTTATTAATTAAGACTTGTACTTGCTATCTCTTCAACTTAATTCCGCAGTTAGTCTAGTTTACTCCGCAAGTCATTATTTAGTTCCATGTGTGTATTATCTATCATGGTTCATTCCATGCACACATGGGTGGCCAGTTAAGGGTCAGACTTTGGGTAGTCCAGACTTACCTCGCGTCGTGACGTCTATCCGCCCTTGTCCGGTCTTTAATTTAAAAAAAAAAAAAAAGACTCTGAAATTATCTCTGAAAGGGAGGGGCATTACAGTTGGTATCAGAGCGAAATGGGAAGTTGAATCATCGAAATAAGATTAAGACGGTTTCATGTCTCACTGACAGATAAGAATCCCACCTGACCGACTCTTCGGAGTCCGCTGACTGGGGGCCAGATTAATTTACTTCGAGTGACTCAGACTGAACAATCAATCTGAGAACGATAATGAAAGATAGCAAAGTAAAATACAGTAATCATAACTGGATATATCAAACATAGCAAAGTAGGATGTACTCCCCTGAAATCCCCACACTGAGAAACAAACAACAGGAGTTTAGAGATTTCCCCAGAAACAAAAGAGCACAAAGAGTGATGCTTTGGTAATCTTCCCAAACAAGGTACATGATATTATGCATGACCAGATTCCCCTAAAAACCAAAAGTGGTTTATTTAGAATTGTTGTTGAATATTCTTGTGTTCTACTGATATGATACAGATATGTCGAGTAACGTGGAGTATTCGGAGTGGTACAGCGGAACCCCTAGCAATCCAGTAGATTTGGTGTCTGCTTCCAACAACTCCAACGTGGAAGCTAACGTGGACTTTCATGAGGGGCCTCCCGAGGAGGAGGAATTGAACCTAGCACCATTGGAGGAATTGAACCTAGAACCATTACCAGAGTATCTTATGGAAGATATTCCTTGGATAATGGAACCTCTCGAGGAAATTGAGGAGGATCTAGCATTTTTTCCGGAGGATCCTATGGAAGACGTTCCTATGATAATGGAATCGGTTGGGGAGGTAGAACCCTACGATACGTGTGAGTTGTGCAACCAAGACGAGCACAACTATAGGTATTGTCCTCATCCTCTAGGCATTGTCTGCCCGGTGTGTGGACTGCATGGGCACGGAGAGGCAATGACTAATTGTCCTTATATTAGAGGACCTGGGCCAATACCCTGCATTACATGTGGAGTATTGGGGTACACGGCGATGACATGTCCTGATAACCGCTTCAGGTTCGCTAATGATAAAGGATCTTCCACAGAAGACTAGGCTAGGAAGTAGTATGAAGAGAAATTAAAAAGAGGGTTATTTTGTAAGGGTGCATTTTGTTCTTTATAGGGTTTTGTTTAACCCTACCAACCCTTGTACAAAGATGAATTATGAATTTATATAAAGTATCCGATTTTATGATTCTATGAGGATTCATGGCATTTAATGTATATTGTGATGGAAACTAAGTTTATGATGTTTCCATGAATTAGGAAGAAATGGTGCCACAGAAAAAGATCTTAAAGAATCCGAAAGGAAAGGAAAGAGTATTGCAAATCGGATTAGGCGAAGGGGCTTCAAAAAGGAAGACCAGACAAGACGGTAAAAAGAAAGAGGAAGTGTTAATAATCACGCAACAAAGGAAAGTGGTACCTCAACGTGAGAAGGTTGTACATAAGAAGGTGCAATCGGTACATGACAGGGAGCAGTCAGTTCATGATGAGGAGAGATCAATTCATGAAAGATCACGTAATGAGGAAGAATCGCATCATTCTCGGCTGGAGGAGGAGGATAGTGACCCTACGTATCGACGGTACGAAGAGGAGGATAGTGACTCATCATATCGATGAGAAGAAGAAGAGAACAGCAACGTGACTGTACCCTACGTACCTTCTGAACTACACAGCTTAGTGCAAGCTGTAGTTACTTCTGTCCTCCAACAACATATGAATGGAGGTGGAAGCACGAGTGAGACTAATGACCGAAACATGGTCAGAGACTTCCAACAACAGCGTCCACCTTACTTCAAGGGGAGAGAAGGGCCTGTCGGAGCTTAGAACTGGTTGAAAAAGATCTCTCACATACTGACTCTTTTGAATATCAAGAGTCATGCTCACAAAATCCTATTGGCCACGTCACAGCTGATAGATGACGCTGCTAAATGGTGGGAAGTAATAGAGAAACAGCAGACACTTGTGCCAGAAGGAGAAAAGATTGCTATGACCTGGGAGCAATTCTCAGCGACATTCCTAGATCACTATTTCCAATAGGAGGAGAAAGAACGTCAGATTCAGGCTTTTATGACATTAGTGCAAGGCTCGATGACGGTAGCTGAGTATCACCAAGAATTTCTCAACCTGTCAATTTATGCATTTTATATTGTGGACACGGAATACCGGAGGGCTCGTAAGTTCGAGCGTGGGTTACGGCCAAACATTAGGGCTAAAGTAACCGTGTTCAAAGCAGCCGCGTTGGCGGAGGTGGTCAGCAAAGCTACCATTGTGGAGCAGGAACTGGCGGAGTTTGTATGAGTTGACAACCGTCGGGCACCGAGTGGGAGGGGTACTTATCAACCCAACAAGAAGTTCCAACCGAACTTCAGCAGACCCTCGCCATCTGTTGGATCTACTGGGGGCTTTCGCCCCAACCAGCCTTCTCAATCTGTAGCAATCTCTCAGGCATCTAGAGGGATGGGCAACTGTTTCCACTATGATCAACCAGGTCATTTCAAAAAGGACTGTCCAAAACTCAACAGGCTGTCATACTCTAGAGGATCATTCCATCCGCCAGCCAGACTGGTAAACTCCAGAGGAGGCAGAATGCAAAATCGGGGAGGTCGAGGGCCTAATCCTTCTGGAGCTGGACGAGTGTTTTCTCTAGTACCCCCAGAGGATGAGAATCACTCAGTAATACAAGGTATGGCAGTAGTGAGTAGTTCTTATGCATATGCACTATTTGATTCAGGAACTTCACATTCCTTCATAGCTGCATCATTTATAACTGCTATCGGTACTTTAGTTCAAAGATTAGCCAAAACACTCACAATTGTGTCCCCTGGGAGACTCGGCACTGGGACTTATATGCACAACAGTTAACACTGAATTATTTGGACTCAGATTTGAGTTCAACTATCTAGTGCTTGACATGTCTGAGTATGATATAATATTCGGCATGGATTGGTTGGCTAAGTTCCATGCCAACATCGATTGTTATCGCCGAAGAGTGACATTTTGGTCACCCGAGGGCAAGCAATACGTAGTTCGTGCAGACAAACAGAGTGGATTGCAGGAAGGGTTGAATCACGTGGTATTGAATAATATCACCATAAATAAATCTCCAATTACTGAACTTCCGACAATTGTAAAAGAATTTGCGGATGTGTTTCCAAAGGAACTCCCTGGTTTACCGCCTATGAGGGAGATTAACTTCGAAATCAAGTTGTACCGTGGCACAACACCAGTGTCGTTACCACACTATCGGATGGCACCAGCAGAGATGTCGGAGCTAAAGAAGCAGATTGATGAATTGCTTAGGCTGGGTTGCATCTGGAACAGCACATCACCATGGGGAGCGCACCAGTGCTGTTTGTGAAGAAGAAGGACAGTTCACTTCGGATGTGTGTTGATTATCGGAAGCTGAATCAGTTAACAGTCCGGAACAAGTACCCTCTACCTAGGATCGATGATTTATTCGACCAATTGAGGGGTTCTAGCCATTTTTCAAAGATTGATTTGATGTCTGGTTATCATCAAATATGGGTTAGGGAGGAAGATATAGAGAAGACAGCCTTCCGGACGCGGTATGGACTGTTCGAGTTCGTAGTCATGCCATTTGGACTCACAAATGCGCCGGCTGTGTTCATGGACTTAATTAACATGATCTTCAGTCCATATTTGGATCAGTTTGTAATCGTGTTCATTGACGATATTCTGATTTATTCCAAGAGTCAGGAAGAACATGCAGAGCACCTACGGATAGTTTTGAATACTTTGAGACAGAATAAACTGTATGCTAAAGTCAGTAAGTGTGAATTCTGGCTATCTCAAGTAAATTTCTTGGGACATGTTATATCCGAGGAAGGAATAGCCGTGGATCCAGCTAAGGTGGTGACAGTAAAAGATTGGAAAACGCCAAAGATTGGCGGGTTATTATCGGAAATTTATCATGGATTTTTCCAAAATAGTATCTCCATTGACTCGACTCACTCAGAAAGGAGTCAAGTATGAGTGGACAGATCAGTGCAACCGGAGATTTGAAACACTAAAAGAAAGACTTACAAGAGCTCCTATTTTAATTTTGCCGGAAAGGGACAAAGAATATGAAGTACAATGCGATGCTTCAGGAGAAGGACTAGGGTGTTCACTCATGCAAGGTCATCATGTGGCGGCATATGGGTCAAGACAGTTAAAAAGACACGAACGTCTTTATCCCACACATGATCTGGAGCTAGCTGCAGTGGTCTTCGCTCTCAAAAGTTGGAGACACTACCTCTACGGCGAAAAGTTTGAGGTATTTTCTGATCATAAGAGTTTAAAATATTTATTTGATCAAAAGGAGCTCAATCTGTGTAGTGGCCCGGAATTTTTAAATTAATATAAATGTGGATATTATTTATTTTAGTGATAGAAATTAGAAAATTTGTGGATTAGATGGTAAATGGGCCAAAGTTTTGGCAAAGGCCCAAGTATGGTCCAATGGATTATGGAGTTGATTTAAATTCATTTAAAGGGGCAATGAGGGTTAAATGGGTCAAGAATGGTCAAATTGGGTCAAATACCCATTTGGGACCCAATGGGTCAAGATGGTTAAGCTCTAAGGTAAATGAATTAGTCAACCATGGGTGGAAGTGTGAAGGTAAATTAAAGAGGTGAAATTAGGTTAAATGGAAATAAGTTAACCTAAATTAATAATTTAATTAATCAAGTGATTAAGTTAAGCAAATGGGGTTAAATTTGTCAAATGGGAGACCAAGCTACCCCACCTCAAATATGAAACACGTTGGGCTTGGTGGTGGTTTAGATAACCACCACCATAAAGCAATTTAAATATCTTCAAAATATCTTAGGGTTGTTGGGGTAATTAATGGTAAAGTGTAGTAAAGTTAAGCCTCATTTTCTTTCCCATTTCTTATCCTCTCTTCATTGTGCTCTCTCCATTTTTCATTCTCCATGGCCGTCCCATGCTCTAAGTGAAGGAGAGGAAGAGAGCTAAGGAGAAGAGAAGTGAAGAAGCGAAGAAAGAAGTGGAATTTGGAAGGAAATTACTCTTAAGGTCAAGGTTACCATCTCCTCTCTCATCACCTCTCCCTCTCCCTCTCTTAATTTAAACCCTAACTTGGCCCATCCTAAGGTTGGGGGTTGCCACCATTGATCAAGCCTCTTGACCTATTAAAGATCAAGAGGAAGGAGAGAGGAGGCTAAGGAAACAGACGGGAGCGGCGGAAGTCGGAGGAGACGACGGATTGTGAGTATTTCTTAAACAAGAAATTTTGGATTTTTAGGGTTTAAGATTTGGGATTTATTTTTGTAGAATTTAATGGTGGTTACATAAATTTATGCCATGGATGTTAAACCCATCAAATGAGAGGGTGGAAAATAGAGGAAACCCTAAATGGGTAAATTAGGGTTAGGGTAAGAAAATAAATAAATGGATTATGTGCATTGGGTAATTTATGAAATTAAGAATGGAATTAGGTTATTGGAAGGAAATCATGGGCCATAGGGTTCGGCCATGTAGCATGGCCGAACCCCATGGTGGGTGATTAGCTAGTTGATGTAAATAATTAGGGTTTTAAAGAATGGAAGACAATGAGGGTTTTTAGCTAATGAAATTTAGGGTTGTAAATGAATGCATGTGGGTAAGTTTTTAAAATGGTTTTATGATGAAAATGCAAATGGATTTTATGGCATTGGAAGGTATAAAAGAGAATGAATTATGAACCATGGGTTCGGCCATGGTGTATGGCCAAACCCTAGGTTGTTGTGTGTGAAGTTAATTAGGGTTTTAGGGTATGAAGCCATGGAAAAAAAAAATGGGAAGATTGATGAAATTAATATTTTGGTGAATGTAGGTATTTTGGAGCAATGAATGGTGGATCATGAACCATGGGTTCGGCCATGGTAAATGGCCGAACCCTATGGTGATGTAATGGTGATCAAATGACGGGTTTAAAGGATGGAAAAGATGGATTAATGTGTTAATGAGTTAGGGTTTCAAATGAACAAATGTAGTGATTCAAATGGGGCTAAGAGTAGTGGTTTAAAAGTGTGATTTAAACCACCTCAAGGAAGGATTTATTTTGGATCTAAATGGTGTAAATAGATCCAAGAAAAAATGGGGAAAGGACACCATGGGTTCGGCCATGGTGTATGGCCGAACCCATGGCCCAATTGTGATCTATTTTGGTGGGTTAAATTGGATGATGAATGGTGTGTGTGTGGCCTCCAAAGGAAATGAATGAGTAATGGACTCATTGAAGTTAAATACATGAGGTAAATCCCATGGGAAGAGTTGATGAATTAGGTATTTTGAACCCATGGCCATTGGTGAACCATTTAAAGGGTTAAGTATGGGGTTATGGATGGGTTTAAATGAATAATGGTGAAATTAATAAAAAGGCTAATTTTAATGATGTTATGACATGACTCAATTGGATCATTAATAGACCTAAGTTAGGGATCTAAGTCTATGATCAATTATGGATTAAATCATGCATGGATAAACGAGTGTTAATCATGGAAAATGAGGTAGTGGCAAAACCTAATTAGTGGCCAAATTCAAGAATTCCATGGAAATTGATCATGGACTTAGGGGATCTAATGTAATAACCTTATAAGTGATTAATAAAGCCTAGGGTGGCCGAATTTTAAGACTTATGGGATTAAAAGGTTTAATAGATGACATGGGACCCACAAAACCTAAATAGTGACCGGTTTTTCATATGGGCTTAGAAATGGTTAAAACTTGAACTGATTTGGAAATTTAATAAGGTATTGGATATCGCAGGCGGTGCGCGATCGACGATCGGGTTTATCGAACGGAAGTGAGAAAGGACGCTAGTCGGTATTCGGTAGGATTCTAACCTTTTTGTAAGCCATGGATTGAGTGATGGTTGCTTTGAATTATCTTGGAAATTATATGGGTTGTTTTAATATTGGTTTTGAATTATGTATTATGTATGGGTTTTACTTGATTTACTCTGGTAAGCATATAATTGGTTTAAAACGGGTTTTTAAAGCTATGATGTGTTTATTGAGGCTTTACTTGATCTACTTTTGATAATCAAGTCATATGTTTGATTGATGGGATTTTTTTAAATGTCATGGTTGTTATTATATTCATTACATGGCATATGGCACCTACATCTCATGCATGGCATGGGAGGGATACGGTAGGGGAAAGATGAAATGAAACCAGAGTCCATGCTCCGTCGGGGCAACCGAGAGCAGGCATGGGGACACCTTGACGAGGCTTTGCCGTCAAGGGGGATATTTTACGATTGGATCATATCTTGATGAGGTTTCTCCATCAAGAGGGTCACGGCACGATGATGGTATGGATTATATTTTGAACATTATGTATGGATGAAAAAGGGGCATTGTACAATGATGATGAGATTGATGGGTGGGATTCATGACATAAAACACCCATTGCATTACATTGTACCAAATGGTATGATTTTGATATAATATTTTTATATGCTTTGTTATCACTAATCCATGTGTTAGCCCTACTCGGAGTCCTACTGGGCGCGTTGTCTAACGCCCTACTTCTACCCTAGCTGATGACGCAGGAGATGGCGAAGCGGAAGGACGAGACGGGAGCCAAGCTAAGGAGCTTGGAAAGGAGTGCTAGATAGTTACTAATGTTTATTTTGGATAATGTAATTTGAAATAGTTTAGCTTGTCGGAAATGTAATATTTTAGACTCATTGCTATGTTTCGAATTTAGTGGTAAACATATGAAGTTATGGCATTTTGGTAATTAAATGATGAAATCTTCCCTGCTATCTAGAAAAGAAAATTTAGTAGGATAGTCTGTAATGTCTTTCTGCATTTACTGTAACTTTTTGTGAGCTTTCTTCTACGGGTAAACTATTCTCTGTGGACTCCGTTCCACGAACCCGTAGAGTTGGCCAGTTAAGGGCCGGACTTTAGAAGCTCAGACTTAACTCTCGTCGGGACGTTCGCGCCTTTTGTCACTTTAAAAGAAAAAAAAAGACTCTGACTTCGGTGAAAAGGGGCGGGCGTTACAATCTGAGGCAGCGTAGATGGATGGAGTATCTGGCGGATTACGAATTTGAGCTGCGATACCATCCAGGCAAGGTAAACAAGGTGGCGGATGCCCTCAGCCGCCTATCGCATGCATCGGTAGCATGCTTGATCAGAACAGAATTGGAGATGTTGCACACCATTCGAGAGTTCAATCTTTGTATCAACAACCATGGGAGTATGTATAATTTGATCATATGGTCCAATATAGTCACCAAGATTGAAAAAGAACAAAGAGCAGATCCGGAAATGGAGGAGATATGGGCCAAGATGTCCACTGGCGTAGACATACCAGAATGGGAATTATGACCAGGAGAAGGTCTTTTATTCCGGGGAAGAGTATATGTGCCAAAGAGTTGTAGGAAAGAGCTATTGATTGAGGCACATCAATCCAAGCTCTCCATTCATCTGGGCAGCACCAAAATGTACCACGATCTGAAAGGGCATTATTTGTGGCACGGACTAAAAGGAGATGTGGCGGAATTCGTGGCACATTGTTTAACTTGTCAGCAAGTTAAGACTGAACATCAAAAGCCACCAGGGTTACTCAAACCCTTATCAGAGCCAGAATGGAAATGGGAGCACATTTCCATGGATTTTGTGACCGGATTGCCGAGATCTTCAAAGGGAAATGACGCACATGGGTCTAGTCGACCGGCTGACCAAGTCCGCACATTTCATTCCTATCAAGATGATGGATTCATCTGAGACGTTGGGTCGGCAGTACATCAAGGAAATTATTCGGCTTCATGGCATTCCCCGAACTATAGTATCTGACAGAGATGGCCGGTTTACCGGCAAAGTGTGGCAAAGCATGCAGTTAGCCATGGGGACAGATTTATTGACTAGCACCGCTTTCCATCCACAGACTGATGGACAGTCAGAAAGGACGATACAAACTTGGAAGACATGTTGAGAGCATGCATGTTAGATTTCAAGGGTGGATGGGAGGACCACTTGCCACTGGTGGAGTTCTCATATAACAATAGTTATCAAGCAAGCCTTCAGATGGCTCCATACGAGGCTTTATATGGTAGGCCTTGTAGATCACCAGTGTGCTGGACAGAGGCTGGTGAGCCTGTATTGATTAGACCGGAATTAGTCGCAGAGACTACCGCACAAATTAAGTTGATACGTCAACACTTATTGACTACATAGAGTCGGCAGAAGAGCTATTCTGGAATTTGAAGTGGGAGACATGGTATTTCTAAAGGTCTCGCCACGGAAGGGACATATGAGGTTCGGAAAGAAAGGAAAGCTGTCACCAAGATTTGTGGGACCGTTTTCCATCATGAGAAGAGTGGGGGATGTGGCTTATCAGATAGCACTTCCTTCACAATTAGCAGCTCTACACGATGTGTTTCACGTGTCGATGCTAAGAAAGTATAATCCGGATCTGTCCCATATTTTGAATGTCCAAGATATTGAAGTGCAAAGCGATGTGACATACGTCGAGAAGCCGGTCAGGATAAGGAGACCGATCAAAGGGTGTTGCGAAACAAGGCGATTTAGTTCGTAAAAGTGGTATGGGACCGACATGGTGTTGAAGAAGCCACATGGGAACTTGAATCGGAGATGAGAACAGCTCACCCCGAAGTATTCATGTAATTTACTTTGAGAACCCTACTCCGCTCGATTTTTGGGACGAAAATTTTAAAAAGAGGGTTATATTGTAACACCCCAATTTCTCAACGAAGTGGATAATTACGAAAATGCCCCTAGTTTGTTAAATTAAATGTTTGTGATATTAAATAAGGAAATGGTGGGGCCCATTGCTCAAATTAAGATCATATGAGCACAATATAAATGTCAAAATCAGTCCATTAATGGGTCATGTTGTTAAAACGGGTCAAGGGGCTGATTGGGGACCCAATGGGTCGGGTTGACTAAGATGACCACGGATGACCGTGTGGGCCCTCAATTGAACTCAAGTATGAGTTAGTACAGCTCGAGTTGGACTGATTTGGAGTGAGTTTTAATTAAGAATAGAGTTGACTCAAATATGGTACATTAAATGTGTTCAGTTGGAATAAAAAGATCATGAGTCAAGTGAGTCAAGAGGAATTGGGAAGGAGTTCTAATCTCACACAACTCTTAGATAGACAAATCCTAGCCGTTGGATGAAGAGGTGCCTTGGCCAAAGCCAAGGGACACCAAGCAATGGCATCATGCATCTCATCGAGATGAGATGGCCTGAAGTGAAAGGATGCAATGTTTGGATGAAGGGGTGCCTTGGATTGTAACGCCCCGCCCTTTCCGAGAAATCAGAGTCTAACTTTTTTAAAAATAATAATAAACATCGGAAGAGAGCAGGCGGTGTCACGACGCGAGTTAAGTTCAGACTACTCAAGTCTGAACCTTAACTGGCCACCCATGTGTACATGGACTAGACCATGATAATGAATCACACATGGAACTAACAAAAACATGCGGAATAAACTAGATTAACTGCGGAATAAAATGACTAGATAGCAGGTAGCAGTCTCAAACGTTAATTAACATAAATCAACCATCCCAAGTTATTGACCCAATCAAACCATAGTAAGTATTAATTTATTACATGTCCAACAAAATATAGTTCAAATGATAGTAATAAATACATGAATGTCTTTACCCCACACATGATTTGGAATTAGCTGCAGTGGTTTTCGCCCTCAAGAGTTGGAGACACTACCTCTACGACGAGAAATTTGAGGTATTTTCTGATCATAAGAGCTTGAAATATCTTTTTGATCAGAATGAGCTCAACCTCAGGCAACGAAGATGGATGGAGTATCTGGCAGATTATGAGTTTACGCTTAGATATCATCCAGGCAAGGCAAATAGGGTAGCGGATGCCCTCAGCCGTATACCACATGCATCCGTGGCATATTTGATCAGATCGGAATGGGAGATGTTGAATACCATCCGAGAGTTTAAACTCTATTACAACAACCGTGGGACCATATACAATTTGGTTATACAATAACATGGTCACCAGGATTGAACGAGAACAAAGGACAGACCCGGAAGTGGAGGACATATGGGTATGAATCACACATGGAACAAACATCAACATGCGGAAAAAACCTAGATTAATTGTGGAATAAAAAGACTAGATAGCAAGTAACAATCTCAACCATTAATTAAGATAAATCAACGATCAAAAGGTTATTAACCTAGTCAAACCATAACAAGTAATGAATTATTACATGTCCAACAAAAGTATCCAAATGACAGTAATATAAGATAATTCAATCCATCATTCAAGCGCTTAGGCTTGGCTCCCCTCCCGGTCATCGACCTTCTTTTTCCCTTTACTTGTACCTGCAATCTCTTCTGAGGATAGAATTAGAGCGTTAGATCAACGCGCCCAGTAGGTTCCCGAATCAGGGCTACCACATGTTGGCATATAAAACATGCATATACATATCATAATACATGATCATCAAAACAGGTAAAACAATGCTATGAAGTATGCACATGCAATGAGCATTCCCCATCATGTACATTCATAGCCATCACTTGACGTGCCTTGCACCGACAAGGTAAATTACAACACACTTTCATCTCTTCATCATTGACTGATTCATATCACATATGAGTCCTCCTGGCGGGACTCTCATCGCCTAAGGAGATCATTGTGAGTATGATCATCATGTTACTCCTCCTGGCGTGGCTTGCACCACCGAGGATGGACGTAACTCATAACTTGAAACACTGTAGAACCTCATTCATAATCCCATGTCTATGCATGAGATGCCAATGCCTGTATGCCATTTGTTAATGCATAATATATCATTTGAAAAACATATAATAACACAAGAGTCTTATAAGAAAACTGGGGTAAAACTGTGGTTACAAGTAGGTAGGAAACCTACTTAAGCTTTGTTTAAGTATCCGTTCCTTTTTGAGCTTCTCCCGGTCACGACTTGTTCGTCGTTCAACTCTCGTCACCTTGTGATACAATAATCAGTAAATCATATTGTCACTTAAATGTCCATTCACATATAAGACCCAAAACATCTTGTAAGTCCTTTGATCAATCCCTTCATTTGACTTGTATTCACACATTTGCCATTGGTCTAACCAATGTTTAATCCACCAAACTTACTCCATGGGGTTCAGCCATACATTTGGCCGAACCCAATGGTTCCTTTATCCTTTACCACATGGTTCTCCATTAGGGTATTTTAAATCTTTTAAATCAACATAGAACCATTACCAACTACTACTCATAAGCTTAGGCTATTTAACCCATTCATTATGAATTAACATAAAGTCCATCAACATGCTTGGTTATTTACTGATATTATGTACATAGATACATACATGATTCTTGAATCAAAATCATACAACCCAATCAGTAAGCATAACCCTATGTAAACAGAATAAAAACCATAAAGTAACCCATGGGGTTCGGCCACTCACATGGCCGAACCTCACGGTTCTTTGAATCCAATTCTCCGAATGATCTTTCATCATTTATCATGCATCTTAGCCATTAAAAACAGCAACCATAATTCTATTTAAAATCCCATAGAAACCCCATAATATTGCATGGTTTCTAACTCTTTAAATTCGTAACAATCATCAATCTCCTTCATGGGGTTCGGCCATTCAAGTTGGCCGAACCCTATGTCCATGAATTGATCCTTCAAACATGCATTAGGTGTTATTTAAATCATGCAATATTAGTATCATATTGCTGCCTTTAAACCTCTTAGAAACCATCAAATTAAATTCATACAAAAACAGTCCATAAAGGTCCATGGTTCCCATGTTTCCCAACATGAAAACTCACAATATTTTACATGGGGTTCGGCCCTCCATGGTTGCCGAACCCAATGATTATTTTCACTATTTTTAAACCCCCAATCATCATGTAATAAACAGCATATTATTACCAAGTTCAACCCTTTAAAAATTCATCTAAAAACCAACCCAATTTCATAGGGTTCGGCCATGCTCATTGGCCGAACACTATGACCTTTGGTTTTGAAACATTCCATCATTTATCTTAGGTCTGAATCAATCATCCAAATCCATGTTTTAACCTTCTTAAAACATGATTTTAAAACTAACACCAACTTCTTATAACAGTCCCACTTTTATATGGTTTTAATTTCCAAAAACCATCAACATCAACCATTTGTTTCAATGGGGTTCGGCCATGCAAAGTGGCCGAACCCAATGGTCCAACTTATCAGTTTAAACCGCTGTTTTATACCCATAATACCTTCTGTCCCTATGTCATTTAGATCCATGTTTTTAACCCATTCTAAAACATGCATTTAAATCTTAAATCAATACCCAAAAACAGTCCACAAAATCCATAGTTTTCATGTTTCAAAACATGAAAACCAAGCAATCTCTTACATGGGGTTCGGCCCTCCATGGTGGTCGAACCCAATGGTTATTTTTACCATTTTAAATCCTCCACTAATCAAGGTTAAAACCTTGGTGTAATCGGCCATCACCATGGCCCAACACACACCCATTTTATTAACCAAAAGTCCATGGAAATACTTACCAAATTCCAAGCTTTTCTTATGCCTTTGCTCCTTGCCTTCTTCCCTCTTGTTTCCTTCCTTCTTTCTTCCTTTGTCTTAGCTGGTTAGAAGCATGAACCACTGGTGAAATCACCAAGATAAAATTCGGCCAAGAGAGGTGTTCTTGAGAGAGGGAGAGGAGATGAAATTCCAAGGCTTTGCAATGATAAAATCGGCTAAGTGAGGGTGATGGCTGCTTTTGTTTAAACAGCCCCACATCACCCATTTACTCCTCATCAAACCTTGCACAAACCAAGGAGTCACTTGCAGCCAAGCAAAGCCCCCCTTGGCACTTCCAACACACCCTTTGGCAGCCCCATGAAATCTTTTCTCATTCCCATGCATCTCATTTAACATACACCATGGAAATCACCCCAAACAAGTCCCCAACGTGTGGGACTTGTTTGGACGTTAAAGCTGAGCCAACCTCTTCACATTCCCTCTAAACTCACTGATTTACACTCCCATTGACTTCCATTTTGACTCACCCAACTCACATGTCCAACTCACCATCCTTAATGCATTTCATTTAATGCACTTGAGTTGACTCACTACTTGATTTAATTCCAACTCACCTCAGTCCCACTCAACTGATTTAACTCCTGTTTTAGCTGCCTTGAGGGTCCACATGGTCAACCTTAGTCAACACGACCCGATGGGTCCAGTTTTGACTCCTTGACCTGTTTTTTACTCCATGACCCAATTATGGTGTTTTGATCATTTGCAATTGGTTTTTACATATGGGTCAAGCGTACCCATTTTTCCTCCACTTGATTTCCAATCAAATAAGCTTAACCCTATTTAATTTAAATTCACAAAACGGACGAATAATCCAGTAAGACCCGTTGGGTCCCATTTGGGCCCTTTGACCCTTTTAGCCATTGTTGACCCAATTGACGTTCATTACCCATCCAATCAAACTTGACATTCATAATGTGCTCATATGATCTTAATTTGAGCAATGGGCCCCACCATTTCCATATTTACAATCATATTTATTGAATTCACCAATCCAGGGGCATTTTCATAATTATTCCAATCATTGAGAATTCTTTGACCCAATTAACCATTTTGACCCAATTTGATGTACATTACCCATCCATTATAATTTGACCCTTATAATATGTTCATAAGATCTTAATTTGAATAATGGGCCCCACCATTTTCTCATTTAACATCATAATTATTAAATTTACCAATCCAGGGGCATTTTCGTAATTATCCATCTTATTGAGAATCGGGGTGTTACAGGTTGCCGAGGTCTTCAAAGGGCAATGACGCCATATGGGTCGTAGTCGATCGGCTGACCAAGTCCGCGCATTTCATTCCTATCAAGATGACGGATTCATCTGAGACGTTGGGTCGGCGGTATATTAAAGAAATCATTCGACTACATGTCATTCCCCGAACGATAGTATCGGACAGAGATGGCCGTTTTACCGGCAGAGTATGGCAAAGCATGCAGTCAGCCATGGGGACAGATCTATTGACTAGCACCGCATTCCATCCACAGACTGATGGACAGTCTGAAAGGACAATACAGACCTTGGAAGACATGCTGAGAGCATGTATGTTAGATTTCAAGGGTGGATGGGAGGGCCACTTACCACTGGTGGAGTTCTCGTATAATAACAGCTATCAGGCAAGCCTTCAGATGGCTCCATACGAGGCCTTATATGGTAGACCATGTAGGTCACCGGTATGTTGGACAGAGGCAGGAGAGCCTGCATTGATCGGACCGGAACTAGTCGCAGAGACTACCGCACAAATTAAGTTGATACGTCAACACTTATTGACTGCACAGAGTCGGCAAAAGAGTTTGGCTGATAAAAGGAGACGGTTTCTAGAATTTGAAGTGGGAGACATGGTATTTTTAAAGGTCTCGCCACGGAAAGGACACATGAGGTTTGGCAAGAAAGGAAAACTGTCGCCAAGATATGTGGGACCATTTTCCATCACAAGAAGGATGGGGGATGTAGCTTACCAGTTAGCTCTTCCTTCGCAGTTAGCGGCTCTACATAATGTGTGTCATGTGTCGATGCTAAGGAAATACAATCCGGATCCGTCCCATGTTTTGAATGTTCAGGGTATTGAAGTACAAAGCGACGTGACGTACGTCGAGAAGCCGGTCAGCATAGTGGAGACCGAACAAAGGGTGTTGCGACACAGAGCGATTCAGTTCGTAAAAGTGGTATGGGACCGTCATGGTGATGAAGAGGCCACATGGAACCTTGAATCGGAGATGAGAACAGCTCACCCCGAATTATTTATGTAATTTATTTTGAGAACCCTACTTCGCTCAATTTTCGGGACAAAAATTTTAAAAAGAGGGTTATATTGTAACACCCCAATTTTTCGATGAAGTGGATAATTACGAAATGCCCCTGATGTGTTAAATTAATTATTTTGTGATGATAAGTAAAGAAATGGTGGGGCCCATTGCTTAATTAAGATCATATGAGCACATTATGATTGGATGGGTAATTTCTCAATGAAGTGGATAATTATGAAAATGCCCCTGATATGTTAAATTAATTATTTTGTGATGTTAAGTAAGGAAATGGTGGGGCCCATTGCTCAAATTAAGATCATATGAGCACATTATGAATGTCAAGTTTGATTGGATGGGTAATATGCATCAATTGGGTCAAAAATGGCTAAATGGGTCAAAAGGCCCAAATGGGACCCAACGGGCTTATTGGATTATTTAACCGTTGTGTGAACTTAAATTAAATGGGGTTAAGCTCATTTGATTGGAAATCAAGTGGAGTCAAAATGGGTAGGCCTGATCCACATGTAAAAACCAATTACAAATGACCAAAATACCCATAATTGGGTCATGGAGTCAAAAACGGCTCAAAGAGCTAAAGGGGACCCCAACGGGTCTGGTTGACTTTGTTGACCACAGCCGACCGTGTGGGCCCACAAATGAGTTCAATGGTGAGTTAAATCAGGTTAAGTGGAACTGAATTTTTTTAATTTGAATTAAAAATGAGTTGATTCAAATGCATTAAATGATTGTCAATTAATGAGGTGAGTTGGACATGTGAGTTGGGTGAGTCAAAATGGAAATCAATGGGACTGTAAATCAGTGAGTTCAGAGGGAATAGGAGTAATTTGGCTTAGTCATAACCACCAAAACAAGTCCCACACGATGGGGACTTGTTGGGGTGATTTCCATGTTAAATCTTAAATGAAATGCATGGGAATTGAAGGTGATGCTTGGGAAGTTGAAAGGCTGCATAGGCAGATACCAAGGGGTGCATTGGATAGCACCCAAGACCCATTATTTTTTGTAAGAATTGATGAGGGAATGGAGGGGTCTTGGGGGGCTGAAGTACTAAAGAAAACAAACACCATGGTTGGCCGTTTTTCACCATTGGTAACCCTAGAATTTCCATCTCTCTCTCCCTCTCTCCAATTCATTTTTCCTAGCTGGAATAGCAGAGGTGTTTACACAAGTAGATCAAGCACAAAACAGCAAAAGAAAGGAAGAAATAAAAGGGAGAAACCAAGGACCAAAGGCAAGAAAAAAGATTGGAAGTTTGGTAAGTATTTATATGTTATTTTGGTTTAATAACATGGAACAAATGGGGTGTGTATTGGGCCATGGTTATGGCCGAATACACCAAGGTTTTAACCTTGATTAATAGAGGTTTAAAAATGGTAAAAATAACCATTGGGTTCGGCCACCATGGAGGGCCGAACCCCATGTAAAAGATTGGTTGGTTTTCATGTTTTGAAACATGAAAACCATGGAGTTTTATGGATTGTTCTTAGATGATTTAAAGTGTATGTTTTAAAAAGGTTAAAACATAAATAAGGAAGTTTGATTTAGACCTAGACGAATGATTAAGAAATTCAAAACCAAAGGTCATAGGGTTCGGCCACCATGGAGGGCCGAACCCCATGCAAATGATGGTTTGGTTTTGATGTGTTTGAAACATATAAACCATGAAGATGGTGGACTGTTTTTGATGTTTCATTAAGACTCAATTGCATGTTTTAAAGAGGGTTAAAAACATGGATCTGAATGGCATAGGGACTGAAGGTATCACGTGACTAAAACAGTGGTTTAAAACTGATGAAATGGACCATTTGGATCGGCCATCTTGGATGGCCGAATCCCATGAAGTATTATGGTCTTTTGGACAAGTTGATGAACTTATGTGGATGTTTTAAGAGGTAAAAATGCAGTCATGATTATGCTGATTATTACTTGTCTAACTGAGATTTAAAACATGCTTAAGAGGACCAAAACATGGACATAGGGTTCGGCCACTTTGGATGACCGAACCCCATGTTAGTATTTGATAATTTTGATGAGTTTAAAACCATATAAAATATGGTGTTTGATGTGATTTGGTGAAGTTTAACTTGCTGTTATTGGTTGGCCAATATAGGGCTGAACCATGTCAATATTAGGGTTAAGATTACTGATTCAAATCATGGGTAATTGATGAATCAATCAGATCAAGAGAACCATTGGGTTCGGCCATGCATGGGCTATTTTTGGGATGAATGGACCAAGTTTATGGGTTTTCTTATGTGTTTTAAATGGAGATAAGCTTGCTGATTTTGGTTGGCCAATAGAGGGCTGAATCATGTAGCAATCATAACAAAAAAATTATGCATGAATGTTGGAGTTATGGAACCAAGGTAACCATTGGGTTCGGCCATATGTATGGACGAACCCCATGGACCATTTTATTTGATTGAAAAGTTTCTAAGTTGGTTTAGATATGGTTAAACTAAAAGGTTAGCATAAATGGCATAAAAGTAATTATTGATGGAATGATCAATGATGGAAATGATCATAGGGTTGGATGTACGGACACGAACCCCACATGATGGGGATGGGTCTTAGATGTGATTGAATAAGTAAATGATGTTATGACTTACTGATTGATATATGGATAAGGTACCGGAAGTTGAACGACGAGCGAGTCGTGATTGGGTGACGCTAAAGAAAGATCAAGTACTGAAGTGAATCTTCAGTAGGTTTCCTACCTACTTGTAACCACAGTTTTACCCCAGTTTTCTTTATGAGACTCTTGTTTATTTTTATGTGGTTTCGAATGATATATTATGCATTTACAAATGGCATACAAAAAGTATTGGCATCTCATGCATGGACATGGGATGATGACTGAGGTTCTACAGTGTTGCAATTTATGAGTTACGTCCTCCTTAGGTGATGAGAGTCCCGTCAAGAGGAGTAACATGGTGAACATAGTCTGAATCAGGTCAATGATGAAGAGATGGAAGTGTATTGTGATATACCTTGTCGGTGCGAGGCACGTCAAGTGATGGCTATGAATGTACATGATGGGAGGGTCTCATTGCATGTGCATACTTCATAGCATTGTTTTACCTGTTTTTTACTAATCATGTACTATGATATATTGTAACGCCCCGCCCTTTCCGAGAATTTCAGAGTCTAATTTTTTTTTTAAATAATAAACATCGGAAGAGAGCGGGCGGCGTCACGACGCGAGTTAAGTTCAGACTACCCAAATCTGAACTTTAACTGGCCACCCATGTGTACATGGACTAGACCACGATAATGAACCACACATATAATAAAACAAGAATCTCATAAGAAAACTGGTAAATCTGTGGTTACAAGTAGGTAGGAAACCTACTTAAACTGACTTAGGTATCCGTTCCTTTTTGAGCTTCTCCCGGTCACGACTTGTTCGTCGTTCAACTCTCGTCACCTTGTGATACAATAATCAGTAAATCATATTGTCACTTAAATATCCATTCACATATAAGACCCAAAACATCTTGTAAGTCCTTTGATCAATCCCTTCATTTGACTTGTATTCACAGATTTGCCATTGGTCTAATCAATGTTTAATCTACCAAACTTACTCCATGGGGTTCGGCCATACATTTGGCCGAACCCAATGGTTCCTTTATCCTTTACCACATGGTTCTCCATTAGGGTATTTTAAATCTTTTAAATCAACATAGAACCATTACCAACTACTACTCGTAAGCTTAGGCTATTTAACCCATTCATTATGAATTAACATAAAGTCCATCAACATGCTTGGTTATTTACTGATATTATGTACATAGATACATACATGATTCTTGAATCAAAATCATACAACCCAATCAGTAAGCATAACCCTATGTAAACCGAATAAAAACCATAAAGTAAGCCATGGGGTTCGGCCACTCACATGGCCGAACCTCATGGTTCTTTGAATCCAATTCTCCGAATGATCTTCATCATTTATCATGCATCTTAGCCATTAAAAAAAACAGCAACCATAATTCTATTTAAAATCCCATAGAAACCCCATAATATTGCATGGCTTCTAACTCTTTAAATTCATAACAATCATCAATCTCTTTCATGGGGTTCGGCCATTCAAGTTGGCCGAACCCTATGTCCATGAATTGATCCTTCAAAGATGCATTAGGTGTTATTTAAATCATGCAATATCAGTATCATGTTGCTGCCTTTAAACCTCTTAGAAACCATCTAATTAAATTCATACAAAAACAGTCCAAAAAGGTCCATGGTTTCCATGATTCCCAACATGAAAACCCACAATATTTTACATGGGGTTCGGCCCTCCATGGTGGCCGAACCCAATGATTATTTTCACTATTTTTAAACCTCCAATCATCATGTAATAAACAACATATTATTACCGAGTTCATCCCTTTAAAAATTCATCTAAAAACCAACCCAATTTCTTAGGGTTCGGCCATGCTTATTGGTCGAACACCATGCCCTTTGGTTTTGAAACATTTAATCATTCATCTTGGGTCTGAACCAAACATCCAAATCCATGTTTTAACCTTCGTAAAACATGCATTTTAAATCTATTACAAAGATCTAATATCAGTCCCAACTTATATGGTTTTAACTTCCAAAAACCATCAAAACCAGCCACTTGTTTCCATGGGGTTCGGCCATGTAAAATGGCCGAATCCAATGGTCCATTTCCATCTTTTAATCCACTGATTTATACCATAAAAACTTCAGCCTTTTCTGACATTCAGATACAGGTTTATAATCCTTTCAATAACATGTATTTGATTCTTAAATCAAACCCAAAAATCTGTCCATAAAACCCATGGTTTTCATGTTTCAAAACATGAAAACCAAGCAATCTTTTACATGGGGTTCGGCCACCATGGAGGGCCGAACCCAATGGTTATTTTTATCATTTTAAATCCTCCACTAATCAAGGTTAAAACCTTGGTGTAATCGGCCATCACCATGGCCCAACACACACCCATTTTATTAACCAAAAGTCCATGGAAATACTTACCAAATTCTAAGCTTTTCTTATGCCTTTGCTCCTTGCCTTCTTCCCTCTTGTTTCCTTCCTTCTTTCTTCCTTTGTCTCAGCTGGTTAGAAGCATGAACCACTGGTGAAATCACCAAGATAAAATTTGGCTAAGAGAGGTGTTCTTGAGAGAGGGAGAAGAGATGAAATTCCAAGGCTTTGCAATGATAAAATCAGCTAAATGAGGGTGCTGGTTGCTTTTGTTTAAACAGCCCCACATCACCCATTTACTCCTCATCAAACCTTGCACAAACCAAGGAGTCACTTGCAGCTAAGCAAATCACCCCTTGGCACTTCCAACACACCCTTTGGCAGCCCCATGCAATCTTTTCTCATTCCCATGCATTTGCATTTATCATTCAACATGGAACTCACCAAAACAAGTCCCCAACGTGTGGGACTTGTTTTGGTTGGTTTAAGACCAGCCAACCTCTTCAAATTCCCTCTAAAATCACTGATTTACAGTCCCATTGACTTCCATTTTGACTCACCCAACTCACATGTCCAACTCACCATACTTAATGCATTTCATTTAATGCACTTGAGTTGACTCACTACTTGATTTAATTCTAACTCACCTCAATCCCACTCAACTGATTTAACTCGTGTTTTAGCTCCCTTGAGGATCCACACGGTCAACCTTAGTCAACACGACCCGTTGGGTCCACTTTTGGCTCCTTGACCCGTTTTTGACTCCATGACCCAATTATGGTGTTTTGGTCATTTGCATTTGGTTTTTACATATGGGTCAAGCCTACCCATTTTTTCCTCCACTTGATTTTCAATCAAATAAGCTTAACCCCATTTAATTTAAATTCACAAAATGGTCGAATAATCCAGTAAGACCCGTTGGGTCCCATTTGGGCCCTTTGACCCATTTAGCCATTTTGACCCAATTGATGTAAATTATCCAACCAATCAAACTTAACAATCATAATGTGCTCATATGCTTTTAATTTGACCATTGGGCCCCACTATTTCCTTATTTGACATCACAAAATAATTAATTTAATATCTCAGGGGCATTTTCATAATTTTTCCACTTCATTGAGAAATTGGGGTGTTACATATATATGCATGTTTTATATGCTAATCATGTGGTAGCCCTGATAGGGAACCTACTTGGCGCGTTGATCTAACGCCCTAATTCTATCCTCAGAGGAGAATGCAGGTACATGGAAAGGGAAAGAAAAGGTCGTTGACCGGGAGGGGAGCCAAGCTTAAGCGCTTGAATGTTGGACTGGACTTCTTTTTATTACTATCATTTGAACTATATTTTGTTGGACATGTAATAAGTCATTACTTGCTATGGTTTGATTAGGTTAATAACTTTGGATGGTTGATTTATGTTAATTAATGTTTGAGACTGCTACCTGCTATCTAGTCATTTTATTCCGCAGATAGTTTAGTGTATTCCGCAAGTTGATGTTACTTCCATGTGTGAATCATTATCATGGTCTAGTCCATGTACACATGGGTGACCAGTTAAGGTTCAGACTTGAGTAGTCTGAACTTAACTCGCGTCGTGACGCCGTTCGCTCTCCTCCGATGTTTTATTATTTAAAAAAAAAAAAATTAGACTCTGATATTTCTCGGAAAGGGCGGGCGTTACATGGATGGCACCCAATATCCCATCGATTTTATCAAAGTTTAATGAGGGAAATGAATGAAAGTTGGGGCTGAACTACAAAAGGGATAGACCATCTCATATGGTCGTTTTTCACACAAGAAAATCCTAAGGAAATCCTCATCTCTCTCCCTCTCTCCAAACTCTTTTCTTGGCTGAACCAGCAGTGATGTTTGCACCAATTGATCAAGCATAAACCAGCAAAGGATTAAGGAAGAAAGAAGGAAACAAGAGGGAAGAAGGCAAGGAGCAAAGGCAAAGGAAGATTGGTAAGTGTTTATGTGTTATTTTGTTTAATAAGATGGAACAAATGGAGCATGTATTGGGCCATGGGTATGGCCGAATGCATCAAGGTTTAAACCTTGAGTAATGGAGGTTTTAAAATTGTAAAAGGGATCATTGGGTTCGGCCACCTTGGAGGGCCGAACCCCATGGAAATAATTGGTTGGTTTTATATGGTTTTTGAAACATAAAAACCATGCAAATTGTGGGACTGTTTTGGATGTTTTTTATTGGATTAAAATGCATGTTTTAAAGAGGTTTAAAACATGGATTTGGATGTCATGAAGGGCAGAAGGTATCATGGGTCTAAACCATGGGTATAAATTGATAAAATGGATCATTGGGTTCGGCCACCTTGGATGGCCGAACCCCATGAAATGATGTTGGAATTTTGATGGTTTCTTTTGTAAGTTAAAACTATGCAAATGAGTTACTGTTTTGGGAGATTAATTTAGACATAAGATGAATGTCTAAGAGGTTCAAACCAAAGGCCATAGGGTTCGGCCAATGAGCATGGCCGAACCCCATGAAATCATATGATTATTGTATGGTGTTTTTAATGGTTTTGAGAGAAAAAAACCATACAAGATTATGGTGTTTTTATGGGAATTAAATGAATATAAGTTTGCTATTTTGGGTTGGCCATTGGATGACTGAACCATGTGGTTAACATGGTTAAAGGGTAGAGTCCAATTGAGATACAAATATTGGAACAATTGAGCCAAGGGAACCATTGGGTTCGGCCATGTGTATGGCCGAACCCCATGGACCATTACATGGGTTAAATAGACTAAGTTTATGGGTAGTATTTGTCATTGATTTCATGATGTTTAAAAGGGTTTAATATAACTAAAAGAGTGATGGGTTTGGATGTTAATGTTCATAAAAAAGAAAGGCAAAGTGGGGCACCAAAATCAAAGGGGTAGGTTCGGCCATACCAAGTATTATGAATGAAGAATAAAATGGATCAAAAGTGTGATGGTGAGGTTCGGCCATGCGGTATGGCCGAACCCCACTAAGATGGATTGATTTTGGATAATGGTGATCAGCAAGATTAATCATTGGTTGTTGTGGACAATGGTTTTTGATATGGCTTAGCCTAGTGGCAAAGCTGTAAATACGGGTAATAATGTAAATATAGGTAGAGGAAGTTTAAAAGGACATGAAAGAAGGGTTAAACCAAGGTGGAATGGTTCGGCCATGGTGTATGGCCGAACCCTACCAAGACATGATTAAAGGGTTAAGTGTTTAAGAATTGATCAAATGAAAAAGGAGGTTAAATCCTAAGTTGGTGATGTTCGGCCATGGGTATGGCCGAACCTCACAAGATGACTTTTGGGTCTTAAGATGTGAATGGAAATTGAAAATGATAGTGTGATTGACTTGCTATTACATCACAAGGTAACGGAACATGAATGGCGTACGAGTCGTGAGCGGGTGACGATTAAGAAAGATCGGACGCTGAAGTGAATCTTCAGTAGGTTTCCTACCTACTTGTAACCACAATTATGATTTGGTTTTATTATGTTTTTATGAGATATGTTGTATTTGATTTATGTTTCAAATGTGGTTTTGAATGATGAGTTATGTATTTACAAATCACATACAATGCATTGGCATCTCATGCATGGAAATGGGATGATGATTGTGGAACCCGGAGTCGCACTCCGTTGATATGCTGTGATGCAATTGTGAGACCTCCTTAGGGGATGCAGGTTCCGCCAGGAGGAGTATTTATGATATGAGTTACCGTCCTCCTTAGGCGATGAGGGTCCCGCCAGGAGGAGTAACATGATGATAGAACCACATCGGCCTCCTTAGGCGATGAGGGTCCCGCCAGGAGGTAGATCATCAAGATGGAATGAAAAAGGTATTGTGTGTTACCTTGACGATGGAATTCACGTCAAGTGATTGCTTTGTAGATGCGTGATGGGTGGGGACTCATTACATGTGCATGCATAACATTGATTTACATGTTTTGATAATATATGTATACTATGATAAGCACATGATTTATAAGTTAACCTTGTGGTAGCCCTGATAGGGAACCTGCTGGGCGAGTTGATCTAACGCCCTAATTCTATCCTTAGAGGATAATGCAGGAACAAGGAAAGGGAAAGAGAAGGTCGATGACCAGGAGGGGAGCCACGCCTAAGCGCTTGGTTGTTGATCAGGATTTCTTTATTACTGTCATTTGAGTTATATTTGGTGGACATGTAATAAATTAATACATTGCTATGGTTTGCTTATGACATTAACAATGGATGGTCAGTTTAAGTTATTTATTAATTAAGACTTGTACTTGCTATCTCTTCAACTTAATTCCGCAGTTAGTCTAGTTTATTCCGCAAGTCATTGTTTAGTTCCATGTGTGTATTATCTATCATGGTTCAGTCCATGCACACATGGGTGGCCAGTTAAGGGTCGGACTTTGGGTAGTTCGGACTTAGCTCGCGTCGTGAAGTCTATCTGCCCTTGTCCGGTGTTTAATTTTAAAAAAAAAAATAGACTCTGAAATTATCTCAGAAAGGGCGGGGTGTTACAGGCCAAACACCATGGCCGAACCCTATGATGTATAACATTCCAATTATATCAATTTCCATACTTGAATCCATAAATCAAGGTTCCTTCCTTTTTTTAATCCCAAAGTCCATAATTAGAAACTTTCTAAATTAGAAACCATCTTCCATGGGGTTCGGCCATACACCATGGCCGAACCCTATAGTTCATAATCTTCTCTTTGACAATTATTAATCCTTGATCTTCCATTTAATCATTCACCATATTAAATTCATCTATATATTTTTCCATGGGGTTCGGCCATACACCATGGCCGAACCCATGATCCATGATTCTTATCCATTTTAAAACCTTAAACATCATCATAATATTCCATGGTTTTCATCCCTCAAAAACCCATAAATTAAACCATGTCTTTCCATGGTTTCCAACCCATAAAAATAACCAATGTTCCTCCATGGGGTTCGGCCCTTCATCATGGCCGAACCCTATGGTTCATAAACTTCTCTTCAGCCATTTAAACCCATATAAATTTCTTAACCACTTCCATGGTTTGCATCTTTCAAACTTCCACTAAAAATTACCAAAGTCCTTCCATGGGGTTCGGCCATACAACATGGCCGAACCCTATGGTTCATCATTCCATTAATTAACCATAATCATTCTCTCAATTTTCTACCATGGGGTTCGGCCATACACCATAGCCGAACCCTATGGTTCCTAATCTTAAACAAAAATATCAAAACTACTTACCGGTTCCGCGACTCCTTCAGTTTTCCTTCGCATGTTCTTGCTCTTCCAATCCTTTTCTTCCTTAGCCTCTTTCCACTTCTTCTTGATCTCTCCCACAGCCGAGAACACCTTCTTGTTGTTGTGTGTGCCGTGCGCCCTTGCTGTCCTTTTCCTTATAAAACTCCCCTTGGTCCTATTTTTAGAAGGTGCCATGCGCCCCTTGTGTTTAATAATTGCCTAAGTGTTGTTCCTAACAAGGAAAAGACTCCTTTTAAAGATACGCTCCAGCGCATCCTTGTGGATGTGCTTCTTTCCTACACACGGCCAAAGCAATCTCCCATCTCATCCATGCGTGTTGTCCATCTTAGGAAACCCTTGTTCAACTAAAACTACTAAATCTAGTCATCCATATCTTCCAAGTTCCCTTTATGCACATAATCATGGATATGCAAATCTTCATACACGGCCATAGTAATCTATCTTTATTTGGATTAGATAACTTCTTCATTTGGATTTAGATAATCGGATGTCATTGCCTAATCCAACTTATCCCAACGTGTGGCCCAT
Organism: Chimonanthus praecox; assembly: GCA_022113865.1. NCBI lineage: Eukaryota > Viridiplantae > Streptophyta > Magnoliopsida > Laurales > Calycanthaceae > Chimonanthus > Chimonanthus praecox. Next base: position 29,918,890 of record CM039093.1, on the reverse strand, counting down.
TTTAGGACCATCCTAAAATCTTTCCATCAATACCTTCCATTCCAAGTTTCTTTATGCGCATGATCATGGATTATGCAAACCTTCATACACGGCCATAATAATCCTCCAAGTTCCCTTTATGCACATAATAATTAATTATAAACATAATGCATTACTAATTTAATTCGACCCCATTTAATTTTATTGAAACCATTTCCACAATCCGTTGGGTCTTAATTGGGCAATGATCCAACACTTTATCCATATAAGGTCCATATTTAATAATTCACAAATTAAATGGGTAATTTTCATATATATTAATAACTTGAAAATCCGGGGTGTTACAGTAGCCGCCTTCCTCCCAGGTATTTTCCGTTCAGATCTCGACTGGCCATTTCTGCCTCTGCTCCATGATTCATTTGTACAAAGGCAAATATCCGACCTACTGCAGCTTTCTTCTTTGGGATGAAGATATCCTGCACCGCACCCCATCTGGAGAAGATTTCCCGAAGCCAACCCGTGGTGATGGAATCAAGAAGATTTCCAACGAAAAGCGAAATAGAACCATACCGCGTTGCCGAGATCTTCTTCTTTTCAGTTGCTGCCATCCATCTTCCTCTGCAATCTCCCTTCGCCCCTCCTGATCTGTTCTCTGGTCGCCGGAAAACGTCTGGGTGTACTCCCGACGCTCACTCGCTCTCTCGCTCTCCATTTTCAATACGGAATTGAAATTACCAATTGTTTCATCAATAATTAAGAATGAAGTATGTGTTTCAACACCTTATCAAGGATCATTGGTTGTTGTTTACCAAGCAATGAAGGTGAAGAAAGTGTTTGTCCAAGCAATGAAAGTGAAGCATGTGTTTCAACACCTTACCGAAGCTTATTGATTGTTTCTACCAAACAATGAGGAAGGAGCATGTGTGTTCTCTAACAAATTAAGATGAAGCATGTGTTCCTCCAACCAATGAGAAAAAGATTCTTTGCAACAAACCTTGAGAGTCCATGTGGAGCTTATTTGGACTCATATGTGGATGCTAATGGGTATGTGGGTCATTCAGTGGGACCCAAACAAGTTTAGAATGAAATTTCAGGAATTTGGGCTTAGTTTATTTCAACGAAGTGTTTTTATTGGCTGGTTTGCAACGAGTGGATTTCTGGTCAAAATTGTTCTTGAAAGAAAAAGAAAATTCATCGATGTGATCCATACCTGTATCCGAGTGATCTGTATAAAACTGAATCTCCATGATGTGTCCCATCATCATGGCCCACATGTGGGTCCGACTGCACCGAATGTTTCGATTTGAAGTTTGATCGAGCTGGCTCGAGTTTTGCCTGCCCCTATCGAACACACAACTTTCTTTATCGTCGGACATGATGTCCACATTAGTTATGTAATATATAAAAGAAATAAAAAACTTAGTTAAGTTTCATTGAGTTGACTCAACATGTTTGGATTTTAAATTAATTAGAACTAATATATTTTACTAATTTTTAAGAGAGCATTAAATTTTTTATTGAATTACTTAATTTAATTGGATTCAAGTTGAATTTAAATTTTAAATTTTAAAACTATAAGTGCCGATTGAATATTGTTGGACAACAAAGAACCATGTTGGGTTTCTTGATATCATTGAGACCTCTAAAACCCCATTTTTAGGGATCATTAACCATAGATATGGGTATGGGTTTTATATTTATAATTACCAAATTCAAGCAGGTTGGAGATGTCGAGGTTCAAAAATGCTTGCGTGCTCTCACAATGTCTTAAAAAGTGGGCTCTTTCTAGGGATTAAGAAAGTTATATAATTAGATAGATTATGGTTAGAGTTATCTATACTGTCCACCAATGAGATCCATTAAATTATTCTTTATTTTTTTAATTTATTGGATATGTATTTGTTTCTATAATCAATTCATTGGCAAAGATATATCATCGTTTAAAAAAAAATTTAATTCATCTATTATCATGCATCAACCCTACCTCTGTGGCCTCACATGCAACATCTCAAAAAAAAAAATTATTCCTATACTTAAAAAGAAAATAATAATTTTAATAACAATAAATCATCATAAATTGGCTCCACATAAGCTCTTATGCAAAGGTGAAAAAAAAAATTCAAACGGTAATAAACAGGAGAATTATATTAATGAAGGAAAGATACAAAGGATAATATGTTCTGTTTAGTCTCATCAGGTGAAAAAAATTCCTAATATATTAAAACTTTGTCAATCCAAATTACAAATTTTATTCATAATTATATACAATTGTAGCTTTTCTAAACATAGCTCACTTCAAATTTGCTGAGATGAACTATTCACAATTTGGTCAGATGCGACGTAGAATTTTGCGAAGAGTTTTTAAGCTTGGGTTAAAATAATAATAATAATAATTTAATACTATAACCACGGATCCGAATATCGACCGATACGAATCGTATCGGCCATTTTTTTTTTAAAAAAAAAAAAGGAGAGAGAAACATACCGGCCGATAATGAGATATCGGTCAATATCGAATTTTAAACTCCTGACTATAACTGAGTAATATTACAAGAAAAGGTTTTATGGACGATCCTTGTTTGATAGTACCTCCTTTACCGCCATGTTTTACTTAAAAAGATATTTTCCATATTGGTAGTTGTTCTTATATTCGGTTATTAATCCTTTACCTACAACTAATATTGGATATCAACTATTTACCTCAGTATTTAACGTCAAAAGGAAGGTTTTCTCGGGACCAAGTTATTTTCTTTTAATATGTAATTTCAATTTAAAATTTTAATTGCTTTTATAAATTTGACTTCTAAATTTTTTGATGTCATTTCTACTTTCATTCTATTATTTAATTATATATATTTAATTATATACCTATGTTTAGTATCAAACAATAACTATTGGATATAAATGCATTGTCTAAAAGTGCCTCTTCTAAGAATGCTCTATGATCAGTCAGTTCCTTCAGACATAATCACAACAATTAATAAACTATACTTTAATTTAACACTCATGCAATTGGTACACACTATAGAATTAAATTTATCTCAAGACATATGTCTTGTGACAACAAAATCAAGAGCTACCATAGTTAGAGTTATCTCACAATTCTCAATGACTTTCATCCTGCATTATAATTTGAAGAAGAATGTCTTGACGGATAAGATGGTCATCTTATAAAATGAGGTTTTGAGTTCGATATACTCTCACTCTCTTCTTTATGGGATTACTTTCTATCGACTTATCTAGTGTGTGGGTTGAGAGGTTTATATATGCTCGTAGGATTAGTGTCAACTCCTGAAGTGGAGATACCTATATTAAAAAAAAACTACTGAGAGAGGGCACACCTATCTCACAAATGAGACATGTCTCTTATGAATAAATCAGATCATAATACTCCCTCTATCCCAAATTAGTTGTCCTATATGGATTTTGAAATTGTCCCAAAATAGTTGTCTCATTTATATTGGAATAGTATAAAGTGTGTTGAAAATAGATGAGATTACATGGAATGCTAGCTTTATATAGATAGTTTCTTAAAAAATATAAATATTTCTATGAGACAATTAAAATGGGACAGAGGGAGTAATAAATTTGTCTTAATGGTTATACTTCTAATTATTTTTAAACACAAGTTAATTTTTTTGGTTAAGTAATCAGTAATATATATAAATTAACCCATTATTCTTAAAAGAAGTTTAAGCCAATCTATTTGTAACGCCCCGCCCTTTTTCACTCGCCGAAAATCAGACTCTATTTTTTTTTCTTTGAAATAAAGAGTGAGAGAGAGCGGGACGCCACGACGTGAGCTAAGTCTGAGCTTCCAAAGCCCAGCCCTTTACTGGCCAACCATACGTGTGCATGGACCGAATCCACTAAAACAGTTCACATGCATTGTAACACCCCGGATTTTCAAGTTATTAAATATTTACGGAAATTACCCATTTAATTTGTGAATTTTTAAATATGGATCTTATATGGGTAAAGTGATTGGTCTTTGCTCAATTAAGAGTCAACGGATTGTGGAAATGGTTTCAAATCAATTAAATGGGCTGAATTTAATTACTAATGCAATTTATATAATTAAGGGATATGGATTAAGGATATGCGCATGATGAGTGGGAGATATGCATATCTATGTGATATGGGCATAATATGTTGGAGTATTTTTAAAAGGATCCTTTCCCTTGATTAAGAGTGATATTAAGGAATTATTAAATAAAGAAGAGGTCTAATCCAACTAAAGAAAATGCTTTGCCGTGTATGAAGATAGCCATATTCATGTTTATACGCAAGAGATCTCTTTAAGAGGGGTCTTTTCTTAATTAAAAACGGCACTAGGAAGGTACTAAATAGAAGGATCTAGGCACCTTCTAAGATAGGACTGATTGGAGGTGTATAAAAGAAAGGCAACAAGGGGCGCATTGGCTTGTTCTAAAAAAAGAGGACTCTCCAAAATAAGAAAGGTGTACACTACATTAGCAATGGCTAATTTAAAGGGTCATGGTACCTTCTAAGTTGGGATTAATTGGAAGTAATAAAGGAAAGGCAAGGAGGGGCGCATGGTACCTTCTAAGTTGGGGTTAATTGGAAGTTTTATAGGACAAGGGAAAGGGCACACGGCAATTGCCATTTCAATAAGTTTAGACCGTGTGGAGTTTTTATAAAATAAAGGAAAAGGGCTCACGACAATTATATCTTAGCATTAGCCGATTGGAATTTTACTCAAAGGAAGAGAAGGGCAGCAAGGGCGCACAATGCACACAAAATCAAGAAGGTGTTCACGGCAAGATCAAGAAGAAAGAAGAAGATTGAAAGGGCAAGATCAACCGACGAAAAACCGAAGGAGTTGCGGAACCGGTAAGTGATTTGATATTTTGTTTAAAAATAAGGAACCATAGGGTTCGGCCATGGTGTATGGCCGAACCCCATGGAAGAGAATTGATGGATGATTGGTAATTTTAACGAAAAGACATGGTTTAAATTATGGGTTTTTGGGTTGGAAACCATGGAAGGACTTTGGTGAAATTTTAATGGATGTTTTGATAGAATACTGATTAATCTTAAATGGATATTAAAAGGGTGAAAATCATAAGTTTATATTTATGATTTTAAAGGGTTTAAATGGAATGACATTGGTTCTATTTAAATGATGTTTTGAAGGAAGTAAGGAACCCCATGGAAAGGGTATTAATAATTTTAATGGATTTAAATTATTAAGGAATTTATATTGGAGTTGGTTAATGAATTCATATGGGTTTAAATGTTTTAATAAAAAGGGTTGAACCATAGGGTTCGGCCATGGTGTATGGCCGAACCCCATAGAGGTGTATTGGGATTTTCAATGAATGTTAAGTCTCTAATTATGGAAGGTGGAGATTAAATTGGAAGTCTCTAATTATGGAAGGTGGAGATTAAATTGGAAAGTTTCTAATTGTGGAAGGTGACTAAATTTGGAAAGTTTACATCATAGGGTTCGGCCATGGTGTTTGGCCGAACCCCAAGAATCAAGTCTTTAGTTCAATTATGGATTCATTATTATTAAATAAATTTAGAAGGAGGATGGAGCCATAATATCATGGGTTCGGCCATGGGATAAGGCCGAACCCCATGAACCAAAATTTTATGGGTCTTGAATAGACCTAATATGATTAAAGGAATGGAATGTTTTATTTATGGTTCTATGGTTGTGGATCATTGACGGATCCATGTATGTAACATAAAGGACCTATGTTTGGAATTTAAACATAAGTAGTTGAAGGCAGTGGCAAAGTTGTTATTACATGCCAAAATGAAAGATCATGGGTTTGGCCATGGTGTATGGCCGAACCCCATGAGGTTTCTTTTATGGACTTGATTGGTTAAGGAATTTATATAGGGTCTAGTTATGTAGATTTAAATGAATGGAGGTAAGGAACCATGGGTTCGGCCATGGTGTATGGCCGAACCCCTTGGAGAATGTTTGCTGAACTTAATGTTTGATGTATCTTGGATGATTAATTGAGTTATCATTAGATTAATGCATAAAAATGGTAAGAATGGCATTATTGTAAATATGGTAAAAAAATGAAAGACCATGGATTCGGCCATGGTGTATGGCCGAACCCCATAAGGATTGTGTTTATGGACTTAAACAATATTGTAAATCAAACTGGACATGCTTTAATTGATTAATATGTTATAAGGTAACGGGACCTCACAAGGTGTGTACGATCGTGAGTGGTTACCGGACGAAAGACACAAGGACACGTTAGCGGTCTTTGGTAGGATTCCACCTCTTTGAAACCATGGGTTTATGTACAATGTTTTCTTATCTTATTTGATGAATTTATATTGCAAAGGTTATGTTTCAAAAAGTGAGTTTTAAATGTTATGTTTATATGATAAAATAGCATGTGTTGTATATGTTTCAAATATGAGCTTTTAAATGCTATGATTTGTATAATTGCATAGCATGTAGACATTTGCATCTCATGCATGGCATGGGAGGGATGAACGGTAACCGGAGACCCACACTCCATCGGGGCGTCCGTAAAACATTCGTGGGGGGGATACCTTGATGAGGAGCATTCCATCAAGAGGATACTATGTAAGAAATGTAACCGGAGATCCACACTCCGTCGGGGCGTCAGTAATAGAATCGTGGGGGATACCTTGATGAGGAGCATTCCATCAAGAGGATACTATGTATGAAATGTAACCGGAGGGTCCACACTCCGTCGGGGCATCCGAAAGACCTATGTGGTGGGTACTTTTATGTGTTTGTGATGGGTGAAATTCATTGCATATGATAGCATGGCATGGCATTGAATCGACATGATTATGATCTTTATTATCATGCAAGGTTTCTGTTTTTTATCGGTATGATTGGATCTCTATATCATACACTGTTTTAGATACGATGCGTTATAAGTATGGTATGAATTATTATAACTGGATTTGATATTTATTATATCTGGATTTTTGGTACTAACCCATGTGTTAACCCTAATTAGAATACCTATTGGGCGCGTTGTTCTAACGCCTTACTTCTACCCTAGTGGATGATAAAGGAAACAAAGAGAACGGTGAACGCGAAACGGGCCAGGCATAGGAGCTTGGAGGATTATAGTTTATATTTTGTTTAAGATACTAATGGCTTGTAATTTGAGTATCTAGAATTCGGATTGTAATAACGTAGATGAATTTGCTATTGTTGGATGTTTTATTGGATAATTGCGTTATGATAATGATGATTAAGGACTTGACGTACTTTGCTATCTGAATGGAATAGAACTGTGTTCTATTATGTTTCCGCATGTTATGATTTTTATTCCGCATGTTTATATTGCTATGTGTAAACCATTTTCATGGACTGAGTCCATGCACATATAGGGTTGGCCAGTTAAGGGTCGGACTTTAGAAGTTCGGACTTAGCTCGCGTCATGATGTCCTGCTCTCTATTACTCTACTCTGTTATAAAAAAAAAAAAAAGACTCTAATTTACGGAAAGAAGTGAGTGAAAAAGAGCGGGGAGTTACACGCATTAAGGCTATACTTGCGGAATAAAAGTAAAGCGGAATTAATATTAGATTGGTGTTACTATTCCTATCCACTTTTAAGCAAGGAAGTCCATCACATAAATTAACTTAAGTTCAAATGTCCAAATATTTAGCCAAACTATAGCAAGATAGTTCTAAGTTATTAAAGTCCCAAAATGCGAATAATTCAAATTACATTGTCCGAAATAAAACTTAAATAAAGTAAGTCGAAATTATCCAAGAGTTAGTCAACACTCCAAGTAGGTATTCCGAATAGGGTCAAACACATGGGATTAGTATAAAAATCGGAATAGATACATAATATCAAATCATGCTAAAACAATGCCAAGCCATGGGTGTCATATGCCATGATTTCCCACCCATCAACCATATCTCAAAAATGCATAGATAATCCTCTTGATGAATAAGTCACATCAAGGTATTCATTCTCATGACTCCCCACGTATGCCTCCTCGGTCCCACCGAACGGAGTGTGGACTCCTCTTTCATTTCAAACATCATATACCATTTCTCAATCGGAATCAGTGCGGATCCCTCCACACATTTGTTTATCGGATACCCCGAATGGAGCGTGGACTCCTCTCATATGTTCCCTCCCATGCCATGCATGAGATGTGAGTGCAACATGCTATTTCACATTAAGTTACATAATAGCCTCGAAATCCATTCTTAAAACATAAGCATTTTGATACCAAAACTAAAATTATCAATCATGGAAATAAAAACCATTGCATTTACATAATCCAAGTATTTCAACAAGGTAGGACTCCTACCCACGTCCAAGTATTGTATCCTTGCGTTTTCGTCAAAATCGATCACCGATCGTACACCCATTTGTGAAATCATGTTACCTTAAATTAATTCCATCATATAAAATAGTTAAATTAATTATTTAATTAATTTAAATCATACCTTACATTCCTCCATTTAGACTTAATCATTTGGAAAAGGAAAATCATCATAGAAAACTTCACTTTTAAAACTCAGTCGGTCACCCGTCCGCAGCCCATCCTGCGAACGACAGAAACCCGTTCGCGGATGGCAGAAACCCATCCTACAGACTGTGACCCGTCTGCAAACAACACAACACATAAGTTTGTTACCCGTCCATAGACGGTCGAAACCCGTCCCGCGGACGATAGAAACTCGTCCGCTGATGGTGATATCATTCTACAAATAGCGCACAGCCGAGGTCTGATACTCGTTGTCCGCTACCCGCTGTCCAGTTCATTATCCGTTACCCTTCCTGCGGACGATCCACACCAGTTCACGGACGATAAAAACCCGTCCCGCAGACGGTAGACAACCATCCCACAGAGAGTGTAACCCGTCCTAAGCCATCGAACCCGTCCGTAGACAGTACATAGTTCCTGACTGTTACCCGTCCTACATGCATATCTCCCATCCACAAACAGCACCATGTTATGTTCATCATCCATCCGCGGACAGTCGAAACCCATCCCGTGGACGATAAAGACTCGTTCGCATACGGTGATACCCGTTCGCAGAAGACTTTGTCCAGTTACTTATCCATCCACTGAAAACCCATGTCTAGTTCATTATCCGTCTGCGGATGGTTGAAACCTGTCCAACGGACGATAAAGACCTGTCCGCGGACGGTGATACACGTCTACCGACAGTGTCATCCGTAATCAGTCCTCATTTTATTTGATGTTAGGCTTAACCCTTCCTCTTAAAAAAAAATTCTTTATTCTTTTAAAATATTTTTAAACAGCATCCATATCCATCCCTTGGTTGTTGGTCCTCAACACCTACCCATTCCTTGAATGGATACCGACTCTTTGATCATTCAACGGTTTTGACCATTTATACCAAAACATATTCCATCTTCAAATGGATATCCACCTTCATGGCTTGCAATGGTTTAGCCAATCCTTTCCGTCAATTATGGAACCCCATGGTTTCAGCCATTCTATAGCCGAAACCATGTTTCCCTTAGCTTTTTTTAAATATTAAACCCTCGTTAAACATTACATACCTTTCCCATGTCTCCTCCGCTTCTTAAGGTCTAATCTTGCTCCTCCGTCCTTCTCCTTCCTTAATCCTTGTTCTTCCTCCAAGTCTAGAGCCGAAAGTGTGAGAGAGAGAGAGATGAGAAGAGGCGATGCAACCTCTTGTTCCACCTTGAGAATTCAGCCAAGGATTATGAGAGAGGGAGAGAGATTGAGATGAAAAACTCCTAATGGAGGGTTCGGCCAAAGAGGTGTGGGTTGAGAGGGAGAGGATGAGATGAAAATCTCTAACTCTTTTGTCTAAAGGAGAGGATCGGCCCTAGGGTTTGGAGGGAGCCCTTTGTATCTTGCCCTAGCCTCCCAACCACCCTCTTTACATCTTGGTCTTTCCCATGTGTCCCTTGGTTAACCAATGAGACACATGGCTTACACTTGGAGCCTTCACCACCCTCGTACCTCCCCCCGCCCTTTCCCAACGATTTTGTCTAGGGTTTCCATCTCCATCTCCTCCTTTGACTCACCTAAGTCTCATCCACTTTCATGTGACTCACTTTTGAACTCACTTCCTATTTACTCAATCTTGATTTGAACTCACCCATGCAACTCTTAACTCAAGACTTTGAATTTATTCCTTAATTCAACTCACTTCACTTAACCCTCTTGAAGATCACCCATGAACTCACCCATGGTTGACCACGTCAACCATGGTAGCCGACCCTACATGTGACCTTAGACCACTCGCCACCTCACTTGATGAGGTGGATTTGGGTCCCACTTGATGAGGTGGATCCCATGCCTTAGGTCTTAATTGGGTATATGACCCGATTAAATCAATTCCTTACCCATTTACCTTAAACATCATTTCATCTTGACCCATTGGGTCCCAATTAAGTATTTGACCCAATTAACTACATTTACCCAGTTAATTAGAATCAAACTCTATCCATGATCCGTTGGATCATAATTGGGCCATTGCCCCAATTCTTACCCATCTAACAATCATTCCATCTATAAATCTTAAATTTATCAATTAAAATAGATAATATCCAATATAATAATGCATTGAAAATCCGGGATGTTACACTATTTCACTCGTGAGTTATTTAAGGTCCCATCAGCTCATTTTATAATTATTGTCTGAGAATGGCTCAAGTTGGTTGAAGTATTTACTAGGTAAATTTGATTATGGTTTATTAATAACGAAGAGTATAGAATGAGTCACCCATTTAAGATTATTAATATAAATTAAATGATTTGAAGATCATTTTAAACCGTGGTTAGGACTATAATTTGAATTTGTCTTCTTCTTTTCTTGCTATCTTGTTTGCTTATTTAATTTGTAATTTATATTTTGTTTATTAGTTAAACAATTAGTTGGTGAACATAATGTTTGTGTGAAGTTTTGGTTACGTGCAAAGCATCTTTAAACAACAGTATTATTAAAATATAAACACAACTAATAGATGAAATTATTGGTCGATATATATATATTATATATATATATATAAATAGACCGATATTGCCGATATGTATTGGATATGATATCGGTCGATATATATAAAATCGGCATATATCGACCGATATATGTGTTTTTATATTTTTTAATTAAAAAAAAATCGGCTGACATTTCAAAAAAATCACCTAATTTTTAAAAAAATAATAATAATATTACCCTTTCGATATCGGCCGATATGTTGATTTAAAAAATCACCTATATTTCGATAGCAAAAATCGTCGATATTTCGATTAATTGAAATTACCTCTGAACGTTGGACTCCACAGGCCCCTGCAGTTGCATTCCTCTTACTTCCAATTGTCGAACTAAAAAATTACGTTATTGAAAGATTTTATCATATTAACATGGCATTTATTAAAACAAATTACCTTATCTAAGAATGATCGATAAGATAATTTCCAATAACGTTTATCTGTCTTACCTTATCTAATAACACACACAACTAAATGCATGCGTTGACATTGTCTTTCTTAGATTTATGGAAATTAATGTCAATAATTAACAACAACTAAGATGCCTACATTTACTCAGTTGTCTTACCTTAAGTGTTAGGACCTTGGGCTTACATTAAGATGTCGACATTAATAAAATTTAACTTATCTAAGAATTAATGTAACCTTGACATTATGAATTACCTTATCTAAGAATTACCTTATGTTAGTGCCACGGCTTTGCCGAGTCCCTGTTTGTCAATTCCATGACTTAGGAAGAAGCACTTGTCAGAAGCTTGAAGACTCAAGATGATCAAGAATGAAGATCACTCAACACCGGATTGAAGCTCATCGTTATGGCAATCACAAAACATGTATCTGATCATAGCTGACATTAGGTGATAACCACACCTTAGAGAGGACCATCCATAGGCTTAGTTGAACAAATGGTAAAATCATAAAAGGCCTAGAAAGGAAGCTTGAGAGTGTATTGGAACCCAACTTGAAAATATGTATTTGATTTCACTCTCAGCTCGACCAGTCTTTCTCACCGACCCCTCAGTGGAGACAACATAGATCCATCGTGGTCAAAGACTGGTCAACCAGATTGACATAGGTTCTGGATCATAGAACTGTCATTCTGGGAAAGCCTCTGATCTAGAGTCTCGCATGCACCGACCCCTCGGTGAAAGGCTGAAACTGCCCCTTGTGGTCAACGACTCTTCGATAAAGACTTATGAGTTTTGGAACATTGAACTCAAGTGGGATCTCGAGAAAACAAACATATCAGTACTTTAAGACCGATCGAGAGTACCAGGACCGACCCCTTGGTAAAGGACGACAGGTTGTTCTGGGTAAGACATGAAACTACTGTCAGCACGGTGTTGCCCCAGATCGAGACCATCGTATGGACCGACCTCTCGGTGCCATGACTGTCGACCCATCGGCGACACCGACATGTCGAACTGGAAAGAATTATACCGTTGGGAGTGCATTAATGTGCAACAGTCGGGTTGTTGACCGGTAACATTTCTAGTCACCGACCCTTGGTGCGCCCGACCTGTAGGTACATGACCGTTGCTGCAACTGGTTGCCTTCTCTATATAAACCAATCTTTATGCAACCAGTTGGCATCCTTTGGCAAAATCAGTTTGACCCTTATCATTATTAGTGAGCTTAAACAAGGGCCAACAGAAGGATCACTCTCTCTCTCTCTCTCGTGCGTACACTTGGGGAATCAAATACAACCAACCATATGGATTGAGTTTGTGGGAAAAAGAGGAGAAAGGATAAAAACAAGGAAAGCTGTGGTATAACCAATTTCCTTGTCGCCCTAGATTGTGATTGCTTTACGACGGCTATTAGATGGAGCATCGGCACACATTGGGTGGATCTTGAAGAAGTACACATCAAGAAATAGTGCTACAAAGACAAGTGCTTCTTGGTTTTAATTTTATTTTAAAACCTTTGTCTCGAAACTGGCTTAAGGAGATTGGCTCCAGAACCACTCTAAAAACTCTAGAGCGTCGTCTCTGGCACAGTGGTGGATGGAATTCCCAGCCAAATGGATAGGTGGAATTCTTATTCTACAGTGGTGGGTGAAATTTCCAGCTGATTGAGTGAGGTAGAATTCCTACTCTAATTGTAAGGGTGTAAGTTCCCATTGGATTTGGGGATTAGTCAAGGTTGAGTTAGTCCTAACAGTGGATGTAGCTTAGCTAACCGAACCACTTTAAATTGGTCTTATGGTGTTTTACCTTTGTGTGTTTTTACTATTTAAGTACTCTTCTCCACACATATCACTTTGCATGTTGATTATCTTATTTTACACATTGTGTACAAGCATCGATTATCAAACAAAATGTAAAGGGTTATAATCTTAGTGTGATCGTTTAAAGAAATTAGAAACAATCTATCATACTAAACAAATGTTTTGATTAATGTTCCGCTGCACTTAATACAAGCAAGAAATTTATAAACACCATGCAAACTGGGATTGACCTATTCAACCCCCCCCTCCTCCTCCTCCTCCTCCTCCTCCTCCTCCAAGGTCAATCATCTTGTTTTAGCACCGTGGAAGAGCACTTTCAATTGGTATCAGAGCCTCGTGCTCTACATAAAGAATCTAACCATCCGAGTTTATCCGTGTTAGAGCAATGGCTGTAAGAGAAAGCCATGATATTTCCAAACTTCCATTTGTGATGAAAAATGAAATGAAAAACTTTAAATGTTTTCATCAAAAAATGTGTTCAGAAATAGGTGAATAGAAAGTGATTTGTGACTATGGAAAAAGTATTGGATAAACCTTCAACTTCCATGACCACTCAGCCCAAAGACCAAAGAGCTTGGACTGGTGATGAAATGACTATACACTTTAATCAAAATCCAGTAGCATTCATCAGTGTTGTTTCATGATATATATATATATATATATATATATATATATATATATATATATATATATATATATTTAGATATTTAAAAAGATATGAAATTGCAAAAGAGACTGAAAGAATCCACGGAAAAATTGCCTCTTCTAGCCCAATGGATGACATCACTTATCATGACCAATGTGTGTGCTGAAAGTATAGGTGATTGCCTAAGTTCATCCATTGAAAAAGTCCAACCTAAATCCTCTAAGAGAACAAGAGGATAGAGAAAAGGAACTTGATGAAGGTAGTGACCTTCAAGTATCCTTTGTTGCAATGTACCAAAATATTTGCCTCTCATGTTTAGGTCAAACATCGTAGTACAAAATCTGGAAGCTTTGATGTGCTATGTCAAATGGGAAGGCATCCAAGATTAAAACCAGATTTAATAAAGGGCCATCACTGGATTGTGGACTTATATTCCAATTCTCACAATGTTATGTTCAAATGTGTAAAGGGCTACCATTGTTAGTATCACATTTGAAACATGTTTATGGAATCACTTGTATATATTACATTCAATCCTTGTTCTTTTTTGATTGTTGTATTGATCTAATTTAAGATATTCGTTGTACATGGAGGTTTGTACTCTAGTATTGGAATATACTTATCTCATTTTATGTCATATGCCATGTGATTTGTGCATCTTTAGGAAATGAATGTAGTATGTGCATTACCTCATGTATATGGTGTGTATGGTACACATACACATTGCCATTTCATTCCAAGTTCCTAAACTTGTGAATCCATTGTGGAATGTAACAAGCTCTGTGTCAATTAAATGGATTTTTAGTTTGGTAGTATTTACCAAAAATATTGATCAAAATGATCAAATATGCTTAATTGTAATCCATTTATGTACCAGCTCTTCCAAGGAATTGGAGTATACTTGAAATAATGGTAAAAATGTTTATCATGTTTTGGGTAATAATATGATAACAAGCATGGGAGTTGTGTTTGTAGCATCATACTTCATTTCCATATGCGTAATAACCGTATTCAAAATGGGAAATGGATGTATGATTAGTGTTCTTTGTGTCTCATTCCAATATTCGCTAGTTTATATATTATGTGGAATGACTCATGTTCATACACACCTTGCTTTTGATAAAGCCTAGAAATGCCGCATCACATGACATCACACACCTATGCAATATGTTTGAATTGGTAAATTAAATATGCCCAAGGTACTTGGATTGGTTTGGATCTAGGAGAGTTCTGTAATCCATGTTTTGTGCCTACATTCATAAGGGTGAGTTGAATCTTCAAATGACATAAGTGGTGTGAATGCATTCTACACTGGCATTGAATGGTGTATAAGAAAATCTTGATGATCAAAACACACACACACACACACACCCAATCATCCTTCAAAATCCCAGGTCTAGGATAGACTAGTCGGAGGAATAGACATGTCGGTTCTGGTTGAAATCAGGACATTGTTTGAAAGAGGGAAAAATCGAAAGGAGTGACAAATCGACAAAAACCGGTGGTTGGTCACGACCTGTCGGTGAATCAAAAAGATTAAGTTAAAATGACTCTTTCTGTGATAACAACAGATCAATTCAAAACTCGTCGTTTCTCCTCCCGTTGGGCTCTGGCGATTACCCTTTTGCCTCCAGTACCCTAGATTAGTCGATAGGATCTCCTGAAACGAAATCTCGATGAAAACAATAGGGTTTTTGCTTCTATCACTTCAAGAAGCAAGGGTGTCACGGTGTTTATGAGATTTAGTGTTCGGGTAAGCCTTGGTCAGTTTTTCCCAAGCAACCATGTCGAAAAGGGAGACAGCTAAATCTCGATCTTTGACCACCAGAAAAATCCCTGAGTCCAGCTCCTATTTCTTCAGGAGATCACCTAGATTTGTGCAGGATACTCCAGAATTGAGCTCTGCTCCTAAGAGTACTCCTCATAGAAAAATCCCTGCTCCTAAGACTGGATCCAATCGTCGGTATTTTCTCAGGTCTCAATCTCGACAAAACCTGAGAACCGAAGCAGAAGTGATCTCCTTGCTGGACAGTTCTGGTGAAGAAGGATAAGAGAATATAAAAAATGCAGACACCCCTGTGTCACAACCCCTGATTCAATTTATCTAAAAAATCGAAAATCAAGTCTCTCAAATCGAAGCGCATCTAGATGGGCTAGATGACTTTGTGTAAGGATTCGCTCAGGATGTCCAGGAATAAACCTATGCATTACGACAATCAATCGTCAACCTTTCTCGACTAAAATCTCCTTCCCCTCCAACATCACCTCCTCCAGATGGCTCTGCTTAGGATAGCTTTTCATGCTTTAAGATTTATATTTTAGAAAAACTATATTGTTGGTATTTTGTCTAAGCATCCATGATGCCCCCTCTCCTAAATCATATGTATTAATTTGTGTATCAATGAAATGATATGATTTGGTTTAATGTGTACTAATTTGATGGAATGCCTTCTATCTCATGTCAATTGGTAACATGGATTTTGTTAAATAGACTAACATGAAGGATCTAATGAGTTTGTTTCATAGTGGCATGAAAGTGAGATAGGGATCAAGCTGTGAGATTAACATACCTTGGAGTATGTGGGAGCACAAAATATGTGCTGATTAGTTGTTGTCACTGGTCATGACAGTATAAGGAGGATGGTTGACGCAAGCTTGAAAGGAAGCTTGGAGAAAAAAAAACTTAGAAGCAGTTAAGTTTATGGGACAGATAATCTGGAGAAACTAAAAAATATAGCTTACTCCATGTGGGAGATAAGTCTAAGAAGGTACAAAATATAGCTTGGAGAATGGGGAAAAGACTTTAGGGAAGCTATGACATTAGTCTGACTCATGGAAGAAATCAGCTAAGCTGGAACTTAGCTTGTGCATGGGCGAACAAACATTGATGCACAAGAAGTGTGCATTGAACCATAGGGGAGAACCATGAGTTAGAGCAGAACTTACTTAAGCACTAAATGCATGAAGCATGGGGGAGTGCTTGAAAATCGATGTCTGCCTACTAATCTTTGTCAATTGTATGACAAAATGGGGGAGAAATTAGTAGAAGATATAAGACATCAAAACTAATTATGGGAAGTAATTGGTTAAGATGAAGTACTTATGCCTTTAGGAAGAGAGAGCCATAAAAGGGGAAAAAGCCAAATGACATAAGGAGAATGTCCATGCTTGGAGTTTGGAAGATCAAACTCAGAGAAGATTGGGGGAGCAAATCTTCTAAACACTGATAGCTTGGATAATCTTTGTGATAAGCTTATGCTATGGGTAGTGTTAGTCAATAGGAAATCAGGGTGTATAGGGGAGTTTGAATACAAATCTTGTTTAGTCCATGAATGCATATTTATGTTTTGGGACTAACCACTCTAATGATTTTCTAGTATTGCTTGCTTATGTACTTGAACAGGAAAATTGAAATGAAGCAAGCTGAACAAGAATATAAAAATCATAGTCTTATTGTTCATTTGAATATGTACATGTAAATCAATTTAATATTTCTGTATTCAAATGAGATGTAATAAGGGTGGGATTGTAATTGAGTTAACTTCTAGGTTTTATTATGAAATTGACAAATGGGGAGATTGTTAGTACCCAGGCTTTACCGAGTCCCTGTTTGTCAATTCCATGACTCAGGAAGAAACACTTGTTAGAAGCTTGAAGACTCAAGATGATCAAGAATGAAGATCACACTCCACCGGATCGAAGCTAATCATTATGGCAATCACAAAACATGTATCTGGCCATATATGACTTTAGGTGGTACCTACACCTCAGAGAGGACCATCCATAGGCTTAGTTGAACAAATGGTAAATCATAAAAAGCCTAGAGAGGAAGCTTGACAGTGAATTGGAACCCAACTTGAAAATATGTATTTGGTTTCACTGTCAGCTCGACCAGTCGTTCTCACTGACTCCTCGGTGGAGATAGGATCAACCCATCGTGGTCAAAGACTGGTCGACCAGATTGGCATAGGTTCTGGATCATAGAACTGTCATTCTGGGAAAGCCTTTGATTGAGAGTCTCGTATGCACCGCCCCCTCGGTGAAAGGCTGAAAAGATCCCTTGTGGTCAACTTCTGTTCGATAAAGACTTATGAGTTTTGAAACTTTGAACTCAAGTGGGCTCTCGAGAAAACAAACATATCGATAGTTCAAGACCGTTCGAGAGTACCAAGACCGACCCCTCGGTAAAGGGCGACAAGTCGTTCTGGGTAAGACATGTTTCTAGACTTAAAACTACTGTCAGCATGGTGTTGCCCCAGATAGAGACCATCTATGGACCGACCTGTCGATGCCATAATTGTCGACCCATCGAGCGACACCGAACGGGAAAGAGTTATACCGTTGGGAGTGCATTAATGCGCAACGGTCGGGTTGTTGAATGGTAACATTTCTAGTCAACCGACCCCTCTGTGCGCCTAACCTATCGGTACATTACCGTTGCTGCAACTGGTTGCTTTCTCTATATAAACTAATCTTTATGCAAGTAGCTGGCATCCTTTGGGGAAATCAGTTGGACCTTCATCATTATTTGTGAGCTTAAACAAAGGCCAACAGAAGGATCACACTCTCTCTCGTGCTTACACTTGGAGAATCAAATACAACCAATCATATGGATTGAGTTTGTCAGAGAGAGAGAGAGAGAATAAATGATAATAAACTAGGAAAGTTGTGGTATAACCAGTTTCCTTGTCGCCCTGGGTTGTGATTGTTTTATGACGGCTACAAGGCGGAGTGTCGGCACACATTGGGTGGATCTTGAAGAAGCACATATCAAGAGATAGAGCAACAAAGGCAAGTGCTTCTTGGTTTTAATTTTGTTTTAAAACCTTTGTCCCGAAAGTAGATTAAGGAGGATTGGCTCTGAAACCATTATAAAAAACTCTAAAGTGTCTTCTCTAGCACAGTGGTGGGTGGAATTCCCAACCAAATGAATAGGTGGAATTCCTATTCTACAGTGATGGGTGAAATTCTCAGCTGATTGAGTGAGGTGGAATTCCTACTCTAATTGTGAGGGTGTAAGTCCCCACTTAGTGGATTTGGGAATGACTCAAAGTTAAGTTAGTCCTCACAGTGGATGTATGTTGAGCACTGAAATCTTACATTTTTTTTTTACCCTTGATTATTGGGTCAGTTAATCCTCAATTTTGTATATAATGATGCATTTAATGTAGTTTGTTAGTTTTGTAGTAAAAAATATAAAGTTTAAGAAAATCAACATAAAACAACAGAAGAATGCAAGATTAGAGCTTTAAAGAGAAGACCTAGGATAATTATAATTATTTCATTACTTTCAAGGATTTTCATGTAAATTAATTAATCTAGATCCAGTTATGAGAGTCAATGATTAATTAATAATTTTTAGATTTAAAGTGACTGAATAATTATTTAATTCTAGAGGTTAAAAGTTACAATCCAAGAGCCAAAGCCTGAATTTCATGTCAATGGGACAAGATTCAGTCCAAGTGGACCAAGTTATGCTCCACAAAGCTTCAATGGGCCAAGCCACATGCAAGCCCATACGCATCACACTCTGGGACAGGATAGTGTGCAAGCTCAGTCCAACTAAGGTCCAAAGTCTCAAATCCAATTCAAGTGCGCATGAGTTGAGGTCTTGATCTAAATCCAAAGCCCAAAGTCCAATAAACTCCATGGTCCATGTTTGAATTTACGTAAGTCCAACCCAACTACCCATGTCCAAAACCCATAACCCAACTTCACATCCACACCATCCAATTTCCATCTTAGATCTTAACCTTCCATTTCACATACCCAATTAGGTCAAACCTTAGATCCGCCATCAAATCTAACCCATCCATTCATCTTTCATTAGATCTAGGTCATCCATCATCATCATGATTATCTTAACCTTAGATTAGTGTTCATCCATGCATCACCTATTAATCCTTGCATTCATTTCATACATTAGTCATCTTAGCCATTAGATATTAGCGAATCTAATTTCATTCACCTATTCATTTCTTAGAAACCCTATAGCCTCCACATTCATCCATCACATGCACACATTTCCTTAGATTTAGGTCATACATTTTATCATCCATGTAAGCTCCGCATATGCATCCAAACCCTCCATCAACCATCTACCCAATTTTATAATTATTTTACCCTAAATACCTTAGAGCCATTAGATCAAAACTCATTAAATCTAAGCCCTTCATCCATAAAACCCTAAGTTATGAACAACTTTTAGTTCAATCTAGTCCCATGTGCATATCACACCTCATCATCCATGATTTTTGCAACCTAAAAACTCTCCATGCACTTATACTAAAAACCATCTAAATACATCCCTAAGATCCAAACAGACCTCATAGTCCAATCCCCAAGTATCCCACATGATTTTTCCCAATCCCAAAAAATCCAATTTCTAATTTTTCTCCCAATCTCCTATCTTCTCTTCACCTTGACCTAGCCACCAAGGAAAGCCACACAAAATCGTGTGACCTGTAACACCTCGGATTTTCAAGTTATCAATATATATATATATATGAAATTTGGCCATTTAATTTGTGAATCAATGGTTATGGACCTTAGATGGGTAAGGTGTTGGGTCAATTGCCCAACTAAGACCCAACGAATGGTGGATATGGTTCAATTGAATTAAATGGATGAGATTTATTTAATTGGGTCAAAATGACCAATTGGGACCCAATGGGTCGTGATTGACTTGGTTGACCACCAAGTGTGATCAAACTTACTTAGTTGAGGCTGAATTAAATTGGAAATGGAATCAAGGAATTGAGTTGATTTTAAATGAGTTAAATTAAAGTAGTGAGTTGAATTAAAGAGTGAGTGGAGTGGGAAAGTGGAGAGGTGTATCCCACCAAGACCAAGTCAAGGCTACACGTTGGATGCATGGGAGTTTCATCTCATGGGATGAAACTCCAAAATGGATCATGAATGGGAAGGTGACGGTTTTTGTGTTGCTACACAATTCAAACCAAGTCTACACGTTGGGAGTTGGGAGTTGGGAGTTTCATCTTATGGATGAAACCCCCAAATGGGTCATTAATGGGGAGATGAATGATTTTGGTGGTTGTTACACAAGGTAAACAAGGCATGCACGTTTGACACATGGGCGTTTCATCTCATGGGATGAAACTCCAAATGGAGAATTAATGAGGGATGAAATGTTTTGGAAGTTACACAAGGATACACGTTGGATGAGTTGGGGGTTTCCATCTTGAGGGTCATATGGTGGGGAGTTTCATCTCATGGGATGAAACCCCCAAAATAAGTATCAATGAAGGAGGTAAATGGGCATGGGAGTTACAAAGGGATGACACCAAAGGACACACCCATGGCTGAATGTCATTAAACAAGAAAATACTAAGGGGTTGCATCTTAGACTCTCTCTCTCAGGCTCTCTCTTGGCCGAACCACACCTGAAGACAAGGGGCACTTAGAATATTTTTATCTCTCTCTCTCTAACACACACAACGCCGACCTATTCCAAAGACAAAGGAGGAAGGACTTAGAGCTTCATCTCAAGATCCTCTCCCTCTCACAAGAGCCTAAGGCCGACCCTCTCACAAGGATCTAGAAGGAGGGAAGAAAAGGCTAAGGAAGGAAAAGATCAAAGGAACAAGTCGGAGCGAAGGAAAACCGGAGGAGTCGCGGAATCGGTAAGTGCTCGATAAGATTTCATAAATAAGAAAAAATAGTCAAGGACATGGTTCAGCCATGGTATTGTGGCTAAGATGCTAAGCATGAACCATCTATGAAATAGGTAGATGATTAAGGATCATGGTTTGGCCCTGCATGGCCAAACCCTAAATTGTATATACAAGAACCATCAAGGAATATGAACATGGTTACATGATTTTCAAGAGGAAGGGATGGATGAGGTTCGGCCATGATGTATGGCCGAACCCCATCAAAAGATCAATCTTAAATGTATGATTGGCCGAACTCCATGGAAAGGATATTGGATGAATGATTTTTACGAGAAGATTATGAACCATAGGGTTCGGCCATGGTGTATGGCCGAACCCCATGGAAAGTTATTAATGTTTTTAAAAGCTTTAAAATGGATGTATTGTTGATGGACTTAGATGCAATGGGATCATGGAAACCATGGAAATTGGTTAATAATTTTAATGGGTTTCAAAGCATGAAGAATTGTTGAAGTATGAACATGTATTTAGATCATGGAAGTAATGGGGGAATGATGGTAATTGTAATTGATTTTAAGTATGGTAAATGATGATCCAAAAGGATGAACAAAAATGCATGATTGAATCATGGAAATAAAGGACCATGGGTTCGGCCAAGGTGTATGGCTGAACCCCATGAAGAAGGTTTTGTGCATGAAAAGTTAGTCATGGACCTATGTTGTGGACCTAAAAATAAGGTGATGGAAACAATGGCAAAGAATGTAAATATGGGTAAAAATGAAAGATCATGGGTTCGGCCATGGTGTATGGCCGAACATCATGAGGAATGATGTTGTGGATTTAGGGTTTAAATGATTACCTTAGTGGTGTTTGATTAACAAATCAAAAGAGGGACTAAAACCAAATTAGTGAGGTTCGGCCATAGTGTATGGCCGAACCCCACAAAGTGTGTTTATGGACTTAGACATTATTGCAAATCAAATGGGATATTGGTTAGACTTGTGGATATGTTATCAGGTAACGGGACCTCACAAGGGGTGCACAATCGTGAGCGGTTGCCGGATTAAAACGCAAGGTCACTTTAGTGATCTTTGGTAGGATTCTACCTCTTTGAAACCATGGGATATGTATGATGTTTTAATTCTTATTTTGATGGTTTATGTTGTAAAAATAATATATTTCAAATATGTGGTTTTAATGCTATGATTATACTATTACATAGCATGTGGACATATACATCTCATGCATGGCATGGGAGGGATGTTTGTAACCGGAGGCCACGTTACGTCGGGGCGTCCATAAGGCATCTGTGGGAAGACCTTGATGTGCATTATCCATCAAGAAGAATCAGGAGAACACACTCAGTCGGAGCGTCCGTAAGGCAATTGTGGGGATACCTTGATGATGAGAATTCCATCAAGAGGATACATGTGATTGTGATGGGCGGGACTCATTGCATACAACACCATGGCATGGCATTGTTTTACATGATTTTGTTAATATATTATCTATGTGATTTTTGGTACTAACCCATGTGTTAGCCTTATTTGACATACCTACTGGGCGTGTTGTCTAACGCCCTACTTCTACCCTAGTGGATGACAGAGGAAATGAAGGGAACGATGAGCGTGATCGGAGCCAAGGATAGGAGCTTGAATGTGTTTAATTTATATTTTGATTAAGTTACTCTTAGACTATGTAATTTGAGTAACTAGCATTTGGGCATGTAATAACTTATATATTTTGGTATGGTTTGAATGGTTTATTTTGGATATTTAAGTTAAGATAATCATTGATTAAATGACGGACTACTTTGCTAACTAAAAATGGAATAGAGTTAGGTTTTATTATAATCCGCAGTTATGTTTATTCCGCTTGTATGACTTAATGCGTGTGAACCGTATTCATGGACTTAGTCCATGAACACGTATGGTTGGCCAGTTAAGGGTCAGACTTTAGAAGTTCGGACTTTGCTTGCGTCGTGATGTCCCGCTCTCTCTCACTCTTCTATTTATATAAAAAAAAAGAAATAGACTCTGATTTTTGGAAAACGAGTGAAAAAGGACGGGGGGTTACAGTTGGTATCAGAGTGAAACGGGAAGGTTGAATCGTTCGAAGTAAGATGAAGACGGTTTCATGTCTCACTAACAGATAAGAATCCCAACTGACCGACTCTTCAGAGTCTGCTGCACGGGCGCAGGATTAATTTACTTCTTTAGACTCAGACTGAAACATTCAATCTGAGAACAACAAGGAATGATAGCAAAGAAAGTACAGTCAAAATAATTGGATTTATCAAACATAGCAAAATAAGATATATTTCCCCGATATCTCCAAATTGAGAAAAAGAATACTTGATACTTAGGAAGTTTCCCCAAAAATAAAAAAATACAAAGAGTGCTTATTTGGCAATTTCCCCATAATGTGAAAACACAACATTATGAAGGAACTAAGTCAATGATGTTTACAATGACTTAGGAAAAATTCTCTGAGGAGAAGAAGAAGAACCCGACAACACCCATGTGGGGATGAAGAGGAGGTGAAACAACCTCATCCATCAGGGGAAGAAAATAACGTGAATATACCAGTGGTACGACCCGAACTACAAAAATTGGTTCAAGCAGTGGTCACTTTGGTTCTTCAACAACACATGAATAGAAATGGGACCACCAGTGAAGCCAAAGACAGGAGCATGCTCAGAGATTTCCAGCAACAGCGCCCCCCTTACTTCAAAGGGAAAGAAGGGGCTGTTGGAGCAGAAAATTAGTTGAAGAAGATTACTCAGATCCTGACCCTATTAAAGATCTCGAGCCATGAAGACAAGACATTACTGGCTACGTCACAACTGATTGATGATGCCGGTAAATGGTGGGAGGTGGTAGAGAAGCAGCGAGCACTCCTTCTGGAAAGAGAGAGGACTGCAATGACTTGGGAGCAGTTCTCAGCTACATTTCTGGATCATTACTTTCCCGAGGAGGAGAAGGTGCACCATACTCAAGCGTTTCTATCTTTGGTACAAGGTACCATGACAGTGGCAGAATACCACCAGCAGTTCCTCAATCTCTCCTGTTATGCCCTATATATGGTGGATACGGAGTATTGAAGGGCTCACAAGCTTAAGCGGTGCCTACGGCCAAGCATTAGGGCCAAGGTAACCATATTCAAGGCAGCTACACTGGCAGAGGTGGTCAGAAGGGCCACCATAGAGGAGCAAGAGATGGCTGAGATAGTGCGGTTTGACAACCGCCGAGGTCAGAGTGGGAGAGGTATATTTCAACCCAATAAGAAGTTCCGACCGAACTTTAGCAGATCCTCACCTTCTACTGGGTCAACAGGGGGCTTTCGTCCCAACCAGCCCTCCCCATCTGCATCAATCTCTCAGGCCCCCAGAGGCATGAACAGCTGTTTTCATTGTGATCAGTCGGGCCATTTCAAGAGAGAATGCTCACAGCTTAGCAGGCCCTCTTATTCTAGAGGTTCATTTCGCCCACCAGCTAGACCAGCTAATTCACGAGGAGGCAGGACACATAACCAGGCGGGAGGGGTGCCAAACCCTACCGGATCTGGACGGTTGTTTACTTTAGCTCCTCCAGCAGCAGTGGATCACTCAGTGATTCAAGGTATGGTTGTAGTCAGTAGTTCCTACACCTTTGCATTGTTTGATTCTGGAGCATCCCACTCCTTCATATCTGCTGCATTCATAACTGCTACTGGTACATTTGTACAAAAATTGTCCACATCACTCACCATTGTATCCCCCGTCGGAGACACGTCATTGGGGCTTATATGCACAGCAGTGAACACTGAACTTGCTGGATACAGATTCGAGTTCAACTATCTGGTACTCGATATGACTGAGTACGATATTATCTTTGGCATGGACTAGTTGACTAGTGTTCAAGCCAACATCGATTGCCATCTCCGTAGGGAGAAATTTTGGTCACCCGAGGGGAAGCAATATGTTGTACATGTTGACAAACACAACATCCCTATAAGAAGAAGACTGCATGATGGGTTGAATCACCTGGTATTGAACAGTATCAGAATAAACAAGGCACCGGTGGCTGAACTTCCGGCGATAGTGAAAGACTACGCGGATGTATTCCCAAAAGAACTCCCTAGCTTGCCACCCATGAGGGAGATTAATTTTGAGATCAAACTGTACCTTGGCACTTCTCCAGTGTCATTACCACATTACCGGATGGTACCAGCTGAGATGTCCGAGCTAAAGAAGTAGATTGATAAACTGCTCAGACTGGGATGCATTCGGACTAGTACATCGTCTTGGGGAGCTCCGGTGTTGTTTGTGAAGAAGAAGGATGGTACACTCCGTATGTGTGTAGATTACCGGAAATTGAACCAGCTGACTGTCCGGAACAAATACCTTCTACCCAGGATCGATGATCTATTCGATCAACTGAGGGGTTCCAGCCACTTTTCAAAGATTGATCTGATGTCCAGCTACCATCAAATCCGGGTTAAGGAGGAGGACATAGAGAAGGGAGCCTTCAAAACACTGTATGGACTATATGAGTTTGTAGTCATGCAGTTTGGACTCACCAATGCACCGGCTATGTTCATGGATCTAATGAACAGGATCTTCCGTCCTTACTTGGACCAGTTCGTGATTGTATTTATTGATGACATCCTGATCTATTCCAAATGTAACGCCCCGCCCTTTTTCACTCCTTTTTCCTGTAAATTCAGAGTATATATTTTTTTTTATAGCAGAGTAGAGTGATAGAGCGTGGGACGTCATGACTCGAGCTAAGTCCGAACTTCCATAGTCCGACCCTTAACTAGTCAACCCTATGTGTGTATGGACTCAGTCCAATAAAACGGTTCACACATAGTAATGTCAAGATGCAGAATAAAAATCATAACCTGCGGAATCATAACATCAAAATGCGGAAACATAATAGAACCAAGTTCTATTCCATTCAGATAGCAAAGTACGTCAAGTCCTTAATCATTATTAAAACGTCATAATCATCAAACTAAATCATTTGACCATCTAAGTTATTATATTCTAAAATCCAAATACTCAAATACAAGTTCATGAGTAACTTTATTCAAAGCATGTAAAATAAGTCTTCCAAGCTCCTATGCCTGGTCCGTCTTACGTTCATCGTTCCCCTGAATACCTGTATCATCAACTAGGGTAGAAGTAGGGCGTTAGAACAACGCGCCCAGTAGGTATTCCAGTTACGGCTAACACATGGTTAGTACAAAACATATATTATAACATAATATATAAAACCAGGTAAAATCCATGCCACGCAATGATGACAAATATGCAATGAGTCCCACCCATCACATGTACATAAATGTACCCACCACATAGGTCTTTCGGACGCCCCAGCGGAGTGTGGACCATCCGGAATCTTCTTGATGGAAATCACATCAAGTTACTGCACATAGGTTTTTCGGATGCCTCGACGGAGTGTGACCCCTCCGGTTATAAATCCTCCACCCCATGCCATAAATGAGATGCCAATGAAACACATGCTATTTATAAGATAAACATAGCATTTAACATCACCTTTTGAAACATAATCAATCCATGCTATTTTGAACAATTTAAACATAGCATTTGAAAATCAATAATAAAGCATATCCTTTGAAACATAATTTTATCAAACAGAAGATAAAACAAAGTACATAAATCCATGGTTTCAAAGAGGTGGAATCCTACCAAAGACCGTTCACGAGTCCTTGCGTTTCCGTCCAAGATTCGATCACCGATTGCACACCACTTGCGAGATCCCGTTACCTTATAATATAATAATAAATCAAAACCAAGTCTCACTTTACCACATTTATGGTCCATTAACCAAACTTGTGGGGTTCGGCCATAACCATGGCCGAGCCTCACCCTTTTTGTTCATTCATCCCATTAATTACCAAAATGCCATTGATCTAAACCTTAGTCACTTTACTTGCTTAAGTTTTAAAATAATGCACACTTCTTGAATCCAATCACATAATCCAATAATTAAATCATGGGGTTTGGCCATACACCATAGCCGAACCCAATGTCCAATTTCTCATATATTTACAAAAATGGCATTGGTTCCCTTATTCCTTTAAATCTACAATAACTAGGCCCTATAAATTTCCTTAATCAAACAAGTCCATCAACCACAACTCATGGGGTTCGGCCATACACCTTGGCCGAACCCATGATCCTCCACTTTGGCATGTAATTACCATTTTGCCACTACCTTCATCAATAATTCATAACACATGTTTGTATCCTTCCCTTTATTTAAAAATATACAAAACATAACTCGTATAATAGGTTCATAAATTCGATTCATCAATCAGCCCTTAACCATGAATTAAAATGCCATTTGATCCCTTAATTTGGACCATGGGTTTCGGCCATACACCTTGGCCGAACCCTATGGTGTATAGTTTCCAAATAAAACTCTATCTTTCCATAAATAGAAGGTTTCCTTAATTAGAATCCACCTTCTTTTATTAGAAGGTTTCCATAATTAAACTTACTAATTTAACAACCTCCTTCCATAAATAGATTGTTTCCTTAATTAACCAACACCTTTCCATAATTGGAAACTTTCTAAATTTAGCACACACCTTTTCTTAATTAGAAGCTTTCTAATTTAGCCATTCAAATCCATCTACTTTCCAAAATTACCCCATGGGGTTCGGCCATACACCATGGCCGAACCCTATGGTTCATGATCTTGGCCATTTGTTTAGATCCATTAAAACAATCAATCACCAAACTGTAAAGTATTTGGTGGGGTTCGGCCATACACCATGGCCGAATCCTATGGTTCATGATCTTGGCCATTTGTTTAGATCCATTAAAACAATCAATCACCAAATTGTAAAGTATTTGGTGGGGTTCGACCATACACCATGGCCGATCCTCACCCCTTCTTTTCATTACTTTTGATCAATGTCTTTGCCATGATCCAATCATGGTTCGGCCATGCCATGGCCGACCCATATTCTTTCATTGTCTTCTTGAATCTAAAACCAACAACCATCAAAGGTTTCCATGATCTAAAATCTAAGAACCGAAACCCAATGAAATAAATCAAATCTCTCTATGGTTTTCTATCTTCCAAAACCCATGAAATAAACACTTCTTTCCATGGGGTTCGGCCATGAACTATGGCCGAACCCTATGGTTCTTTCTTTTCCATTTAAGATCATCAAATCATCATCCAAATTTCTTCCATGGGGTTCGGCCAAACACCATGGCCGAACCTTATGGTTCTTTTATTTCTAAAAATATAATTATCAAATAAGAACACTAACCTTTTTCCCTTTGGTTTCTTGTTCTTCCAATTTTCTTTTCCTTCCCTTTGCTGTCCGAGAACACCTCTTGCTGATTGATTTTTCTTCTCCTTTGTGTATGCCATGAGCAAGACTTGAAAGAGAGAGATGGAGAGATGAATTTCGGCTATGGTGTGTAAACTAAGCCCCCTTGTCCTTCTCTCCTTTATATAACCTTCCCTTAATCCAACATTAGAAAGTTCTTAAGATAAGCAACCTCTTAGGCCGTGCGCCCCTTGCCATTTAGCCATTACCGACCTCCCTTGCTTTATTAAGAACCTTCCCTTAATCCTCTCTCTATTTAAATTAGATAGTTTCCTTGGCTATTAATCATGCGCATAATATAGATATTAATATCCAAAATTCGGCCATGCATAATCTTTTAATTATTTCATAAATATCTCATCACTTTTTAAATATTCTAGCATATCATTGTGGATATAGAATCCCACATATCTCTCATGCACATAATCTATGGATTTCACATTCAAAATTCGGCTAAGCACTATCCCATTTAATTTTTGATAAAACCAATGCCATAATTTAATTGGGTCCTAATTGGGTCATGGCCCAATTCCTTATCCATTTAAGATCAAATTTACAATTCACAATTAAAAATGGATAAATTTCATAAAAATAATGAATTGAAAATCGGTGGTGTAACACCAAAAGTCAAGAGGAAAATGCTGAGCACCTGCGGATAGTTCTGGGCACCTTGAGGAAGAACCAGCTATATGCCAAAGCAAGCAAGTGTGAATTTTGGCTATCCGAGGTCAACTTTTTGGGGCATGTTATATCAGCAGAAGGTCTAGCCGCTGACCAGGGTAAGGTGGCGGCAGTGAGAGAATGGAAAGAACCGAAAAATGTGACTGAAAATTCATAGCTTCCTAGGATTGGCTGGTTACTATCGGAAGTTTATCATGGATTTCTCCAAGTTTGAATGTTCTGATGCATGCAATCAAAGATTCATGCAATCAAAGATTCATGCAATCAAAGATTCGAGGAACTAAAGGAGAGGCTTACAACGGCTCCTATTCTGATCTTACCGGAAATGGGCAAGGGATATGAAGTGTAACGCCCCGCCCTTTTTCACTTTAACTTCCGTAAAATCAGAGTCAATTTTTTTTTTTTTAAATACCAGAGTGAGCAAGAGCGGGACGTCACGAACGGAGCTTAGTGCGAACTTCTAAAGTCCGACCCTTAACTGGCCAACCCTATGTGTGCCTGGACTAAGTCCATGAAAACGGTTCACACATAACAATATAAGCATGAGGAATTAGAAACATAACTGCGGAATTATAATAGAACCTAGTTCTAATCCATTTCAGATAGCAAAGTACGTCAAATCTTTAATCGTGATTAACATATCATAATTATCCAAATAACCATCCAACCATTGCAAAACATCTAAGTTATTACATGTCCGAAGTCTAGTTACTCAAATACAAGTCCATAAGTAACTTAATCAAAATATAAACAGAAAGCATCCAAGCTCCTATGCTTGGCCTTTTTCGCTTTCATCGTTCCCCTGGTTTCCTGTATCATTCACTAGGGTAGAAGTATGGCGTTAGAATAACGCGCCCAGTAGGTATTCCAACTAGGGCTAACACATGGTTAGTACAAACCATGCATATAATAATATCATAATGTCAAAAACCATATAAACCATGCCATGTCATGATGTCAAATGCAATGAGTCCCACCCATCACAAGTACATATAAGTACCCCCACATAGGTCTTTCGGATGTCCCGACGGAGTGTGGCCCCTCCGGTTTCTTCTTGATGGAAAAGCACATCAAGGTATCCAACATAGGTTTTTCGTACGCCCCGACGGAGTGTAGCCCCTCCGGTTACATATCGTTCACCCCATGCCATGCATGAGATGCCAATGAAATACATGTTATTTTATCATATAAACATAACATTAAAACTCACATTTGAAACATATCTTTTTCAATATAAATTAATCAAATAAGATAAAAACAAGGTACATATGTAACACTCCAATTTCTCAATGAAATGGATAATTACCAAAATGCCCTTGATGTGTTAAATTAATTATTTTGTGATGTTAAGTAAGGAAATAGTGGGATCCATTGCTCAAATTAAGATCATATGAGCACATTATGAATGTTAAGTTTGATTGGATGGGTAATTTACATCAATTGGGTCAAAAATGGCTAAATGGGTCAAAGGGCCCAAATGGGACCCATCGGGTCTTACTGGATTATTTGACCGTTTTGTGAATTTAAATTAAATGGGGTTAGGCTGATTTGATTGGAAATCAAGTGGAGGAAAAATGGGTAGGCCTGATTCACATGTAAAAACCAATTACAAATGACCAAAATACCCATAATTGGGTCATGGAGTAAAAAACGAGTCAAGGAGCTAAAGGTGGACCCAACGGGTCGTGTTGACTATGGTTGACCGTGTGGACCCTCAAGGGAGCTAAAATATGAGTTAAATCAGTTTGAGTGGGACTGAAGTGAGTTGGAATTAAATCAAGTGGTGAGTTAACTCATGTGCATTAAATGAAATGCATTAAGTATGGTGAGTTGGGTGAGTTGAGATGGAAATCTAAAGGACCTTGAGTTCAAGTGAGTCAAAATGGAAATCAAATGAGTTGTAAATCAGTGAGTTGAAGGGAATATGAAGAGGTGGCTTGGTCTCAAACCAACCAAAACAAGTCCCACACGTTGGGGACTTGTTTTGGTGATTTCGATGCTAAGTTAAATGCAAATAGATGGGATTGAGATGAGATACATGGAGAGCTGAATGGCTGCATTGGTTGGTGCCAAGGGGTGCCTTGGATAGCACCCATCATTTTTAGGCAAGAATTGATGAGGGAGTGGAGGGGTTTTGGGGGCTGAAATATTAAAGGAAACAATCACCAAGGTTAGCCAATTTTTGTCATTGCAAACCCAAGTTCTTCCCATCTCTCTCTCCCTCACTCCAATTCGTTTTCATGGCTGGAACAGCAGGGGTTTGGCCACCAGTTATTCAAGCTTAAACCAGCAACGAATTAAGGAAGAAAGGAAGAAATAAAAGGGAGGAAGCAAGGAGCAAAGGCAATAAGAAAAGCTTGGAATTTGGTAAGTATTTCCATGGACTTTTGATTAATAAAATGGGTGTGTATTGGGCCATGGTTATGGCCGAATACACCAAGGTTTTAACCCTGATTTATAGAAGTTTTAAATTGGTAAAGATGACCATTGGGTTCGGCCACCATGAAGGGCTGAACCCCATGTAAAAGATTGCTTGGTTTTCATGTTTTGAAACATGAAAACCATGGGTTTTATGAACTGTTTTTGGGTTTGATTTAAGATTCAAATGCATGTTTTAGAAAGGTTTAAAACATGGAGTCGGATGTTATGAGTGGCTGAATGTATCATGGGTCAAAGACCTTGGGTATCAAATGACGAAAGGGTTCATTGGGTTCGGCCATCCAAGATGGCCGAACCCCATGAATTGATGTTGGAATTTTGATGGTTTTTGTAAGTTAAAACCATGCAAATGTCTTACTATTTTGGATGATTAGATTAGACATAAGATGACATGTTTAAGAGGTTCAAACCAAAGGCCATAGGGTTCAGCCAATGAGCATGGCCGAACCCCATGAAATGTTGTGACAATTTTTATGGTTAATGGTGATGGTTTTGAGATATAAAAACCATACATTACGATGGGGTTTTTATGTGATTTACATGAAGATTATTTACTGATTTTGGTTGGCCAATATATGGCTGAACCATGGTAATGTTAAGGTTAAGTTACTGATTTAAAACAGTGGATTAAAACAGGAAAAAATGGACCATGGGGATCGGCCATCTTGGATGGCCGAATCCCATGAGGTGTTATGGTTATTTGGACAAAGTAATGAATTTATTAGATGGTTTTGAGAGGTTAAAGTGCAGCAATGATGTACTGATTTTTATATGAATAAGTGACACCAAAAATATGTTTGAAAGACCAAAACATGGACATAGGGTTCAGCCACCTTGGATGGCCGAACCCCATGTAAGTTTTTCATGTTTTTGGTGAGTTAAAAACCGTATGAAGATATGGTGTTCTTATGGCAATAAATGGATTAACATGTTACTGTTTTGGTGGATTATTATGCGGCTGAACCATGTTTAATTCATGGTTGAGTTAGCATGATTAAACCATGAGTGATCATGGTGATGATTGGATCAAGTGAACCCTAGGGTTCGGCTATGAGTATGGAAGAACCCCATGGGGCTGTTTTGAAATAAATGGGTTGTTTTGGATGGGAGTTTATGATTGTTTTAATTAAGGAAACATACATGATAAATTATGGACTATGCGTAAGAAAATAATCAACCATTGATGATGATGGAAAGTGGGATAAAAACCCATAGGATGTTGTTCGACCAAGTAGTATGGCCGAACCCATCAATGATTATTTGATAAGATTGGGTT